>CAAE01014781.1:2226513-2285381 GCA_000180735.1 Tetraodon nigroviridis
TCTTTGTGAGGACAGTGCTCACTTGCTTCGCTGGTAAAATGGTAAAATGCTGGTCCTGCCTGTGTAGCACGTACAAAAGCACAGGAACCCTGGACCAGATCCTGCTGGCCCAGGGTTGGCGGAGGTCAGGCTGTGTCGTCAGTAGCACTGCAACAGCCCCAACCTCAGGTGGGCTCCGAAGCTGTCAGCACCTGTGGGTGTGAACTCCGCCCCAGCACACCTCCCAGAGGGTGTTCGTTCTCATTCACACCGTTCATGGAGGCGGCATCACATCAGTCAGCAGGAGCAAAGCTCAGCAGCAGCGCAGGACACCAGCTGTTAACGTGCAGTATAAATGTAATTTATGCATTAATCCACTATACTTACATTTAGTTCCAATGGAAAATTAATGGATTTATAAAGAAAAAGAAACAAGTCAGAGCAGAGCTTATTGAGGACACAGGGACAGCATGATGCCATTCACGTGTTGTTCAGTCTCCAGAGGGAACAAGGCTAATCTCCATAGCAACCTATACCATGGTTGCGAAGCACTGCAGCGCCCAATTTAGCTGGCACAGCCCAAAACACATGAAGTAGCAGCAAAGCAGGAGTCCAGAAAACATGATGGATGTCGATGGATGAGGTCCTCAGACGGTGCTGGTGTAACCACCGTGGTTCCACGTGAAATCACCGTTGTCGCCCTTCCCTGTCAGCCGCCTGAATGACAGATTCCATCCTGGAGTTTCACTATTAAAACTCATTTTTCAGCTATCAGGGACTATGAGACAGCTTCCAAACACAGTGAAAACGACCGTCAGATTAAGGAAGGCCTGGAGAGAGCCCAGCGACTGCTAAAGCAGTCCAAGAAGAGAGACTACTACAAGATCCTGGGAGTCAAGAGGTAGGAAGCTCCATCAGGCTCAGCCCAACGCTGCTGTGTCGTAGCGTTAACGTGTGTGTTACACTGACCGTGTCCGTCTCAACGTGCCAGGTCTGCCCAGAAGAAGGAGATTATCAGAGCGTACCGGAAGCTGGCTCAGCAGTGGCACCCAGACAACTTCCAGGATCCAGAGGAAAAGAAGAAAGCTGAGAAGAAGTTCATCGACATCGCCCAGGCCAAAGAGGTTCTGACAGACCCAGGTGGGCGGTGTGGCAGTTCAAGTCTTCAAGCTTGACCTGTTGTTCGAGGATGTACTGATGCACTTGTTTGTGCCCAGAGATGAGAACCAAGTTTGACCACGGAGAAGATCCCATGGATCCAGAGAGTCAGCAGCACCATAACTTCCACGGAGGCTTCCACGGCTTCCAGGGATTCAATCCGTTCGGCTCCTCCGGGCCTTTCAGCTTCAAATTTGGCTTTAACTGAGGAAGCCAATTTTTTTTCTTTTAATGCAACTGATTAAAAAAAGGAAGATGAACGACAAAATGCTATTGAGGCAGATTATTGCCTAATAATTCACCTCAATTGGGGATGCTACTTGGTTGTTGAATGAAACAACTTTAAGTTGTTTGAAGGTCTGTTGCTATGCCAACAAAAGATGGTCATGTGACATTACAGCGTTCACCTGTGACGCTGTAATCGTGACCGTCTACACTGTAAAGCCCAGCTCCCGCCCTGTAAGCTTCGATGTGTACAGAAGTACAGCACTATTTTTATATGGAGTTTTTTTCTGAAATGTAAATAAAGAACTATTTATGTACATGAGACTGAACTGATGGGGGAGTGTTGATCATTGGTTTTACTGCAACTTTGGGGAGTTTTCCTCTTTGTGATCATGCATGCAGGACAGAAATTAAATCAACCTGCAGACGGTTCGGACTCCTCCGATGACGCTTTTGTAATGAAACCAATTTTTTTGATTTCACCAGCCAGTTAGATGAACACGTCTGAGGCAGCAGAGCGGAAGGCAGCTTCCCCCTGGGAGTACTTTTTATTGACTTTTTAAAAAAAAAAAGCTTTGAGCAGCAACACCTGTCCTCCTGAGACAAACACTGAACAGCCTCCTGCTGGGCTGAAAACTGCTGCTGCAGAATGAAACTAAAAATCCTGAATTCAGACCTGCACAGGTGGATTCGTGGGTAACTTTGGCCAAAAGCAAATAGACAAAGCTAGGACGGGAAAATGCAATCTGTGACTGCTTTTGACAAAATAAATTACATGTGAGGGTAAAACAAAAAAATTTGCAAAAATACGATAAAATTAAAAAAAAAAAACCTAAGACTGTCGGGTGCAAACTGGGAGCTTTCCCTTCCTCTGGCTCTTCAAACTTCTCACTTACCCGGAGAAAACCACTGAGTGCCACAAACATACGTGCCTTTTTCATATTTTATAAATCTGTTTTTTGGATGCGTAATACTTAAAATTTAGTTAAACAATTGTATAAAATAAAAGGCAGCGCTACTAAAATTTAGCAGGATGTAGCAACTAAAGTCTTTTAACCGACATGAAACTAAAACTGAGCTTTCTGAGAGCATATTTAATAAATAAATGTTGAGATTACACTCTCAGAGATGGCTCTCCATTTGACCTTCTGCCTATGTAACATGAAGACTGTTGATCTTTAACACCTCACATTTGCGTAATCGTTTGGAAACGACGCGCTCATTAAGACTGCTGACTCTGTCTGTATTACGCATCACACAGTCACAGCTAGAATTTAGCCCTCTTGAAAATACTTCCCTCTCCGGCCGGGGATGGAAACGATACCCGCCGATATGTTTAGATGGATGTGTGTTGTGGCGCTTGGCAGGTGGTCTGCCTCCTCCTCTTCCTCCTCCTCCTCAGCAGCATGGTTCTGGCAGACGCTAAAGTTCATCACGCTGCTTCTCTACTGGGTGGGAGAGAGAGAGAGAAATTTCCATGACACAATTGCACGAGAGCAGAGATGTAACGGTGCGGTGGAAAAGCAGAACCCTTGCAGAGGAAGCATTGTTGTTCACCTTTTTTATGCGGTGAAGTGGAGGGCTTCTGTGGGGCTGCGTCTTCCCGCTCCTGCGCCCGCCTCAGCAGCTGCTTAATTTCATTGTCATACTCGAGCCACTCAGGAACAATCCTCGCTGCGGCCGTTAGCTTTGGCTCCTTTGTCTTTGGGTTATTACACTGCAGCAGAAAAAATGCAGACACATCACACACAGACACACACATACACACACACCGTCAGTGCCGCTTCCTCCCAACAAATCACACTACCATTCCCAGCACAGTCTGCCGGTGGCCATTTAAAACCTAATTTAATTTCCAATTCAGTTAAAGCAGAAAAGGTAAGAGTGAGACCGGGTGGAATATATGTGTCGAGGAAGATGCAAGTTTAACGTAACCTCGCGCTTTGTCCGTGAATAAAATTAGCATGAACAGACCCTCATCAAGGAAAATGCAAGAAGAAATGCATATGACGCAGCTTTCAAGTTAAAAGCAGTCGAGCTGGCTTTCAGTGACTTTTACCGTTTTTTTTTAACCAGCCCTGTTAGTGCTGTGCTACCGTATTCCTGCTGTGTTACTGCCGCGTTACAGGCACTGTTTGGAAAGAAAAGCTAAGGTATATTCTTAAAACTTTGAAAACTCTCTCTGTGTACCGTCTTTCTTTGTAAATATGTTTACATGTTTTAATGTGGGCACATGCGGCTTATATACAGGTGCGGCTTGTGTATGTACAAAATCGATTTTCCTCTAAAAATGTAGTGGGTGCGGCTTATAATCAGGTGCGCTCTATAGTCCGGTTTTTACGGTAGTGATTCTCCAAATCAGTTTAGGAGAGTACAGGACCGCTGCTCGGCTGTCTGCTGGAGGCCAGCTAGCTGACAGTGTTGTGCTACGCCTCCGCTGGAGACCACGGCACCAAACCGGCCTGTTTAAAATGTGCTGGATTAAATCTCCTCAGAACCATTTTAGAAAATACAGTTTATGCTGCAGCTGTGGGGAACCGTGCTGCAACAAGAAGAACAGAACCTTCTGTGATAACGCTGCCCTGGTAACAGATGACAGGAGAGGAGGGTGGTTGTGACTCACCAGGTCTATGGTTTTAGCTCCGGCTTTAGAGGCGTCGTCGCACCAGGTCTCACACCACAGCCACTCCTGTGGGAGAGACTTGATGGCCACCTGGTGGATCATGTTGTTGGGGAGGTCCTAAGAAACAGACGGTAGTGAGAAAACCTCGGGCTTCTTTTAAGAAAAGGATATTGCACCTGTGCGCCCTACCTGGTCCAGGTTGGACAGGCTGTTGGGGTCTTGGCTCAGGGCTTGATACTGGCCTCGTAATCGGTCCCCGGCTGCAACCTTCCGAAACCTCTTTAGGTCGACCACGTAGAGAGCACTGACAGGAGGGGGGACGAGGACAGACGGAGGGACGTTAACCAGAGGGGAAGTGTCACATTAGACAGGACCTGATGACTTAAATGTGTCCAGCGCAGGACGTGGCTTGGACTGCTCGGTTCTCTGAACTCCAGCTCCTCGTTAGCAGTGACGAGAGGACGGAGAGCCACACGGCTGGCTGAGCATCTCCCTTCTACCTCATCTTTACTGTGGCTGCATGCAGAAGTCACGATGGAAATTATCAGCGCTCGGACGTCTGCTGGACTCTGATCGCTATGGAAACGGGGGAACTCTACTGCATCGGAAATCTGTTCAATTTAATGTTAGCATATGGCCTGTACTGAAAATGACCAAATTGAAGCTGCAACAATACAGTGTTTTGGATGACACAAAGATGTGAAAGACAAAACACTCACACTCCCCTCACGCACGAATCAGCCCCACCTGATGTGGTATCTCCTCTGTCCTAGATGTGAGGCCCAATAGCCAGTTTTCCAGAAACGATAGCCTTCCATCTCTCTGCGGCTATCGCAGAAGGGTGTGTAGCCGTAAGGAGCGCCCTCCAGGTTTAAATCCCTCAACTCCTTCAGATCAGCACGGACAATCTGAGAGAGAAACCAAGAACAGCTGTGAGACACTGAGAGGACTGAAGGTGCTCCGGTGGTGATAAAAATCCCCTTAAACTTCTCCTAATCTTCAAATATTAACACAACAGCAACGAACTTTCTAGTATGCACTCTACCAGCATCACCTTTGCACCTAGTCGAGGTATGGTGCAGATCTCAGCACCAGGTACTGCTATGTTGTTCCCTAGGTAACCATATTATGTCGACTGTTGTCTGGGGTAAATCTGTTTCCATTACCAGTCAATATCACAGTGGTGTGACCAGAGAGAACTCGTCACACACACACCTCAAAGCCATTAGCTCGGTATAAACTCACTTGGTCGGCGTCCACAAAGATGATCTTATCCACGGCCAGAGGGAACAGAACATCCAGGAAGAGGATTTTGTATCCCCAGATGATTCGCTGCTTCTCCGTCTGCTGGTGGAGCCAACGGGGCCACTTGTACTGCACCAGCTCGTACTGGAAGTCATACGCCTGGGCCATGTGGGAGATGGTGTCCTAAAACAAGCGGCGGTGAGGGTGGTGTAAACAGATCCTGGGTGGGGATTAGCCCCCGGGAGCAGATTTAATCTGAACAAACACAGCCAGGGGAGGAGATGTGTACCTTGAAGGAGGGGGAGAGGTAGTTTTTCAGAAACCAGAACTTGACAGGGGTTTTGGTGTGGCGAAGAACAGACAGCATCATTATTCTGAAAAATGAAACATGTAGGAAGAATATAAGCCATTTTAGCCAAGTCAATAACTTTTTATATTAATCATCAACATCATTAGCAGTGAAAACCAATAAACAGTACAGACCTCAGAAATCGCTCATACAGATGGCCTGACGCCACAGAAAAGATGTTCAGGAGATCCTCTTTCTTGGCTGCATCATCCTTGTGTGAACCACCAGCTGTGATGCTGTAAATGAGACCATCACGCAGGTGTGATTTGAGTGAAGGACGTGAAATCAGCCAGTGAGAGCTCAGCCATGCTTTGGAGCGGTTCCATCACAGCCATGCACTGTTGTGGACGAGTAACGGCTGAACCTGAAGGGTGAACAGGAGAGCAGAGCCCTGCCAGCGTCTGCTCCTCAGCAGAATGGAAGCTCAGAGCATCAGCGCAGACCTACTGCTACTTTGTACTGAAGGAATAGCAAGAATTAAAAACCAGACAATAGTTTGTGGGATTATTTGACAGGTTGAATCTGAGTTTTGATTCAAATATTCCTGACAACACGACCACAGCAAAAAGCTCTGCTGCAGCTATCCTGCACATTAAGAGTCTTGGATTTTTGCTTGTCTAAAATAGCTTCCTCCCACGTTGCACTTGTGATTACAGACACGTGTCGAGGCTAACGACACGCGGCTGAAGGCGCAGGGCCACATCTAACGTACAGGAGTCGGGACTCGTGCTCTGGGCTCTGTGTGTCAGCAGTCACACTGTGCGTCCTTGTCAGCTAAGGTCTCCTGATGAGTGAGAGAATGTCCCTGGATCTCAATCACAGCCTCGGCCCCGAGGCCCTGTGAAAACACCAGCGAGTGAGAGGGATGTGGGGGGGACGAAAGGTGACAGTTTGTCTCTCCGTGTCCTCTAGAGGCAAACAAACTAGATGATGCCTGGAAATCCTTACATCTAAACACTAAAGTAAGATCTAAAAGTCCTTTAGACATTTTCTCATCCCAAAGTGCCCATCGTGGCTGAGCAGCTGGCTCCTGGGGGAGTCAGCAGCCACACACTGACGCGGTGGGGAGGGTACCATAACTCAAGCAGCCGTTCTGAGGGGCCTCCAGGAGAACGCTGTGGGAGCTGACTCACTCAGAATAGTCTTTAATAGCAAACAAATACCTCAGTGAATCCTAAGCAACGACTAGCGTTCACTGCAGGAAACTGGATTCTGGTTCCCTATTTGTGTACAACTGTTCCCAAAAACCAAGATGTCAGAGAAAGTCTAACAGACAAAACAACCGTTCAGATGTGGCCAGCACAGACGCAGGCCTGATGACGGCTGGACAGAGGAGCTTGTGTAGGAAACAGCCAGCACACACAAATATTCCTGAAGATGTCTGTAAACACAATCACAGACATTTGAGGCTATTAAATGGCAAATCATTCACCAGAGCAAACTCCCAGTCCAGTATTAGAGTGCAGAGGTCCTTCGGCTTTACAGCATCAGCTAGATCAACACTTGGACAGCACACAGCTCCTGCTGGAGAATTCCTTCAGTACACAGCAAAAAGGGAGCTGCACGCTGCTGCACCGGGCAGCTTCTTCCTCCCAATAAAGATCCTTCAGGGGTTGCTGATATGAAAACTAGCTGAACTCCAACTGATGCTCTCAAACTGTGAGTATGTGATCACTGGTACATGCTTGCTGTGTTGACCACCACACCCCAGTAATGTGTGTGTTACATGGTAAATGCACGGGGCAGCATTTGCAAGCAACCAGTAGGCACCAGAAGCTAATGAGGATGACAGAGAAGCTGCAGCTTTCAGTGGCTTTGCAGCATCACTGCCTACCTTTTCTCAAAAGTGCTCCAAACACTTCACACAGCAAGCATAAAGAGAGTGGACAGGATCACACAGGGGGGTCAGATAAACCACCAAAACACACACACGCACACATACCTACAAAAGCACATATTTTTTGCAAGACTAGATCTTACAGCATAATACTGAAGTCTGGGATGTGGGGAGAAATAAGATCTCCTGAAAGTGCAGCACAGGGTGGAAAGACAGAAGCGAGTCAGGAAACTTACCAGTCAATCAGCTGACTGTTGTGTCAGTCAGTGGGACAAGAGGCTCAGGCCCAATAAAACAACAAACCTGTACTGAAGCTGTATGCAAGAAAACATCACACACCTTGCTATGGAGTCCCAGATGCCTTTGCTTTCACTGTTTTCACTTAGTAGATCCTCATTGATCTTATCAGCCTTCTTCTGCACCTAGATTACCCAAAAAGAATGAAAACAGTTGTTTTACTGAGCGGTAAAATCATTGTGCGTGCTCTACTCTATGACGATCGATGACTGCTGTAAAAATGAACCTTGTGGCAAAAGCACACTCACTCGGACTTTGATGATTTTGCTGTGGAAACTGTTGAGCATGACTATGACATCACCAGCGTCAGCGGGAGAATCAGTCCCATCATGCCTGCAAAAAAAGAAGCCACACTTTGACTGAAAGCTGCCAGAAACTCTGCATAATATTAACACCCTTAAATTACACAACCCCGATTCATGTAGATTCATGATCTTGTTTTCATTTTTTATTTTACAGCCATTTCTCTGTTTCCTGATTTGAATTACATGCTTTCAGTGATTTCCTAATTATGACGCAGGCTGTATTTATTGTCACAGAAGAATAAATGAGAGCCCCCGCTTGGCAAGAGAACCATTACAGCTTCAGATCGCTGCAGTTTGGACATTAATTATTGTGGTAAAGGCCACATCGGCCCACACAGACTCTAAAGACAGCCTCTTTGTCCTGTGAACCATCTCCAGAAGTACTCAGCCAGTCAAATTGACAGAGCACGCTGGTCTGATTGAGGACAAAACAGCGGCTAATGGACAAACAGTGAGAGCGAGCGTTAAAAGCGGATACTGGGACGATGGCCAAGGTCACACTCTGACCAAATTCATTAGCCTCCATCGTCATTACCAATCACCTTACCATTTTTCTATCCATCAGTGCTTCCTGGCCATTCTGTTTATAGTGGCAGATTTAATGACAGGCTCTACGTGGCATCGCTTACGTAACACTGGCCTTTCTGCGTAATTGTCTGAGATGTGATTTGCTCGGAGGGGAAGTGCTTCTGACAAGCAGGATGTGCAGAGTCCAACAATGACAGGTCAGCAAGCAAACGCCGGGCACGGCGGGTCATTACAACACAGCTGCTTACTAAAGGCAAAAATGAACCGCATCTCTATAAAAATGCCTCGTCTTCATTGAGCCTAAAGGATGTCCTTGCCTGAGAAGTGTGCCCTTCCTAAGGACTCGTTTTAGAAGATCTCCCTGCAAGTCTGCTCCCATCAGAGAAATCCGTACCTATTATGGTCAGGCTGAGATGGGTGGCAGCAAAAAAAGAGGAAAAAGGCAGGCGTGTGGAGCAGAGAACACAGACACTCCCCACAGAACTCTGAACAGCCAACTAACCAGGGCAGAGAGCCACTAAGCACAAGAATAACGACAGTGCCAAGGTGAAAAATGACATCACCTCTTTGGTTCACCTAGAGGATTGGGGAATAAATCTTGCTGGTCCGATATGATTCCTGAAGACCAAGGGCTGTAGGTGTCCTAAATCTTATGTGAGCTTAGTGTGAAAGAACAGTATCTGTGACTGCAGAGACAATGCATAACACCAGGCAAGCTGCTTTATGCAGACTGTCACGTTAAGTGGGATTAGAAAGATTCTCACGAGCAGAGTGAAGAGCTATCTTCTATTATTACATTCTTAACAACCATTTAATGTGTCCTTTAATGAAGAGAATTAAACAACCTTTCAACCACTGACAAAAAGCAACACTTCCGCCATCCTAACAAAAACACATTCTGCTGCAAACGTCGTGGTGGAAGATGAGGCAGGTGACTAGCTGCATGACTCCTCCAGACTGTCATCCCTTTAATAGTGCTCTTCTCCTCTTCCTTGTATCTCTCCGGTGTGATGAGAAGAATTCACCACATTCATCAAAACCACTGAGCTGCAATAGTGTCAGCAGATCTTCATGTTGCCATAGTGATGGGTTCTCACAGTTACTGGTACAACGCTGAGAGGTAGCTGAAGACAGCTTTCATACTGAGAATATAGATAATGGTGGCTAATTACCCTCATCATCAAGCACTGAATGCGGATTAAAACTTACGTGAGGATCTGATAGATATCTTCTGATCTTCCTTTACGTAATCTTAGGATCCAGGCACCAGGATTGGCTTTTAGCTGAAAATACCCCTGTTGTGGACCCCCCCATCCAAAAAAAAAAAAAAAACAATCAGCTGTGGAATCACAATAACCACACCTTTTTAGTCAGGTCTGTTGACTAAGTCACTGACTTCAAATCAGGATCTACCATCAGAGGAGTTGAATGCAAAAAGGCAAATTTTAAACTCATTAATGTGTGTTCTGTTTTAAACAATTCACCACTGACATCCATGTGCTAATTAAAAAAAGTGCTGCTGACCAGGTTAGCCATGACAATGGTGTCATAGGTTAGCGGGTCTTGACTCATGCCCAGGGTGAACTGCAGTCCACGGGGAGGTTGTCCAGTTGACAGGTCAAAGCAGTGACCCTCCAATAGGAGGTGCTCCAGCTCGTACTCTGCTGTTACAATCCCGCTCACCTGGCATGGAAGCACAAAGCACCACCTCAGCAATGAATACAGGCAGAAAATGACAAGATGGTCTAAAGGCTGAGATACCTCCTGCAGGTGAATGTTGTCCAGGTCATGAGGGCTGCGGACGGCCTGCACTATCCAGCTTTCTGGAGTAATCATATTCAGGGTGAGAAGGGGAGACTCTGGGATTTCCACAAAGCGGGCAACTGGACCTGGGGACACCGTGTCATTGGCCAGGAAAGACACGTCAGACTCCAAGACAAAGCGGTAAAAGCTGCAAAGAAAAGAAGAGATGGTCAGTTTCTAGAGGCTTGCTCAACAACACAAATGAGTCAGGAATAGAAAGACTCCAAAGGCTTCAAGTCCTGTACTTTAAAATTTTTTTTTAAGTTAAACGGAACAATTTCATCAAGAAAGCAGCAAAATGATGACACTGTTTGCAATAGTCCCCTTTCTAGTACAGAGACATGACAGCAAGATGCATTCAATCTCCCTTTACAGTGAGAAAATCAATCCATTCATGTGTCAGATCCTTCCAGTACAACAACAAAACATACCTGCAGCATTGAAGTGTCAGGCAAATTCTCTCTTTTTTACTACACTGTGTCGCTGCACACATTGGGCTTGAGGCTAATCTTTATGCTAATTGCCTTTTCCCAGTCTGCCCTCTGACAACGATGAGCCATAATGAAAACAGAAAGCATGTGACATGAAAAAAACAATACCAATTCAACTGATTTACTTAGGAAGCTTTCCTTTCATTGAGGAAAAGCAGTCAGAGTAACTCCTGACTCTGAGGTGAGACGGTAGATACCGCCACAGCACATTTATGGAAGAGTTACTGTAAACAAAGGAGCTGAAAAAACAACTGCGTTCATTCTCTCTGTCTCTGTCTGTCTGGATACGAAATCCTCTGGATAAAAGAAAAGAAGCAACCTAGAAATATCTATTAATATAAAAGAGTCATTATCTTTTTGAACTGCACTTTTGGACAGTATAATCAAAAATAAAAAGCATGAATCCAGTGTCTGTCTCTAAGGAATGGGCTTTAAATCTTGTGAGGATACATAAATATGGATATTGTTTGAGTGATGCACTCAAATTAGTCTTGACTCATAAAAAAATCAAGCAGCACAGCACACAACACAATTAATTTATTGTATCACCTTCGAATTTAAATTGGTCTGCTTATGACTCATCCAATAAGCAGCTAATGATTATAGAAAATCAAAATGACTAAATGAAACAACAGCACACATTCACTCGGTGCTGTAAACGGTGCTTCTTATTTTGCTGTTCTTACTACGAGGCCCAAATCGCAACGGTACAAGCTGTAAGCAATTTACCCAGAGATGCAACGGGAGGCCCAAAGCAATAAGGTGGTGTTATTAAGCAGATTGCATCTGTGCACGATAATCTTACAGAAGGGAAAGTGTGTGGTTGAGGTGCCAAGTCAGTAGCAGTTGAGGACACACAAACAAGGCAAACAGGGAAATTTAATTACTGCTGTAGCTAGAGCTTACCTCTTGAGGGGCAACTCGGACAACTTGGCTCTGCAATTCATGAATACCTGTAGCCTCATGTTGACCACTTGACCCAGCGCCTGCAGGAAGCACAGAAGAAGCACGTGGTTAGCAGTCCCCAACCAGACTGCAGCTGCAAAGGCCCGCACAAGGTTGCAGAAATAATTCAGTAGTGCTGCAGTTGTATAGTGATGACAGTGGCAGCCCTTCCATCACACACTCCAGTACATACAGGGAGATGGTTCGCTGCAGAACAACAGCTACTGAAAATAATGTCTGACTGGCTGGCTCCAACGTCTTAGTAAGTCCTATTTCTATATACACCCAAATAACCCGGCAGGTGCAGCACAGAATCTAAGCATACTAATAAAAAAGAAAAAAAAATAGAAAAAGAATTGCTCCAAGTAGTGTGAGAGAGTGGGTTTTTATTAGGCTGCTTTATGCTCAAAACCCCTTGGCCTTGATTTTTGAAAAATCAGGAGTCAGAATCTTTCAGAATCCAGAACACTAGCAAAGTTGACTAACCTGTTCCCTGGCTTATTGGAAATTGTTCCTGAAATTTTAAAGAAAATCTGTTATTTTGAGTTACCGTATTTTGCTACAGACAGATAGATGCTGGTTATCACACAAGTTTCTTGGCAGAGGTGAATTTGTGTTCTTTCTATGCATTTTGTGGTTCAAATGCATCAAACAACTCCCCACTGAGTGGACACCCTCTTATTTCCTCGTACCACCAGATCGTCTCCGGGACACAAATATCTATGTTCATCGATACAGAAAGCCTGACACCACAGCAGACTGGAAGTTCATGTCTTATTACACAGTTTGCTTTGTATTTATGGGCCCTTCGCTTTGACACAGAACGAATAGACACAAGAACACAGCTTACAATCAGCAGAGCAGACATTTTCTGTGCCTCCCTGGTGAGGGGGTCAACAATGGCCACAACATCATAGAACACCTCGTTTTCACGCGGGGAGAGCTGGAGCACGCTGTGGAGAACAGACAGCAGGAGCACATTCACAAATACTGGTTATACCAACCGCATTCTGGAGAGGGCATACTGAAACATTTAAAGAGACAGTTCAGTCTGAAATATTGCTCACTTTCAACTCAGCATTATGAATTTAAGGAGGCAAGTGAGGGGTCGACTACATGAGTTCTAGAGGTAAACATGTACCAGCAGTCGGTTGCAGATTACGTGCAAATGATTTCATGGATGGGAAGGCAGCTCGGAGAGCATATTTAGGCTTGACTAAGTGCACATCATAGAACAAGTAGTGGGTAGGTCAGGAGCGAATTCTCATTTGGGAGAAACCTTTATTAAGAAAAAGAGAAGAAGCACATCCATTCTCCTGTCAACAATCGGGAAGAATGGCTGCCCACCTGTGGCTGTCTTTAATGAAGTGGACGTCCCTCCTGACCTCACCTTTGGGTGCTGCAGATAGGAGAGCATCAACCTTCATAACCAAGTCACTGGCCCTGAGGAAGAAAAGAAAATCCATCAAACATGAGACAGGCGGTCAATTATAAATGCCAGGCCTTACAGATGTCAAACGGAGATCACAGACGGCAAACTGTTGAGACGGCTCCATGAATGAAATCACAACTTTAGCATTTAAAATCATGATTAAAGGCCACAGGATAAAACATGCAAGTTCAAAAAACTTTTTATTAGATGGAGAAAATAAGAAACCATAATAGGTGATTAATATTGTCAAAGACAGGAAAATATTTGTTCTGATAAAATAACACAGACAAACATACTGCTTTTGTTTCAGCCCCATCTGTTTAACTTTGATTTGAACTTTTTCTGCATAACCACTCAGTGTAATCTTCTTCAGGAGGTGGAAATCCTCCACGGTGAATTCTTCTTGGTCTTCAAATGGACCAAGTATCTACCAGAAAGCAAATAAGGCATTCAGCATGAAATTTTACCTTTTCAGCACATGACGATGATCTTGTTTTCCATAAGTACAATGTAACTCGAAATCTTGATAAAAGATAATGAGACACCCTGAATACCTTGAAAAATGTCTCTGTTTTACCTCCTTTCTGTTGACAAATGCAAGGTGATAAAATTTCTCTGAAAGGCTGCCCTCTTTATTTCTGACTGTCAGCACCACTGCAAGTCGAGCATCAGTCATCAGCTCAGCCCACACATATACGGTCAGCAAATTCAGACAGTCACATAGCACACAGACAGACAGACAGACAGACAGACAGACAGACAGACAGACAGACAGACAGACACACAGACAGACAGACAGACAGACAGACAGACAGACAGACAGAGTGTGCAGTGTGAGCCATCCCTGACCTCTAATAGACAGTCATGCTGATCTGACAACATATATCCTAATAGCTCCCTCAGACACAGAACAAGAGGTGCAAGAGTTTACAGGACGCTTCAATATAACAATTAGGTGAAAGTGTAAACATAAAAGTGGGATTCTACCAGAAATGTACCCTTTATTACAGCAGAGTCCATTCAGTTTGGGAAAGAGCAATCTACAGTTCATTAATCTGAAGTAGCTGTGAACTCAAAGTTGTGCGCTCACCCTGCCGTTGCTGATTACTGCCTGCTGTCCAGGACTGAGTTTGAGCACTTTTTGACAAAACATTTGCTGACTCCGGATAAAATCCACCTCCAGCGTGTTGAACTTTTTCTCAAAGGCATCTTCATCCATGCCCTGCAGCAGAATAACAAAGCTTTGGTTAAATCATTGATTGGACTGTATATTTTCTCTATTTCTAAAGAAAACGTAATGACAGATGAGCTAAATAATCTTTCTGCCTCTACAGCGTGATGCAAATAAAATAGAAGCAATGCCTCAGCGGATGGAATGATGTATGTGAAGCCAAAGAATTATTGACAATCACTGATGAATTGCACTAACAAAACAACTTCAGTTTTCAAGCATCACCCACAAGCCCGAGATGCAAGAACAGAACACGAGTGCAAATTAGATTAATCAATGTGTAATTAATATTAGAAACTCTATAATTAAGTCCTGACTATGTTTTGTCCATATCAAATTAGGCGTAGGGCTTTGGAGGGTTTGTGTCAGGTTATTAGTTTTTCCTCCATCCCTCCTCAAGAGAACGGGCAAAATACCAATAACGTCAGCACAGTCCAGTCAGCAAGTCTGTCTAGCAGCCAATAATAAACTCATATCCCTCGACTCTGAATCTCAACTCACACAAACGCCTCCTACCTATCATTCTGTTGCTATTTCCAGGTTATTCCGTCCCCTTTTTTCAGAGAAGTTATTCATTAAAGCTGCTTTCAAATATAGACTAAGTGGGCCTGCGTGTGCCATGGATTTTTTTTTTAAATAATGCGCACGTGTGTACTGCACATACCACAGTAGGAAAGGTGGTGGACTGCTTACAGCGACAGAGCGATGGTCAGGCTTGACAAACCACCAGAAAGAGTGAGCAGCAGTTGAGATATTCAGCTCTGAAAGAGCAGGTCTGGCATTTTTTTACTTAAAGATTCAGCATGTGGAGCCCATCTTGCGCCGCTCCTGTGATGGATCAAGTGGAACTGACAGCGTGTAGGCTGCTTGCCTCGGCATTCACAGACTGTAGAGCATCAACGCGTGCTCAAAAGGCATGGTGTTGGCTGATGTTCAGGAGAGGAGTGATAAGACAGGCTCATCAATCACCATTTCTCCCAACTGTGGACTTACAGCAAGGAAACGGTGGCAGCCTAGTGGGTACATCTAACTACCATTAGCTCTCTTTCTGCTTCAGGCCCAGGAATTCAATTTCAAATAGTGTACTAAAACTAATGTCTAAAATTCCTTAAATTTTGCAGATGGACAAAAAGAGATATAGCCATTGTGTAAAAATTGGTAAAAAAAAAAAAACAAAACAACAACATAATTTGCATGCTTTGCATTGTTGTTTCAACTTTTGCTAAAAAGAACACAAAATAAGGGAACGTTTGGCCCTGCTGTCACCATGTGAGGCCCATTTTGGCAGAAACATGCATACTAGTAGACTACTGGAGGTCTTTTTTGCAGGGTTTTGGCAGCGTTCCTCTTCCTCCTTTTTATACCAGGGAGCAGACAGCAGTACTGCTGGGGATGTTCTGCCCCCCTACAGCCCACGTAAGCTCTACTGGTAATACTGGCCTGTCTCCTGGCATTACCTCCACAGTCTTGACACTGTGCTGGGAGACAAAGCAAACCTTCTGGCAACAGGGCATAAGAATGTGCCATCTTGGAGGAGCAGCCCAACCTGGGCAGCTTTTGTGGGCTGCAGATAATGCCTTGTGCCATCACTGGTGGTGAGGGCCCTGGAAAACGCAGAACTAGCCAAAAACCAGTCAGAAAGGATGCCAAGAGAAAAAAGATTTGTGGTCAACACTTCGAAAACCATTCCTTAGAAACTGTTAATTGCTTCTCCTTTATAATGGTAATAAGTTCCTAACTAGGCAGGTCAACTCCCAGAGGTGTGGGTGACTGGGTTACACTGGGATGATTAAATAGTTCCCCGTGTTTCATGATTTGATCAATGTCAACCAGTCTATAAATCTGACCAGAATATTTGACTACACAATTACAAAGTGAAATATATCATTCATGAATGAATGAATCCATATTTTTAAACCTTCCCTTACCTGAATAAGTAGATCCTTAACCTTGGTTCCCTGCTGGAGGAGCTGGCTGCTCTCCTCTTTCAGCAGTTTTTGCACAAACTCGGCAGCAGCTTTTTTCTTCTGGGTGAGGAGAGTGGCCCAGATAGCCCTGTACAGCAGCGTATTATCTTCACTGGCCTTTGCCGAGGGGTTATCTATCACCCCTACACGTACACCACGGTCAGTCTTCTGCTCACACACAAACAGAACAGTAATAGAATTCAAACAAATACCACAGACTGAGCTTCACGCTGAGAGTGTTAATGACATTAAAGTTTCAGTTAAAAGCTTTCTTTTGTTCTGCCTGTTCTACAGCAGAGAATCATTTTAAATGTTTAATAAAAACAAATGCCAGCTATACTTCATGACACTCCATGTACCTGTCATGTAGCGAGAGAGTATATTTCATTTTAAAGGCATCTGTATACTTCTGGGAATGCACTACAGCAGAAAGGATGAAAAAAAAGAGAGGAAATGTTACTCACCATATGTCTGAGAGCACTAAGCAAAAGTTTTCTTCCAGAGTCCTTCTCAAAATCACCAACTATCCACACGGTCACAGCACTCATCCCATCCTCATCTACAAAAAAGGGTTTTAAATTCAAACATACTAAAGTGTAGCAGATGTTTGTCTCAACATGGCGGCCGGTGAAAATAAAAATACATGATGCAGATTAGCTGTAAAATAAATAGAGTTGTTTATGGATGCAAATTCTCCAGCTCTGCTCTCTCCAGATGATCGGGCCTGATCAGATAGGAAGCTAGCAGAGGTGAACAGATATGTTTTTAATAGTTTACCCACTCATATTGAACCATAATCCTTCTGTGATGTTTGAATAAAGCAACAAATCCCTACAAAGGATGCTCTTTCTCCCTGTCTCTCTCTGTTAAACCCAACTGAGCAGGGAAATGAGTTTCTAATGACTTTCAGTTCATGTGTGACAGGTGAGAAAGACTGAAACATCTGCTGAAGAGTTAAGTATAAATTAATGCAAAATTGCACTAGAATAATATCATCATTAATTGTAATTAAATTCCCCCCAGTCAGAAAAGCAGACAATCAGGCGGTCAACAAGCCCACAGAGACAGGGTGGCAATCAGCCTCACCAAGACAGCTGCTGCACTCTGGGCATGAGTAGTGAAACGTAACCATTAGGACTGCTGGCCCAGAGCCAGGCAGCAGACCCAGCAATTATCTCACAGAGCTGTAGCACATCTACTTTCGTCAATTTCACACTTTCTTACATCAGTAAAGCAGTCCATTTTCTTGATTTGTAGAAAAATAAACGCTCACATGCAGGTTTTCAACATGCAAATGTAAATAGTTTGGCCTCAGTAATTGAGACTCATAAATCTTGCTCCACCTTTACATAAAACAAATTTACTCATAAAATAAAGACTAAAATGATGCGTTTACTTACCATTATTTGTAAAATACTTCATTCTTTTTGTCAGCACGGCTGTTTTGTCTCTCGTGTCCAAGTATGAAAACATTGTGGCGTCCTCCCATTCATCCACAACTGCAGATGTTAAATAAAAAATAAATAAATAAATAAATAAATATAGCAGCTAAAAGGGACTTCAGGATTGTAGAATGTAAACTAGCACAACAACCCACCTGGACTGGCAGTAAAGTCGAGGTAGTGACCATCAGTGCTTAGAATGTGAGGGTTGATCCGAGGAACTACATTGGGCTGCTCCATTAAATAATCCACCACATTTACACCTTCTGTCAACTGACCCTGCAGTCAACAAAACACCAAAGTGTGGAAGTGAAAAAATTCCACACAAGTCCATAAGGAAATACTCAAGCTTGAGTTTCCGAACTGTTCACATACGGAAAAGTGACTTTCTTCATAGATAAGAGTACCGTAAAGACAGCCCTCTGGAAGGTGGTGGTGGTGTCCATTATGCGCTGCAGGATGATGGCTTCCAGTTCATCTGGGTCCATCTCATCTGAGCTTAGAGCAACTCCATTAAATAAGGCCACAGGTAGAGCACCTAGTCCGCTTTTCTTGTAGAAGAGCGCACCATCCTAGACCATGCAAAACATAGACGTCAGCTCGCAGAATACATTTGGAATAATATCTGTTGGACATTGAGTTTACCCGACGTTGGTCATCATATTCAGAGTCTACTCCGAGAATCCTTTTCGCATTGGCTTTGGGAAACTTTCTCTTCATGTATTCAGCAATGGTCTCCACAGTCAGTGTCTCCCCCACATCTACAGTGTTGAACAACTTAAGGAGAGCAGCAAATCTGGTTACAATTGGCTATCACTGTTTTTACCTTTGAGACTACGCCAGGCTACCTACCGACAACATGGACATTAGAGCCTGAGGAACGTCGTACTCGTCTGCAATGTAGTTCAGCAGCCTGTAAAACCCAACCCCTGCATCTGACAAACCATCCATCTCATCTTCGGTGTTGACAACAAACACAAATCCGATTCTGGAACGAGAGAAAATGTTCACTTTATTTGCAGGTAGCATGAGACATATTACAGAGTATTTATAACAAATAGTAGATGCCTAAAAGCAGGAGCACTAACCTCAAAGGGATTTTGTGTTTGTAGAACAGTTCTGCTAGTTTGATCAGCTTAACGCTTTCTTCTTTCACAGGATCAAGAAACAACACCTAACAACGCACAGAGGCACGATAACACAAAAGACAAGTAAAAAAGGCAAACAACACTGCTTAATGACTATTCCAAACACCATCACTACATTCCCAGTGATT
This sequence comes from Tetraodon nigroviridis, assembly GCA_000180735.1. Taxonomy (NCBI): domain Eukaryota; kingdom Metazoa; phylum Chordata; class Actinopteri; order Tetraodontiformes; family Tetraodontidae; genus Tetraodon; species Tetraodon nigroviridis. Next base: position 2,245,647 of record CAAE01014781.1, read on the forward strand.
CCAGGTTTTGGAGAGCTCACCAGGTTAAAAAAATTGCGCCGTATTTGCCGAATGACTCCAGGAAAAGTAGCTCTGAGGAGTTCTTGTACGCCTGATGGCCAGCTGCGGTATGCAGGGTCATTCTCTATGTCATTCATCCACTGGAAATTGCATGCAGAAGTGAGAAAGTGAGAGAGCATGAGTAAAAATGACAGTTTTAAGTACGAGCAGCACAGAGGCACCGCAGGGTAGAGGGCAGGATAAAGAGAGATTCTGAAACATCCCTTAAGGCATTCAGCGGTTATAATGTGATCCAGATTCTGGCTTTGAGAATATTCCATATCTAACTTAACATCTTCTCCTTCCTGACCAAATTATTTACTATCATGATGTGTACATCTAGTTCTACACACTTGTTACAAAGCTGTATTGTCCACTGGAAAGAAGTCTATAAAAGGATGATAAATTATTAGAACAGCAACAGCAGTGAAATGGTTTCAGCTTTCACCATCAGTTCTTTCTGTCCAACAGAAATGGAACAAGGCTCTCTACAATGAAACATTCAATCTGTCAATGGTTCTTCTAAACCCTTTTTCTACCCTTCAGTCTGTGTCACTGACACAAATCCGCTTCTAGGACTGACCTCTTAGCTGTGTGTGGATGAGCCTAATATTTTGAATCTTATTTTTTACAGTACATCTTTTTTAAGCTTACTGATGTTCTCCTGTTATTCGCAGGCTATAAAGCCCCTCTAAAATCCTGCCCTCTCTTCTCAGAATGTCCAAGAGGCTACAAAAACACGGCAACAGAGGGACTGTTTTCTTATATAAAGTCTGTGTGGTAATACTTCAGGCTATTACTCCTGTAGCCTAACTGAGAAGACGCATTGATCTGAGGTTTCCTGGGGAGAACCCAGACAGATCACTGTGCCCTCCTGCTGGAATCCCACCTGAAAGGGTTGTGAATGTCCAAATCAATGTGCAATCCATTGATGAACAGCTCCCCATCTCCCGGGTGAACACCAATGGTCTCGCTGAGATGCTGAAAGAACACGTCTAGACTGTCAAAGTGAATGTTAACGCTTCCCTTTCTAAATTAAAATACTGGGATACAACATTAGGCTGCAAGAGCAAGGCTGTGGAGAGAGGCTCTGAAAGAAAGAATAAAGTGTCTCTATTGATGTATTACTGATGAGATTTGTCTTTGAAAATCCAAAATATCTATCTTTTTTATTAGAAATTTTATTAGAAAACATGGTGTGGTATAACAAAATGATTCTGCATTTAATGTCATACCTTCTGGTTTTCCTCTATTTCTTTTCTCATTTCCTGCTTTACAGTCACTCTTGTCAGCGATCTGTGGAAACAGTTAAATGTGTAAATGCACAATCACCTTTCACAGATCCTCAGATAACCAACGTAATGGGTCCTTAGGATTTGGACATTTCACTCACTTGTCTAAAAACTCCAACTTAATAAAATCTTTCATTTTAAATGTTCTTACAAGCTGGATTTGTTTAAAAAAGAAACCATAAAACATACTTCCTAAGGTTGGTGTTTTATAATTCACAGAAGATAAAATTATTGTACAGAAGATAATGTTCGTACGTCATCATGCAGAAGGGAAGGCTGCAAAGATTTTGTAATGGACAGAAAGATTGGAGTCAGCCAACCACAAAAGAGAAAATAGGATGAATTGTTTTACCTGGCCATGCTTGGAAAGTTCTGACTGAGCTCTCGCATAAGCTTTAAAGAATCAAACTTTGGAACAGACATGATTCTGGCAGCTGCCTGAAAGCTAAGATCTGTAAAAAACAAAGAACAAACCTGCTACAGTAACACTGATTAGCAGATTGAAATCAATTTAACATCATGGAAATGCAGTTAATAGTTTCCAATTAAAAAGGGATAATTTAACAGGACAGTGAAAATTGTTACTGATGATAATTAACCAAAAACTGAAAAAGAAACCTTCTGACCTTGCATTTCCCACACTTTCAAAGGAGCCATGTCATTGCTGCTCTCCAAGAGATGTCTGCGAAGTTCACCTAGTTGCTCTGTCAATTCAGGATGGGATTTTCTTGTAAAATAAAATTTAAAAAAAAAAAAAAACAAAAAACAATTATTTAATAAACAAACAGGTCCTATAAGGCAGGACAACTGCTTTACAGTCTAGATGAATAAAGACGGTTATCTAACACCTAATGATACAATACAGACTAGCTACTTACTTTAGAGTTCTAAAAAGAAATCCTTGTACATCTTCTGAATCATCATCTTCAGCATTGGCAGCCGTCTTTGTGTCTGTAAAGTCAAAGATCTGTTTTACTGACTTGGTCACAAAAAAGTCGCCTTCAGAATAGGTGATTTGTCTCCAACTGACCATTTACTTTGGTGTCATCCACGGCTTTGTATTCTGTGCTTTTAATAGCCAGCTCAACACCGTAGCCAGACAGGAGCATTTTCTGAGGCTTTGGATGCTTCACGGAGGAAGGAGCAGAGCCGTTATTTAGATGCAACAACGCAGCTCTTTGCTTACAGCATTGGCATCTTTTTAAATAGTTGTGATATATAAAAATTACAGATCGATCCGCGAGTCATACCTACATTATGTAAAGACTCAATCTAGCATGGATTTGCGAGCATTTTTTTGGTGTAACATAAAGAAATGTCCCAACCAGGAGCAGTTTGACCAGTGAAGAGTAAAGCTCTAAGAGTAAAATTTCTTGGTTTTTAGGCATTCCTACTCACCACGACAAAGTGTCGCAGAACGTACACCAAGGTGCCCTCCTCAGCCTTCTTGGACAGCGAGTTATGAAAACTGGTGAACTTCATGGTTCCAATTTCAGCATAAAGTATCACAACTGGCACATCAGTTTTATTGGCCCCTGGATATATGTGGTCATTCTTGAACAAATACGGTTTTGGCCTGCAAACATTTGGAAATGGTATTAAAAACATTTGGGGTGAAAAGGGGCTTTAGCCACTACTGCCTTTATCCTCCGCTCCCTGTGCCTGTCCTCTTGTGTCTGCACGGAGGAGCATCATGTGGTCACAAAGGTAGATTAACTCCATTACGTGTTACCTGCCTGCAGCTGCTTTCAAGAGCTTCTTGATTTCTTTGGTACTGCAACTACGTTGGCCATGAATGGAGACGAAGGCGGGACAAGTCTCAGGCGGCGGCTCATCACCAGCTATCTGACAGGAGCAGATGAGAGAAACGTGAGTGTTTCGCGCATATTAGGCCAAAATTAATCAGAGATAACTCTGCTGCACGACTGATTTATTCACAATATTCTCCAGCAATCACCGACGTGATCTACGCTGTGTGGCACAACACTTCATTTCACCAGAAAAGGCCCATTACTCACAGCAAAATTTAGCACATTTTAAAATTAGAGAAATTCATCAAGCAGCGCATCACTGTCGTCACATGAAGTCTTCCTCACATCATTACAGAAACTCCGACATTTAGAAAGCCGGAGCAACTGCGTACATGGAGGGCACCGAAAAATGAAAGAGTCAGTCCGTTTTTCAAATGTAATCGACTGAGCCAGCCAACTGAGCAGCATCCTTTTTTAAATGTAATTCTCTATGGACTCCAGTTTCATTAAAAACTTTTGCAAGTCTGTCAGCACACTCCTTTTAAGTATCCTTCTTCTTACAGTACACAGTCAACAGAGTACAAGACTGTAACCGAACAAAAGCAAAGTTCTTGTTGCAGTCAACATGATCTACTCCAACAACCAGTGTAAAATCAGTAGTTTCTCACTTCATACTTACAGAACTATGGCAGCTGTAGATGGCACAGGCAGAAATGATGCAAATACTAGCACCATTTTTGGTGAGTAAATTAGACTTTTCTACAATGTGCAAGAATCACCAATAATAAAGGCTGGTGACACCAAAACTGAGAAACTTGAAGGGTTTCTTGTGTAAATAAAACTGAGAAGGTCAATACGTATTAAAAGTGTGCTATGAGTTGTTGCTGCTGCACTTTTATTTTGTTCAGAACAGTGGCACTCTCCAAGGTACTGAACCTGCTTTTACCTCAACAACATACCGGAGGCACAATTTACCAGGATTCCAAAGGTCGCGTGAATGGGTGGTATGGAAATGTGATACAAAGCAAAAGTCTAGTCATTTTTAACACTGGCGATGTTACATGTATATACATTGAGAAAAAAACACAGTTATTATTTATACTGTTATATTATTCCTCCAATAAATTATCTGAAGGCAATTATAAATAATGGCACTAAAGGACTACAGCCAATCAAGGTCAATAACTGGGTGTAACGATATTACAACTGTTTTTCTTGTTCCATAACAGTAAATTTCATGCCATTCAAATCACCACAAACCTGCTGGGATGCGTGTATGGCTGGCGAGTATGATCGGAGCGACAGCGCAAATTTGAGGAGGCTGACTTGAAGATCAGTTAGAAACTGTCCAGCTTTCTTAAGGATCAAGTTGTAGTAAGAGCGCACAGATTCTGCGAGAAATATCAATATTATTATTAAAGTTACATTGACCAAAAATAAGGCACAACTGGAAAATGATATAGAATATTGAACATACCTCCACGCTTATATACAGTGAGTTCTTTCACAGTATCAACAAACTCCCAGAACTTCTCATTTCCGCCTTCAGCAATAAACTCACTGGTCAAGAAAAGAAATTCAAGTGTTGTCAGCAGTCTTTTTTTGTATCTATGGTGACAGATTCCTTCACCTATGCTTGATTTGTCTCCACACTACCATTTTTGCACATTTGTTCCTGAGTTTTTGTTTTGTTTTGTTTTTTTCAGGTAGACTTTATGACACAGGACTGCTCTGAAGGTACGTCACATTCTAAGTGCTACTCCGGCAATAAAATGCTACTAACTGCATGCCATTATCATCTTTGTCTCGTTTACAGGCAGGAATCTAACAAATCCTTACCAAACACAAACGGCTACTTGGCAAAAGTGCATTCGACAAACTTAAGAGATGACTACACTGCTGTTTTCATGATCTGGATGGAGATGCTATTGAAACACTAGATACATTATAGATACATACATATGAATGCATGTTTATCTTTAATAGAAGTATGCCAAGTAAACAAAATGTGTTCAAATGAACGCTAAATCCAGGTCGGTGTGTTGGTTTTAGTTTGGGATGGCTGGTATGAGAGTGGTGCAGCACAGGTGGGGCTCAAGTGAAGAATACCTGGTCTCCAGGAGGAAAGGCGTCATGTTCCACTTCGCTTTTAGGCTGGCAGTGACACCTTTGGGCGCCGGCCTAACTCGACAAATGCTTAACAGCAGCAGAGACAAAACAAAAACGAACCTCATGATCGCCGGCGTGCAGAACGCTCAACACGAACCTACAGGGGCAAAGCAAACACGGGTCAGCACAGCTGTGCCACGTAGCCAACTTTCTCCAAGTTATTATCTTAACCACTTGGCGTGGTATTAAAAAAAAATGCAACAACAAAAAAAAAATCCCAGCACGTCATTTTGTAAAATGCTAATGACGTGGTGACATCGCAACTGGTTTCTGTTATCTGGTAATGGTTGATAAATCAAATTATGATTTTTAAAAGCACTCCATTTTCATCATTTTCAGACTACATTCAAGTTACCGTTAGCTGTAGCGCAAATTATACTTCTCGGGAGTTTAATGTGCGGTATGGATGTCTGCAAATATGTAATAAACCGAAGTGTAAAATAGGCAAACAATAATAAACACAGCTCTGCTAGCAATAATACTTCTCTTACCACGCTAGTGGTGCTAAATGCTTCCATACAAAGCAGAGCAGAGGGCTAGGTGGTATTTTGAGAAGCCACTCTGTAGCTACTTTCCACCGGGATGTGGTCCTTGGTTCTGCCCGTTATGTCTGTCTAAAGAAAGGAAAGCAAAACGTATCTATTATTTATTATCTATTTTTTGTCGCATTTTGTCACATCTCATTTTTATTTCGCATACGTCAATTCGACTTTGGGAAACCGTTATTTTTTTTAACCTGAACATTAAATTTGTAATTTACGTGGGCACAGCAGTGGACAGCTAAACAAAAAGCGAGTAGGGCTCCAGCGCTTTCCTTAAACAGATTGCAAAGATTGGGGAGGTAACTTTGCGCAAGACTTTCTCGACATTTAAAAATAGTTATGCATTAAGAATCTGTATAAATAGTTTATTTGCTAAAGGAAACAACACATGATAAATATTGATCAATAGAGACAAGGAAAGTAAGAAAGCACAACTACTAGTCAAAATTAATCATTCATATTTATAGTGTCATAAATATAGAAGCGAAATCTTCATTATAATAAATTATGATACCTATTCATTTTTATTAAAGATTGTCGTTGATATTTCGGTGTGTCTTGTTTTATTATCAAAAAAGATCAATGTATTATTTTTTTGTAAAGAGGAGAAATGTCTATAATATTTTTACAGTTTTTTGTTTGTTTGCTGGTTTTTGGTTTTGTTTTTTGTTTTTGATTGAGAAGGGTAAGTTAGTCATATAATTTACAAATTGCCCACGTCAAAACTCGGTTTCTTATCATTTAGACATAATGTAGACAAATTCCTGGCTACAGTTTTTACTCTATTGTGCCTGAGTCCATTTACTGGCCCAGGAGGATGACTTCTGCAGACTGTAGAAAGCTCCCCCTGACACAAGACGTTGGACATTTTCTGTCCTGAGTGATCTTCATCAAGTGCTAAGTACTTACAGTACACACACACACACACACACACACACACACACACACACACACACACACACACACTAGACACATTGGGGACACATCTGAGATCTGGTTGCTCAGACTGCATTAGTGTGGAATTACAATGCCTTCTTCTAACTACGCTTTTATTTGCACATAAGGTCTGTGTGGCACATATGCATGCTGTACATGGATGTGCATGTTTTCCTTTCATATTACCACTACACATGTTCATGTACTAAACCATGCTAATGTGAACAAAAACAGTCCAGTGCTGCTGACGTTTTATTAACATAGTTTTCACCATATTCTTTTTTATTTAGTGTTACACTTATCATATAAGAAAATATCAATTTCTCAAGCAGTATATTTTTCCAGCCGGTGGGCACATTCAGATAACTTAAACCTCTGTGAAGCATCGCATCAATAGTAGTCATTAAATGATGCGTTTGGATTGTCTGGGCAGAAGTTCTACGATGAGCTTTTAAACTGCTGAGAGTGAAGAAAGAATCTAAATAAAGTAATAAAAACAGGACCATGAAAAGTTACAACTTTTTCAGCTTTACTACAACATAACAACTTATCTTTAGATGTACAAGAGAGGTCATCTTCTTCATGGATCTACAACAGGTATTCATTGTGCTGGAGAGAGCTGAGATGGTTCCCAGAACCACTTGAGGGGCGAATAACCTGCTTTCACCTCACCTAAACGGGTGTTAATGCCAGAGCCTAAAACAGTGTCATTGCTCTCTCTGACTCTGGTAAAACATGATCCCGATCATCTTAGTTCATCCATTTTGCATAGCAAATGTGTCTCCAGGTACATGTGCAGCCGCCAGACCAGCTCTTTCCCCTTATTCAATTCAATCAGGTTCAAACAAACTGTTTATTCCCAGTAAAACACGACAGTATCAATCATTCCTAAAAGGCAGCACCTATACTTGTTATTGTCCCAGTTGTGGGCATGTTTTTGGAGTGGACGGCGGGCTCCCAGTCGGAGCGCAGCCGTGGGAAGCGCAGATGTGGCGCTGTGATGCGGCGCAGCAGCATCCTGTGAAGAGCTCAGCCTCAGCAGCCGTCAGAGCGCCGAGCCCGCTGCCGAGACAGGCTGCAGGCGGCTGTGCGCGGACCTCCACACGCACACGTCTGCGCGGACCAGCCGGGGGGGAAGCGCTCCAATCAGAGGGAAACTCTCGCCGGCTGCCTCATCTAGAACTTGATGCCGGGATACGCGGTCGTCCCACTCGGATGCAGATCTTTAGAAGTTGGGCAGGCGGACATCCGAGTGCCATGATTCTTGGCTTTGGACACATTCTCCAGCGCAGTGCAGACATCGTGTGGGGTTTGAGAAGCCGGGACATGTCCTTCTGTCCAGAATGTGTGTTTGATCAGATCAACACGTGGCACCTGATTAATCGGCACCTGTGTCCTCGCTGACGGATGGAATCTTATTGATCTGCGAGGAACCCGCGTCCCCTTCTTCACAGTAATGGAATGAAGACCCTCTCCTGATATGATGGATGACAGATCCAGTAAACTGCTCTTGGTTCCCATCCTAGCCGTCCTTTTTGTTATGATCGGGTACCAGTACATCTGCCCCGCTGGAAGCCATTCGTGCCACTTTAAGGCGGGCGAGAAATTTCGGGGGGTGAGCCTACTTTCCACCCCTACTTTCCAGGACAGCGACGATTTCTACAGAGATCAGGACCTGGAGGACGACAGTCCCCCCAGAGCACCGTCCAAATTCAACTTCACCGAGAGAGACCTGGACAGACATGTGGAATTCAACATTAAAGGGGACGACGTGATCGTGTTCCTGCACATCCAGAAGACCGGGGGCACCACTTTCGGGAGGCACCTGGTGCGGAATATTCGCCTGGAGCAGCCGTGCGACTGCAAGCAGGGGCAGAAGAAATGCACCTGTCACCGGCCGGGGAAAGAGGAGTCCTGGCTCTTCTCCCGCTTCTCCACCGGCTGGAGCTGCGGGCTGCACGCAGACTGGACCGAGCTGACCAACTGTGTGCCCGTTATCATGGATAAGAAGGAGGCGCAGAGGAACATGAGGTATAGCCCCTTCGTGCGTGTCTGTGTGTGTGTGTGTGTGTTGGGTTACACTGGAGCCCCTAAACTAGTGGAGCGCCTTTAAAAATAAAATAAATAAATAAATAAATCTTTTTAAATGGGACCACTTTTCCTTTACAATAACAGATTTTGATGACATTTTCTCTCATCTTCTCTTTAAGCGACTGAAAACAGTTTTTAAATGATTTGCCTCAACCTGCCTGTGCTGATTACACCTATTCTCACTTTATCACTGCCATTATTGCCTGACTGACTGGAAATTGCCGTCCCAAACTGCCCTTTTGTGACCTTTCCCGTGGAGCTCCGCCATCCGAACAGCTCAGCCGGGTCAGAGCTCTAAACACATCTATCTAAACCTCCTCCAATCATTCAACAGCGGGTCAGTCATTTTCTCTCCTCAGATCATCTGAGTCGCCCCTAAGTTGAAGGCATGCGCCGCAGCCTGCCAGCACAGCAGCACACACACTCTTTTCAACACCCTTTTTCTGTCACGCTGCAGTCAAGACCCCTTTGTAAAAAAACACTGCAGCCATTATTTTTCCGCCGTCACATTTTCCTGTCGTTTATTCTCAGAACTGGGTTCAAAGTATCTGGTGAGAGCCAAAGGTGATCCGTGTGGAAAAGAAAAGTGAAATAATTGAAGCATAAATGCATGCACAATGTAAATGCATTGTGTGTGTGTGTGTGTTTCAGTGACGTTCAGTGTTTAAGCTTGCACCCATTTGTGAGTCCTCCCAGATGCTTCTTTGTGCACATCTCATTAAATATCAGACGTTCTGAGCTTTCCCCTCTGCTGTGAAGGCTTGCACTGGGCGCATGATTTATTTCTATCAAGTGTTTCCTTTACTCGGAAAGTGCTCAGCAGATGCGACAGCTCTTCATTTCACAGTTGCAGTCTTCTGCACTTACATGTTGCCCATCCCTTGTTCCTCAGCTCGGTCTATTCTGAGAGAATTCAGCCTCGGACCAGGACTCCTGGTGCTAGACCCCCTCCGCTCCGCAGCTGGGTGCTTCGGTGGACCGAAACATCAGAGAACTGCCACTCTCATTGTGATCGCGTTAAAATCCGGCGCATTTGAAATGCAAATTAGGACTCAAACAAAAAGGTCACAGCCGTACTCTCCATCACTCCTGAAGTCTGAGGTCACACCCCTGATTTGCGGTTGAGAGCAACTCAGATTGAGTCACCGTCTCCCTGCAGTCTCATCCACCTCACCTGATCCAGGGATATGGTAAAAGGGGGAGGCGGCGACGGCGATGCCTGCGAAACATCCCGTGGCCTTTTCAGCCGGGTGTGGTGTGCTTAGCCAGGCGTGTGGCCCTGGAAAGGTCAGGCGTGTCAGGCTGGTTTGGTGTGCATGTAGTGTGGTGGGCTTCCCCTGAAAAGTGCTGTCACTCTGGGGAGGAGTGGAACAGGCAGGCCAGTGCGCTTAAAAAGCCTTTCTTAGAGGGGGCCTACCCTGCAAGGCAAACCCTCGTTAGTTTCATTTCGCTGATTGTCATTTTTGCTAAATTACTGGTGCTTGTAAAGAAGGTCGTTCCTGTTCGCCAGTAAATTGGACTGAAAGAAGTCTGGGAGGAACGTTCCATTTGAGTCACAAAATAAGCCAATGATTTTAGAGTGCATTGAAGAAGGCCTGTGCAATTATTTATCAGGCTGTTAAGAACTCTTTTGCCACTGTATTAAATGTTGGCGGTGCAGGATCTCTGGAGCAGCACGAGGCTCAGAGTCTCCCCAGATCAAATGTCTCACTCTGCACTGGCTGCTTCTGCCCTTCCTGCCAACAGCGTTTGGTTTTACACAAACTGGCCACATGTGCAGACACACTAAGGTTTAAGCCAGTCTAATCTAATCAGAACGTTGTGGTTCATTTGCTTTTATTTATCAAGTGCTAATTCACAAGGCCTCTTTAGATGTCTGGAGCCAGTCTAGACCACACACTTGTGTCTCATTCTGATCATCAAGGGAAAAATACAGCACAGCAAAATCAACTGTTTATTAGCAAATGCTTCCTCATTTAATAATTCTGCCAGATAACCGTCTATGTCTGAAAATGGCTAAATCTATTGACTACTTCATGTTTCTGCACACATGGATGTGGAAGCAAGGTCAAAGCTATGTAACCTTTGGAGCGGAATTTGAAGACTTGTTCAGGTGGAAAGAAAAATTGATGAGAAGTGATCCTTTTTTAAGGAAACACTGTAAACATTAAAGTGAAATGCACATATATGTGTGCTGTACTATACCTCATTTGCTTGCAGGCTGATGTGTGTCAGGGAAAGAAAACACTATTTTTAAATTTAGGTCAACATTCCCACATAAAGATGTAGTTTATAACAGTAAAATTCACAGTTACTGACTCCTTCTGTCTTCTCTCTGCTACTGTGGCCTCATAATTGAATGCATATGCTGATGCTGCAGCTTTTATATCAATTATGAAGTCGTCATTAACAGCCTTCTTTTTGCTTATGCATAATGAATGCTCAGTGCAGGAGTACAAAGAGACCAACGCCGAAAGACGAGTGCAGAACGGGTGCGCTTCTATACGCTCCTTTGATTTAACACGCACAGAGAGACGGGGGAGAGAGAGCGAAGTGGTAGAGGACATCTTCTGTTGTGATTCAGGATGATGATTAGATCACACAGAATTTCAAGTTGTGTTTTATGGAAAAAGCTCTGTTGAAAGCGGTGTATACTCCAGACAAGTGTAACTGGATTTGTAGGATAATGCGATACAGCCTTACTTAGATTTTAAGTTTTCCACTTGTTGTAAACTGCTGCTGTACAAGAGCAGAATTTTTAGGCATATGGTAGTGAAAATAAAGATGTCAAAGCCCTGATAATTTATTTAAAGTCACCAGTTTTCTCATTTCTCTGTTGCTGAATTGGAAGAGTACCCAGTGACCTGTAGATCAGTGTGGCTGTGTGTCTTTCACTCCCTGTCCATGATAATCATCCTTCTGAAACCGCGTATAGGAGGCCTCCATCCTAATCCTGAGCCCTTTTTTTGGATATATTATCATCTTTTTTTTCCTTTTATTCTATTGACATTTGGTCTATTAAATGTTTGTTTGGGGAGCTGGAAAAAGTTTGGATTCAATTTAAATACAGTAAATCAAGTAAATAACCCCTGGTTCCCATGTTTTTTTCACCAAGTTCTCTGCAAGCTCTTGTGAAAAGGAGATCGTTCTGAAAGCACCGGTGCACAATGCCCTCCTGAGACAGGTCAACTTCAAAAAAAAAAAAAAAGATCAGGTTTTTATCTGGCCTCAGCTTCCTCGCAGGGCCGGACAGACAGTTTTGGTGATTCATATATTTAAATTGTTCAGCTGATCTGATGATTTCTTTTAAAACACATGTTTTCCTGTAGTGGACAGCTCATGTTTCAAAAGCAGACTCCCCATTTGCTGCTTTATCCTGGCACCTATTTGCATCCTAATAAAGGAGGAAGTGAGGAAGTCTATCCAATTAAATAGATTAGGTTTAGAGTAATGTTACTAATAACGCTGATATAACCTGATGCGGATGAACAGGGTTTGTGTTGTACACCAGATAATTAGGAATTGTTCATTCTTTTTTTACTCTTTCACTGGCTCTGTCCACCAGACAGCAGTAACGGCTGTTTCATGTCCTTCAGCTGCTTTTTTTTTTTTTTTTAAATCAAATTTCAGATTTACTTGTGCAGCAAAAACCAGGGCAGTTTGTGTCAAACCATAAATCCTGACTGACAAAAAACAAAACTTTTACAGTCAGTCCTGGCAGCCAGTCTCAGTTTTTTGGGGGAGTTGACATCTGAGTTTTAAAATTCTGAATACGCAGGGTGCAATTCTCATGTGTTTATAAACCTTGAAGGAGCTTTTGCCTCAAATCACTGTTTCTGTCTGAAAACATGTGGCTGTTTCCTATACGCAAGTCGAGAGAACATCAGTTCTGTTTAATGCAGTTTTGTCCATTAAGAACATTTGTAATTAGACTCAACTGTCAACTGTAAACCCAGTGGCAGGAGCTAGGACATCATGCACGACGCAGCAGCACACTCCGTTGCTGTCTAAAAATCTGAAAGTGTATTTGCACAGTTACACAAATGGCATGTCAATTACACAGACGAGTGTGCCACTGAAAACACTGGAGAGAACAAGGACACACTAAAATACGGCAGTCGATGGAGTGGTCTGACTGAGCAACGATCTCTTTGTGCTCTCTTTTAGTAAAAACTTTGTAGGATTTATAGAACTTGACAATTATTTGCTAAACATTTTGAGAAAAAAAAGCAAACCATTTGGGTGCATTTTGGTTACAGGAATATCTGGCATTGTGCTTTAGCTCAGATGGAGCTTATCTTTTTCCCTAAAAGCCACTTTAGGTAATAAAAGCCACGCAGATCGCCATAGCAGCGGTGCACCTTCCCCCATGTTGCTGTCAAATAATTGCTGGATCGGCAAATATGAATGTCTAGTTGTCTGATTCAGCTCTCATACTTTGATTAAAGGGCAGCATTTGGTTGAGTGCCCGGCCACGACTCTCCACCGCACAATCTTCATGATCCTGCAATAAAAATGGATATGTTGTTTCAAGTGCTCCCTCCTTTTCTATTAAAGCGACAACCCTCACCACATCCAGGATGTTGAACTTCACCTCTAAAATCTCACACATCATTGCATGTAATAAACTATCTGTTTCAGTCCTTATCAGTATCCTCTCAGGTAGAGACTCCCAGATGTGTTGTCCAACCGTGACATCACCCCCCTGCAGTAAAGGGGAGCGCGGCGTCTCACGCTGAGCCGGCTGAATGCAGTATTCAGGGATGAGAATGAGTCAGCCGGTAATTCAGAGGCTGAACCCAGAGGTGGGATCTTGCATAACCAGTCATTTAGCCAGTATATACAATAAAAGCAGTCATCTGTAAATGTTCAATCAATAATATTATTGTCTGGTGTTCTCTCTCACGCTGTGGTGTCACTCAGGCCTTCTGCACGAGGAATTTCAATAATTTCACAGAACAGATTGAAGGCCAGATTGCTACTTAATTTTCTGCATTTATAAATAGGTGCTCGGCTTCATTCTCATTTTGGCGAGCCGTCATGTGGGGCCTGTCTCTGCGTGTGTGATTAAACCTGCTATTTTGAATGTTTCGTTATATATCTGAACAGAAAATGATCCTATGGCACAGGGGGGCTATTCGTGCAGAGGTTATAATAATAAATAATAAAACGGTGTCCGAGGTAAAAAAAAAAATCTGATATTCTCGTTGCGTGCTATGCTAACCCAACACTAGTTTATTTCCCACCGGATCAGGATTTCCTTCAGTTAAGATCAATTTCTGCTCACGCCCACCAACAATATTGCAGTATAAATTGGATCCCAGGCCACAGCATAATATTCACGGAATCGGAAATCTGTCCCAACAACCTAGTTGCGCTCCAGATTGAGGCAGCATCTTGCGGGTGTTGGCGTGGAACAAATGGCATTATGTTTGCAGCACATGTTGCGATACAGCGCATCAGCTGCGTCGTAGGAATCCCTCACTGCGAGTCGCGTCCTCTCATAAAGCCTTACAAAGCAGCTCCCAAATCCAGGGGACCGCTGTATCCATCGAATCACTCCCAATCACATAACTTCCTCACTCTCTGAAAGCCTCTCCTCTTTTATGGGCCCAGTTTGAGCCGGGATTTTGTTTGCTCTGTTTACGATGGTGGTGAGAGCCGATCGTCCCGCCGGAGGCATTGGCTCTGCTTTATTATACCAGGCGCATCTGTGAATCATATGGGAAATGATGGATGGAAAATTAATACAGATGTCCATTAAGTGCTTCCTTTTGTAGCTGTAGGGTGCATATGTATTATCAGTAAATGTCATACCCCTCTCTCTGTCTTTCTCCTCAGCATGTACAAAAGTGGAAGTCTAATGTAGCTTTATTGACTGTGTGCCGGAAAGTTAATTTTGGGCTTTTCAGTGACTCAGATCTGACTAAGATTTCATTTCATTCTCTCTTGGAGTCAACCTACAACGTAATTTCAGGTACATTGAGTTGATTTCTGTCTTTAGTCGAGAGCATAGTGTTCAATATTGGAAAGGAGGTCTGGAGTGCTTGAAGTTTGTGAAGTTTCTAGGCTGCACCTGCATTGGGCATTAAGACACAGCGACCTCTTTTCCACTGGTAGCACCGATGTTGTATCTTCATAATGTGTTAACCATGTGAAGGCCTGACGAGCCAGCTCATCCCATCAGTCTAGAGGCGTCATCGCACCCAATCAAAAGGTTAACCAAAATATAAAAACATTTAGGAGAATTACCCCAAATCAAATCCAATTGTTTCTTTACAATAAAAAACAAATCCTCAAACTCAATGAGTGTAAAGTTGAAAGGATGAACATTTAACTGATTTCGGACCCAGGACGGATGCTGGGAGCAGCTTTGCTAGTATTTGTAGTAAATCTCTGGGCCACATCGGCTTGTCTGACAGAAAAAAAGAAAAGAGTTTAGTTGTCAGCAGCTGTTCTGGCTCAGGACTGCAGCTTTTCCATGCAGATGATTGATTCAGGTGCAGCGAGGAGGGAGAGGAGGGATCAGACTTTGGGCTCTGTCCGTTAATCACACTGCATTACCGCACAGGAGGCATTTATCACCAAACACCAAAGGCGGTGCTCCGCAGGGAACACTGAAACCAATCTCCCCGCTTACATGCAATCCATCCAGGTCCAGGAAAAACAGAATCGTAGAGTCCTACCACATCCATTTTCTCTATGAGGGGATGTTCTGAGGAGAGAGAACAGCAAGCACGGAAGTTTGTATGAAGAGACTTTAGGTTATGTCCTTGGAAAGTCAGCCCCTTTTTTCCAAATGACTTTCATTTTTCTTGACCGCATTTCCTGCTTTGCTGCATCTTTGCAGTTGTTTGGACTGTTGGAAGTTATGTAAATTATATCACCAGAGTCATATCAACTTCAAGCTGCGGAGTGTTGGAATGAAATATTGTCCCACTCCTGTTTTTATTGACTAACTTACAGAACTGATCGATGGGCTCTCCGCACCCCTCCCTCTTTTCTGTTCCCCGAGTGCCGTGCTTAGATTTTGTTTGGTACCACAGTGGAAAATTAGCACGAATGAGCATTCCAAATGGGCCGCCTCTCTGTTGCTGTACCTTCCAATAGAAGGTTTATGCACTGCAGAAACGAATCTAACCCGCTCGAATACAACCAGGAGAGGTGAGCCAAGAGGTGGAATCCTTGCTCTAGCTTCTATTAATAATACTGTAATACTGGCTGTCCTCCATTATTGCTGTTCATACCTAAACTTGTTTGTTTTCACAGCACTTTGAGTTGTTTCACACTGGAAAAAGGACCAGATTACATTAGCCAGTCTGGCTCTGGATGTATCTGCACAAAGAAAGATCCCGGAGGACTCCCTGTGCTGATGTTTGATTAATTAGCACAAACAAATTCCCGCTCGCATGTGGCATTGATGAGCGGCCATGTTTGTCAAACAGTGTCAGAGCAAAATAACCAACATAGTTTAATTAATGCACCCACCCTTGGAATCGCAGCGATAATAAATAAATCAAATTATTTGTCTACCGTGTTTGCTGACAGATATATGGTATATCAAAGTCAGAGCAGCGGTGGCGGCAAAGCCTTTACTTTCTTTCTCTTTTATGTGAGAGCCACAGGGAATATACCCCGGAGCTGTATAATGTTTCCCATGGCTCAGCTCCGCGGTTCCAGAACAGATGAATTTCCAGTTGTGTCGGACGTCAAAGGGCTGCAGGTACGTCAGGGATTTATATTTGTGACTGTAAATGAAAAACTAGGTGACTAAATTCTGACTGTTTTCTGAGTGGTGGTGGAGTCAGATTTTAGGGTCCTGAAACAACAGGTCGGACTCAGGACTGTAGATTGATTAGCCAATACTTTGACTTGTGGTGACATGGAAGGTGTTGATCTTCTGTGCCCGACTGTCCTGAGGTCATTTTAGCATGTAGCAGTGGCTACCCCCTCCCTTTGGTGTGAAGTAGAACACGCTAGTGACTGGACCTTGCTGGCTTGTGGGATGCCCAGTTGAACACAACACCGAAGAGCTAAAAGAGTCATTTTGGGAAACCACCACTGTGCCACAGTCAGGAGAGACAAGCCAGCAATCAATACACCCACTCAGGACAGTGAAGTACAGGGGCCTCTCTCAGCACTGCTATCTGTCAGAGTCAGTCCCTGGAGTGGGATGAGACCCACTGACAAGGTGGGTGCCAGAACACACTGATCACCCTGTTAGGGAGCTAATGAAGGCTTGTTCAGCACCGCAGACTGTCAAAGATAAAGGGCTCAGGAAGTGTCGGGCCTTCAATCTGTTTCCATTTTCACGCAATAATCTGCTGTGCTGAGAGCTGTGCTTCACCTTCTCTACCAACCCAAAAAGTTACTAGCTTATTAGTTTAGAGTTTTAGAAGGAATGAAGTGAGTGTTAAATAATAGCCTGTGTTGTGTGTTGTGAATTGTGTTGAATCAACCTGTTTGCTCTCGTTTGCTGATTAACTGATAGTGTCTACCTTACTGAGCTGTCTTTGGAACATATCTATTTTACTTTATTCCCAAACACAGCTTTGCATGAAAGCAGTGAGCTGTGCAAACACTGACACATCTGTAAATAAAGACCATACACAGTGAAATTAAAACCTGTACACATGGTGAATAGCTATATGTCTGTAAATGCCTCTGTCTTCTTTTGTTTTGTTCTTCTAGCATTATTTTTTTCACTTGAGTGCCTCCCGTAATGGAAATTTATGTCACACAGTGAATGTAGATGCAAATTCATATTTGCACCACAAAGTTTTTGCTCATCCATGGATAATAGCAATCTGTCAGAGCTAAAAAAGTTGATTTGCTGTCCGAACACAACATAAGAAACAATGTATAGAAAGAGATTACTGAAGCTACAAAGCGTTCCGACTGTCAAAACAAAGATTGTAAGCAAAAAAAAACAACAAAAAAAAAATCAATGGCATTAAAAAGAAAAAAGTAATCACAGTTTTTGCAGCGTCCTATCTAGATACTTCCGATCATGCTGATATGACTCTGTGGAGACCAGAGCTGCTGCTTCTGGTCACTCTCAGCATCCTCTTTGTTTGAGAACATGTGGAGAAATTGGGCCATCGGTGACTGCAGCTGCCAGTAATGAAGACACCTTTAAATGGACTAGTCATTCATGATTAACTGACGATTCATGTTTGAAATAATTGCTTTCATTAGCTATTGAACAGGTTTCAGGGTTAATGGAACAACAGGTTGCCAGTGAACCTGATTTAATGTTGGAGTTTAATGATTTTAGTCTCATTTCCCCCTCATTCCTTGAATTGATTTGATTAACCATGCACTGGAAACCGATCCCCTTGTTTGTTGATACAAAATCAATTTCACGCCTCAGCGGTCCGTCTCTGACGCTGTTTTTGTCGGACAAGCGGAGTCGTCAGTCAGCCACAGGAGGCAGGACAAACGCTGGAGTGGAGCAAGTAAATGTAGGGGCCTGACAGATGTAAGGACCTGACAGATGTAGGGACCTGACAGAGAACACCCCCAGCTGCCAGGTCAGAGGTCTTTTCTGTATGGGTTATGGTCAGGGTTATGGTCTGGGGGTTAGTTTTGATGGATAGGCTCAGGTTAAAGGCTGGGTAATAAATTATGTCCTTGAAAGTCCTCACAAACATAGAAGTACAAAGGTGTGTGTGTGTGTGTGTGTATGTGTATGTGTGCATATAGAAGAATTAAGTAGTAATTGGAAAGCAGGTACCGTAAAATGTCCCCAGTGAGGAAAGATCAATGTGTTTGGGAATGTGGCTCGTGTGAAAAGCCATGAGGGTAAAAGTGCAGAGATGTGGTTGTCTCCAGTCGAAATCCGCCGAAGGCGAAAATTCAAACAGTCCTTTAGGTAGAGGTCAAAATATAACAACAGTTTTTATTCATTTGAACTCCATCTTGATGAACCATACAAGTAATCATGTATTGCATTCTTAATTAAGCCTCATCAGTGATTTCCATGGTAATAGCTGGTATTTTGCATGATAACACTGATTTGAATAGACTTCTGTGGTTAGTGCTGTACATCTGTTTCTGTAATTAATTTTCAAAAATAGCAAGAAAACAGGGGATATCAGTTTTTCTGAATTAATGCAGCAGCGCGCAACCCGTCACGCTAACATGGCAGCGGATGGGCAGCAGTGAGGGGGCAGAGCCTATGATTAAAAAAAAAGGATGAACCAGCTGACACGCGTGATAAGTTCACTGACAAAAAAAAACAAAGAAAGAACCATTAATAAATGCGTCACCTCAGTGCTAGTATGTGCTAGTTGGAGGCTTGGAATCAGAGTCAAGTGAAATTGTCCTGCCAGTATTTATAGTTTGTCAGCTAAAATTCTTTCAATCTCCACAGAACAGAGCAAACACTGACCGGACTGTTTTCCCCTCCTGCACAGATTAGAACGAGTTTGAAAAGAAGAGGATTGATGTGCTGAAGCCCGCTGGAATTTGGGAGGCGGGCATTGAAAATAGTTTCCCATTCACGTTGACTTGTTTGCATCATGGCCTATTCTGATGATTGCCAGCAACCCACTAGGGCTGTTACCTGCCAGCAAAAACCTTTAGCCTTAGCTCCATACCTTTCCTTGTGTCGTTTCCCCCGAGGTTCCTCCATCTGGAACCAAAAGATTTAAAGACTCATCAGTGTTCTTGTGTCAAGTTAACAAGGTTAAGGCAACAGAATTAGGGACAACCAGGTGAGCAGTAGAGATACAGCGCAAAAGTTCCAGTTTCCTCGTTGTTGTCGGGCTACAATCAGCTTGTCAACACATCCAGAACCATTTCTTCATTGTTAAAATGTATTCATCATTTATTTATTCATTCATTGTAAAATGGCTGACACATTGATCTTTAACCCTACCAGTTACTGGGTCTGCCAGTTGTTGGACAGGATAGACGGCAGGCGTTTGTTCATTACCATACTGCATATCGATGCAAGTGCAGCACAACCGAGCAGATATCAGAAATATGAATAGCTAGCTTGGATTTACATTCTCATTTTTTTGTGTGCATTTTCATATAAAACATTCAAACACTGCTGGTAAAAAACCGTGCAGCACCTACTGTTGCCGAATAATTTGCTTGGCTACAGTAAGTGAATATTCATCTCGGCGCAGTTACATACCAGCGTTGTGTTTAATGTTGCTGTTAATGGCTGGCACTCGGCATTTCGCCTGTAGTTTGCATTTCTGGGTTGTTCTTTGATGTTCATTTTTTCCTGGGAATGAAAGCAAGATATGCTGTGATGCTGTCAGTCATTCTGCCCCTAATAGCCCCACGTGACACTGAGGAATCATTAAAGTCATCAGAGCCAATGGCCGCCGAGGCTCTGTTGAATTAACTTGACGGTCAGAGTCCCCCGCCAACCTGGGCTGTCTGTGGCGGAGCAGGAGGAGTGAGAGGCTCTGACATTACCTCTTTCACCAGGAAGAGCCACGAGCGGGAGAAGGCATGTCAGCCCCCCAACAGACTCCACACAACCGTCATCCCTAGCAGGAGCGCCAGGCGCCTCCTCCACCTCCGTTGTTTTATTGTCTTATGTGAGGCAACCACGTATCTGTCTTTGACAGGCAAGTTAAATACAAATTGGGAGAACTGGATGGTGAGATGATGGATTGAGGCATGACGTGCTGGCTGCAGCCGGAGCCAACGACCCAACAGAACATCGCTGTGTCCATCTGTGTGTCCATCTGGTGTAACAGGGAGGGAGGGCCTTCTAACCGAGGACGTGAGAGGCCCAAAAATCAAGATTATGCACCATCGCAACCTAGAGGACAACACGCAAGGGCACACAAAAGAATCCAATACCATCTGGAAGTATAAGACACATAATCCCAGGGCAGATCGAGGAGATACTATATGTCTGTCAGATGTGCTTTTTTTTTTTTTTGGTCATTTTTGTTTGTATGTTAAATTCCGGCGATTTCAGATGTGTTCTTACACATTTCCTGGTGCAATCTTGGCTGACCGTCTGCAAAGCAACTGTATAAAATGTCATTATTGATTAAATGAATGGGGAGAAGCCTCACTATATTCGAGGCATGACCTTTCTCATAGTGTTGCATGGCAAGATCAATTATAGCTGTACACATTATATCATGAAGCACACCATTTATTTTCCTTCTTTGGCATCGATCTGGTATCATATCAAGGCAAAGCAGTGAAATAAACCAAGATGTGGATTTTTATCTGCAAGACATTACATGGATCAATAAAGGACAACTTAGAATATAATATTTCACCTTTAACTGTGTTTTTTATGTTTCTTGTGATACTGAGACATATCAGTGTAAGGTGAAGGTTTTTGTTTGCCTCAGCTGATAAAAATAAAAGAAACCAATTAGAGGACTCACTGAGAGACGCAGGGAAAGGTCATCTTAAAAGTCTCGTATTTTTACTCAGACAGAGTTGAACACTGGGGACCAAGTCATCTTACAGCCAGGGCCAAACAATTCGATTTCAGCCCAGTTAGAGCAATAAAACGGCAGCAGAGGCTGTCCAACTGTCCTGGGCCGGTGAAAACGTGAGCTTTGGAGCAAATTAGGTCACATGTTCTGTTTGAGGTTCACAACAAAAGAGAAAGTCCAGTGAGCAGATGGGGGGAATATTTATGTTTCATGGAGTGTGGTGATTCCACAGACTTTTGTGTCAAAATATCTCAGAAGGAGGATTGTTGACAATACATCAGAATAACATGCAGCAGCCTGAGGTGTTGGTTCTATACAACGGTGAGATAATTATAGAGATAACAACATCACTTTTAATTAGCTACATTGTCATACCAAGCGTAAAACACAGCATATGCCAGACCATCAGGTCCTCAACAACAGAAACAGAAACCGGCAAATGCTAGCCAACACTATCAAATCCATATATAGTCAATGTAACTATCATTCAAAATGCAACAAAGACCAAAAGCGCTTCTGCAGAAAAAGCTATTAATCATTTAACTTTAATGGTGCGCTATCATAATCGGTCCTGCTGTACGTTGGCCAGTCGCTTAGTCGCTTATCAGACACATACACGCCTGCTGATAAGTTTAAACGGCAGTAGAGGAACACCCAAAGAGTGGTGTGCTGGTTTTAGTGGTAGCCTGCTGCAGATGAATGAACTAATTATGTGAGTAGAAGACATCACACCACAGCTGCCAGCAAAACGCCATTTTTACTTTATTTAAAAGGAAATAAAGCAGAATTCATAGATTATTGGAAAGATCGGCCTGTTTATTTTTGCTGTAACTCAGACAACACTGTTTGCCCCTGACACACAATATCCAGTAGGTTGTGTAAAGGCAGAAGTTTAAAAGTTAAAAAATGTTATTTTGATCAACGCAACAGCCCAGTCTTGTGCTAATTTTTGTTGAAAGTGTCTGGCAGACGGTAGCAGAAACACTCCCATCCTTGTAGAGAATTAACTACCTGCTGCCACAAGGAAATTGTTTTTGTACTCTTCGATGTTTTCCATCTCCTTCTTATTGTTAATTTCCACTTTCTCCCTGCGGTGTTTCATATTAGTCCTTTATTCATTCAGCTACTCGTTCACAAAAGAGCTCATTTGCATTGACCGGAAAAAAAGAAATGTAAGATAGACAAAAGTTACAGTTCAAAGTCCTTCTAAAACTCTCGATACATAAATTAACAAAGCTGTATAAAGAGCTCCATTAATAACAGCTCTGGCATTTATTCCTTTTTTCTTATTTATCAATAAAAATTGCTCTATAAAACATTCCAACCATCATTAATGCATTTATTTATCCACACTTTATTTAAGGCCTCCTAGAAATTAACAATCTGGAACAGACTCAGACACCTTTCACATTTACCAACATGCTTCTAATGCTGTTGTTAGTATGAGAAAAACAAAACTCTAGCTTTTTATTGATGATGGCTTCATAGGCTTATTTAGTGCACCGATCTGTTCTGCTTTTACCTTTGTTTGCTTTTATTAACTGCTTCTGCTGGAAAGAGTTACAGCAGCTGACATTTACACCAAGATCTACTGTCACTGGACATGAGGACAAACTTTCTGACAGAAAACACACACACATTTGCACAACTGAATCTGTGCACTTGTGGTGTGTTCCTTCATCAAATCTGGCTCCATTTGTCACATGCATTAAAACGGACCCGCGTTTTAAAGCACTTCTCTTGCCAGAATCGGTGCAGCTCAATTAAATTTGCTGCCCGGATCGTAATCGTCGGAGCAGGATTTCCAGGAACCCGGAGCGGCTGAGGATGTTCATAAACAATCTGCCGATTGCTCTTTTGGCCCAAGAAATCATCCCTTTCCCTGTGCCGACCCAAGGTCATGTGTCCGGTGTCATTTTGCAGCTCGGTGGTGCTTTTGCCAATGCGAAGGTCCTGTTTTGTGTCCTGGAACTGCAGGGATGAGAGACAAAAAGTTCAGTGCTGAGCAGAAACTACTGAGTCAGAAACGGACGGATCTCTGGGTTCTGGTGATCCGGAGCATTAATCTGCCTTTTGTTTGCATGGTGTGTTTGTGCTTTTTGCAGCGTGGCACACTCCATCCTGTCCCCATGTAGAGCCCATTGAGCTCTGCAGCGGTGGAGCTCACCCCCACCCCCCCCAATCCTCCGCCTGCCAGTAGTCCCGATTGTTCACAGATAGAAATCTCATTATTTTAACCCTTTTTATAGATAGGACGTTTGAGTATAGTGATGAGGTTAGTACATAAAAAAACCCGCTATCAACATGAACGGCTGCTGGTTTGCAACCGGAGTGCATAACGATCTCTTTGTACAGTTGTTGAATATGTTTTATCGCATTCATATTCCTGGCACAGTCATCTCCCCGGGCCCAATCAGCACTGGGCTCCTCTGCAGTGGTGGGCAGGGAAGGGTGGGGGTGGGCAAAGGGTTCGTGCTACTGGTGTGTAGCGATGGGCATTTGATTTGATACGGTCTGTGCCAAAGAGAGTCACATAATCCAGTTTGTGGCTCAGAAATGGGAAAAAAAGAATAATAAAAAATAAATTGTTAATTCAACTGCAGCCAAATAATCCCCCCCCCCCCCATCTGAAATAACAGGCTTAAAAGCTAAAACCCTCCATAATTTTATCTGGAATCTTCCATACACTCACGCCACAATGACATCAAAGCAGGACAGGAAATGCATGGCTAACAAATCAATAGACAGACGAGTCGCATTAAGGCTTAATTCATGGCAAAGTGGAGCTTTAGGAAAGCTGTGTGGTTTAGTGCGGCCTGAGTGGGGGACAAAGAGGCTCTGAGTCCCGGTTATCTGGCCCGCTGAGCCACTCATCCCAATGTGGTCTGAGGCTCGGAGATACGGCTTGAGTCAGCGCCAAGAAGTTTCACACTTCTGGGAAAACGTCTACAAGAAAATCACTCAGGAATATTTCATAAGAGCCAAAGTAATCATTACTTTCCTCAGTTTTGTGAACCTTTCTTAAAAATCAGGACTTTTTAGAATCCGCTTTTTATTAGGTTTCCATAGAAACGTTAGCCATGTTTTGGACTTATGGTAGCTGAGAAGTGCTCATTGTGTGTGTGTGTGTGTGTGTGTGTGTTTGAAAACTGCAGACTTTTTTCCATTTTCAGGCCCATGTGTGAGGAGGTTTCTAGCCAGCGAGGGAAAGGTTGCTGTTGGGAACTGTGGCAACCGAAGACCGAAGATAGTGTGTGTGTGACTGATGTGAAAAGATGAACATCACGCAGTTTAAAAAGGAACAGCGCAGCAGCTTTAAAGAAGATCTGTCGATCAACATGAGCAGCTTTCTGAGAGAAAGCCCTGAAAGGATTTGCCAAAGAAAACATCGCCACGCATTTGCAGTCTAAATAGTAAAGGCCAGAAAACAACCACGGAATGCAAACAACAATGGATGAATGACATATCCTCCTGTTGGGTTTTTCTGGGTTTTTTTTTAATTGTTGTTTTGTTTTTGCCGGCGGGGTTATTTTTACCTGTGTAGCACTTTGTCAACAGAGGTGCCAAACGGCCTCTGCATGTGGTAATTAGTAACAGAGGGCTGTAACCCTGCAGAACTCAAGGACAGCACACAGCCGGTGTGCACGCCTTCGGCTTCACCTTTACCAACACCCATCCTGTCTGTGTGATATTGCCATAGAGTGTCCTTATTTTTATCTGAAGGCTGCACGAGCCCATATTTGTCTCCACAGAGGCTGTGTGTGTGTTGTATGAACATTAAGATATTCACGGCACATGCTGGACTGCCTTCTGAGGCAGAGAGCAGCAGACGAATGCGGAGAAATTCATGCATCCTCATGAATTCAATGACATCCTCGTCTGGGGGAGAGATTCTGGTCAATGGCGAAGCGCATACATCACCACAGGACCCGGCGTGGAGCCGAGGAGAAGATGAGACATGAGGAGATGGATTAGCAGGGTCTCCAACTACACCACAAAGCTCCGTCAGGGTGGCTTCGTGCCCCCGCTGGCAGGGAGCTCACGCCCTCCCGGAGGCTGCAGAAGTACATGCAGCACAGACGGTAAATTGGCTGTCCAGATGTTGAGATGGAGCGAGTCAAACATGGTCGCCAGTCAGGGCCATTATTCCAACCTCATTAGAACCTCTATTCTCTGGGGCTGCGCAGGCCTCGTTTCCAAAGTGTCAGAGTCTTCGCGCTGAGAAAAACCATCACATTAGCATAGAAATAGTGGGTCTATTTAAATGAAGTTGCTCGTTTGTATCAGTGAGTTGCCCCGTGTGTTCATAAACGGATCCTTTCCTTTGGCTGAAATCTCAACACAGGAATTTTCTGTTCAGTAGCATTTAATGTGCTCCAATAAGATGGCCTAAAAATGTGACACATAATTTAAATCCAGGTGCGTAACACAACACAACTTTCTCATTCATGTCATTAAAAGTAACCTAAAGTCATCCTACAGGTGATTCTGGTGTTAATGAGGCAACATGACATTAACCAGCAAAAGAAAAAGATGGAGAAAAGCTTCACGTGGAAGAGTTTGCATGGCCTTAGGTGCAATAAAATTAGCTCTCCGGTTGATTGGCTTTTTAGCCCATCAGTTTGGTGGTGTGGCTGGTCGCCTTCAGAGTCCTCAGCAGATAATCTTCCACAACAGCAGCTTGAAAGTGAGAAAATTTCCACCCTGGAGGAAAAAAAAAACCCAAGCAAAGTCCCTTGTAAAGAATCCTCTAATAGAATTGCTCCGCTAAACTCAGGAGATAGAAAACATCACTCAGGCATAAATAGAGAAATCAAATATGCATTCTGTCGTTCATCTCTCAGCTCTTTGGTGTCACTCAATAAAGGCTGAACGATCGTTTCCCTGTAATGAGTCTGAATAATTAAAACGGGATTATTTGTTTCAGTCTGACCTCCGCTTGCTGAAGTCAGCGGTGGGAAATGTGTGGTGACAGCAGCCTGCAGAGCTGCGTTAGCAGCCTGGACACATACAGAGACCAGCTCCACTCATTAACCCTGGTTTTGTGACAGAAGTTAAGGGGAAAAAAAAGCTTTCTTATTTCTTTGAACCTTTGGCAAGTGGCCACAAAGTAGAAAAAAACCCCACTGTTTTCGAGTGAATGACAATTCTTAGTTCTGCAGCAAAAACACACAAGCTGCAACTCTGGGAGGTCTGGCGGGCCACGGTGTTGTAGGCGTGTTGGAGCCGCGTTCTCCAACGCTCCTGTCCTCCTCCTGTCACTAGAGGAGGAAAACCACATCAGGGCGCTGAGGTCACGACCCTGACCTGCTGTTGTGACAGCAGGATGAAACCAGCGCTTGTTTACTTCAACCCAGAAACAGGTACCTGGGTACTGTAGTTCACTCTCACCCTCTTCTGAGGCCACTTGTGTTTACCGTGCTGAATGTCATTCTGTACAGTTTTTTATATTTTATTTTGAAAACACTTTCCAGGTAATTTTGCTCTTAACTTAGATTTGCTAATATGGCATTCCATTTTTTTTTCAGATTCTTAAATAGTAAAACTTTTCCTTTGTCATTTTTAAAATAGTGCAAATCTATTAGTGCTCAGGCAGCCTGGTGTGCATTATGTAATCAATATTTATGAGACTGAGATGAATTTCTTTCATTTATTCCCGTCCACCACATGTATGCAAATGCATGAAGAGCTCTCACATGTTAATTATATCATTTATATGAAAAGAATTCCAAAGTGCCACTTCTGGATTTGGTGGTAATGGAATTTTTCCAGCTTTGTCGCTGTACTATAAGCAGGATCTTGATGATAATGAGTACAAATTGGGTCTCAGACGTATTGATTCACGGGGCTTCATTTCATGGCCAGTCTTGGAAAGGTTTCACTGGGAGGAGCAGAAAAAAGAACATTTAAAGCTCCAAAACAGCATTTCGAAAGAACGCAGCTATGTTATCCTGTGCTACAGAGTCACAGATCACAGCAACCAAGTTAAACATTTACTTCACAGCTGGTTTAATAGTCGGAGTCTGCCGCTATAAATGGAAGCGTATCACTTCAGGGGGCAAAGAGACATTAAAGATGCAGACATGTCTGCAGGAAAAACTGCGTTTATCATTTACAAATCAACTCCAACGTTAATGGAACCACTGTAGTCTGTAAAACTTTTTTAACTTCACTTTTCTTTAACATGATGCTAATTTGTCTTTCGCCTATGCTTTTGCTTTGCTCTTATTCAGAAAAGACACATCCATATAAAAAACTGGGGATATCTGAGTTTTATATCACACACACACACACACACACACACACACACACACACACACACACACACACACTATTATATTCAGTCTCTTGTATGTGTCAGGTAAAGTGTATATTTGGTCAACCTGCTGACCCAGCAGAGTCGACTTTGGTGTCTGTAAATATCCGTCTACTTGGTGAGGCTGGTATCCTTCATATTTCTTTGCCAGAGAAAACTCAGAGGGCGGCAAGAAAAACAAAAAAGCCAGAAATATTATTTGGTTTTTGTTAAATCTTTGAAATTCTGTGCCATTAACACAATACTGCTTCAATTGGTTTCTTCTAAACTTCTGCTCTTTAAATCAGTAGAGTGGAGAAGTTCATAGATCTGACCCAGGAGTAAAAGGGGTCTTTATAAATTACAAAATAAAAAAGCCATAAAACTCACAATTTCAATCAAAGAAAGTGTTTGCAGCCATCTATCATTTGCTGCTGTTACCATCTGCAACCTGACAATTCAGTCTGCATCAGGCAAACATGCTAGCTGCAAATGATAGTATTTAACTGCAGTCGCAGTTTCCTTGATTAGCTAGAATTTACAATTATTTGCTCTATATGTGACTGGTTTCCCTTAAATTTTTAGTCAGCACAGATTTACAAGGACTAACTCTCCTTGTGTGTTTCTATAGTAGCAAAGGAAAGGGAACTGTGTTATTACGTGTGCAATCGGCTGGTTGCTGTTTTAGCTCTTAGCGCCTTTGTGAGAGATTTGTGTCATGGAACATTTGCAGGATATAAAATGAGACTTGTAACCACCTAATCAGCACACAGTCTGCACTTTACTGCTAATTCCCCCTCATTACTATTTCATGTCTGATGTCACAGGAAACCCTGGCTTTGATTTGATGGCTGCTTTGTAGAACAAATGTGTTTACAGGAGTGTCTTTGATCTCTGGTCCTAATCACAGTAGAGACGTCTGAAAGAGCAGAACCTGCTTTGATCACCACTGGGGCTGCTTTGATGTGAAAGTGACGATCCCAATGCAAAAAAAATCACTTTAACTGGCAGTTGGGTTCAAATAGAAGGATTTTTCCTAAAGCCACTGTTAGCTGTGTTTGCTGTGTCGTGATGGTGATGATGCACAAACGGAAATGAGAGGCTAAAACACAGGTTGGATAGTTACGTTGGTATTGGCCAGCTTAAAAAAAGGCATATTAATCAAGATTTTTTTTTTTATTGATGTAACAAATTCTCTGTCATCTCTACACATATTTATCTGTCTGAACAGCTGCAGCTCTCTGCTCCCCCCACCCCCAAACGCTCCATTTATCTTCTTATTATCTATTTCCTATTTTTCTCTCTTTCTCTCCCCAGCATCCATTTATCTTCCGCCTTAGTGCTCTCTCCGCCCCCCCTTACAGTCCAAATCCATATTCTCAGCAGTGCAGAGATTATAGTCATGGTGAAAACCTCTCCAGTGCTGCTTTGATTCATGTCAAGCAGAGACAGAAACCAGTTGCAGAAATGTAGACCATCAACCCGTTTTGCTCTCCAAAAATAAAAAAATAAAAACGTATGTGGTGCTGAACAGCTGTGATTGTCCAAAGCTCTGGTCCAGGCCGGTCCAGCACCGGAAGGAGCAGACCAGGAGCCAGTTCATGCCCAGGCAGGGGGGAATATTTCCACGCCGTTTATCGTCCAGTTTGTTCCACACGGCTGACAGCCGCCTTAGCCGAGGGCTCCATTTCAAACGGGCATTAAAAGAAAATAAAACTTTCATGTGTGATGATTACAGCTATTTCAGATGGGGAGAACTACATAAAAGCGCTATGATGACTGAAAGGCCTGTTTTATGGCCCATAGAAGCACACAGGAAGTAGGATCTGAGAGAATATCAAGTGGCTGCAGTACAAACCTGCTTTTTTTTTTTTTTTTTTTGACCTCCGGATCTCCGACTCGGTTGTTTCTTATCAAATGCATCCATTATGACTTACCCAGGGCGGGAGAACAAAGCACTCAGATCTAACGATCCACAGACGTCCTTGTCGACTCTTAAAAACTGTGAGGATAACGTCCTGATTTGAATGATTGCTACACATTACCTGTTGTCACTAATCGGCCGGTCCGGTAATAAAATCCACATGATAAATCTGATGATCTGATGGTATTTGAACCATCGACCGTGGGTGTGCTCACAGCCGTGCTGACCGGCTCTCTGCTCGACACCTCCTGACTAGAGTTTGCAACGAAGCTCTAGAATATGTTTTTTTTTCTACATCGTCTTTAGCCTCCCCTCAGCACTGCAGAGCTCTTTAACAACTTTCGTTTTAATGACCCTCAAATTTGCTCTGTTGGTTTATTCTTGCTGATCTCATCAGCCAGTTTCCCAGCAGCAGCCACAGCACATTGCCCTCCTCCTGCCGAACGCACATTCAGCAACACGCTTGCTTCTACACACCAGCTCTCCGCTGCTAAAACAGAAGGACAGGTTTTTATTGAAATTTGGTAGGTACCCAGACGAGAGCCCAGAGGTTTAGGCCTGAACTCTGGGGTTTTCTCCCACGGCTGGATGACGGGAGCAGAAGCGCGCCGGCCTCCTTTGCTGGTTACTGTGTCAGAGCCGCGGTGGGGTTTAAAGTGTGGCAGCGCTCCAGGAGGCGGTGGCGGTGCTCTTTATACGCACAGCGACTCTGAGGAGAGAAGCATATCTGAGTTGTGGTGCGGCGGAGAGCTGCACTACATAAGCAGGAAAGACTGGAGCTTTGTGAGATGAAACATGCTGGTCTTCCTGTTCCAGCTCTCAGTCATGTGCTGGGTCTCCGCCGCCTGCCTGCACCCTGTCCTCTCCTCTCCTCTCCTCTCCTCTCCTCTCCTCTCCTCTCCTCTCCTCTCCTCTCCTCTCCTCTCCTCTCCTCTCCTCTCCTCTCCTCTGCTGTATCATTAATTCAAGGACCACACTGGTGCACGCCTTGTCTCCTCCTCCGCCGTCTCCTGGAACAATTTTTGGAAGTGAGGGATGATAAGAGGGGCCTTTTACTCGACAACACGGTTTTTCACTGCTTCATAATTGAATCGGCGTTGACATATTACAAGGCCTGATTGGCCTGCATTTGCAGAACGGCAGCGAGACACATTCCCTGTCCTAGATCTACTTTTCCCTGAGCGCCTCACCGAAGCCATGGATGCTAGGACAAATGCTTTTGCCTGTCTCGGCTGTCTCTGGCGCTGGAGGCGGCCTGGACCTGCCGTTGGCGTGTACCTAAGGGTGCTATCGCTGCCTATCTGCCGCTCACATCTTTGTTCTCCACCGCTGATGAGCAGAGGAGGTCAAACCGGTGCTCCCAGAGGAGCTGAAATGAGAAGACAGATCTCATTAAAGATACACAGCAATTCAGATCAGCACCAGATGGTGTGAACCTGTATCCTAGATGATTCCTCCAGACGTGCGTTCATCCTTTACAGAGTACACGGTAAGAAGAGGTTTTTCCTCCTGGGCTGATGGCAGGAAGGTCACTGTGTGGGAGACGCCTGAACATCATCGGATAAAGACTGAGCATCCCCTAGAAAAAACAAGACAGGTTCTCCGTGACTCTTCTGTCCATCGTTCTTAATCTTCGGTTGTGTTTTTTTTTTTTTTTTACCCTTGTTAAAAGGCAATCTAGGCTGGCGCGCGCACGCGGTGTGTGCACCGAGTCTCGAGCACACAATGCCGGCTTTCTGACAAGTAAATGAAAGGTCCCAGCGTTCCCCTTGTTTCTTCCCAGGTGACACCCGCTGTCCCCATTCCGTCACCATCAAAAGCCAAACAAGATGCAGAGAACCTCAAAAAAGGTCCATTATGGGCTGCGAGGGGGAGCACACGCGCATTAAGAAATGGTATTGGTTACAAATAATACATGCCCCCTGTCTCAGCTCCACTGGGAGAAACAGAACAGAGATCAGGCGTGGTCTAGCCCGGAACGTGGCCCACATTCCCTCTACGTAAAACCGACACCTGTGTGATCCTGTATCCACTTGACGTTAACACACAACCCTCACTGATTCCTTATGAGCTCACTGCTTCGTTATAACACAACGTTTAAACACTTGCAAAACAACTCTGGTCCCAAAGTCCCGAAGGCCAGTTTGTTTTGTAATTATGACGTAACCGGAAGCTCTGTTAGCCTAATCTGCCACCAATGTCTGGAAATTTGTTTTTTTGGTTTTTTTTGTTTGTTTGTTTGTTTGTTTTTTTTTAAAATCACAATGATCTTAATTGTGTTTTAAAACTGGGGGAATCAGAATTTTTAACAGCACCATACATTTTGCAGTGAACTGATCAGATAAGAAACACGCTGGTGTGATGTTAATTAAGATCACGGTTACTGGGGCTCGAATTCTCATTACATCGGCGCTGGTACAGTAACTGTAAATGATTTGATCTGTGTGCACGCTAATGAAGAGTGTGAAGTGTTGGGATGAGAGTGAAAAAGAGCCAAACTGAGGAAGAAGTTGCATTGCTTGGGAAAACGTCAGTGGTGTGGTGTGAGAGCACCTCAGAGCACTGACCCAGCACCGCTCTTACACACTCGCCGACCCAGAGATGGAACCTCAACACTCCAAAGGCGCTCTCTTTTACCGTGAGAGATGCCATTAAGTTGTGAGGCGTTTATGTCTTTTTAATGAGAGAGCTAAATTGCTTCTTACGCAGTGATTTCAGTGCAAATGAAAACCTTGCGGACTGTGAATGTCAAGCAGACGACTAAATGCTCCTCGGAACGCTGTGTGCCACGAGCTGGAATATTAGAATTCACACTGACAGCCTCGTGACGAGGCCCGCCGCTCCTCTCTGCTGGAATGATGGGAAACGTAATGAATCAAAGGCACAATTTGTCCTGTTCACAATGCTGTCATTACAGGAAACCATAAAGGTTAAAGCAGAGGTGCTGCATACTAGTAATATCAATCAACACACTCAGTGCAGCTGTAGTTTTATATTTAGCTGTTCCATGTGGATGTTTATAGTGAAAACTATATCTTAATTTTACAAAATGATTACATTTATAGTGATAGTCAGACTTATTTAGTCAATATTTTAAAATGCTTAGTGTGAACTTTGGGTCCATGCAGTAGTTATATAGCAGTAAAAGTAATAGTAAAGCAGAAACATGAAGTATCTTTTATTAACTGTTTTTTCTGTTGTTTTTTTTTGTCAGAATAAATTTGCACGAGCAGTTTTCACATCACAGTATTGCACAGCGCCTGATTAGCATGAAGTTGACTTATGGCACCCTCCTCGCAAGTTGTGAAAAATAAAATGAAAATTTAAATTCATGGTGGAGGGATGCGTATTTACAGATACAGACAGTTGTTCTGGATTTCTCAGCATCTCCATCTTCTGCAGCTTTAATCAATTAGTCTCACTATGGCCGCTACATTCGGCCCATTGGCCTAAACATGGTGGGCGTACAGAGAGCA
This sequence comes from Tetraodon nigroviridis, assembly GCA_000180735.1. Lineage (NCBI taxonomy): Eukaryota > Metazoa > Chordata > Actinopteri > Tetraodontiformes > Tetraodontidae > Tetraodon > Tetraodon nigroviridis. The sequence continues at coordinate 2,278,590 of CAAE01014781.1, forward strand.
GAACCCAGGAGTATTCCACCAATCGTCTGGCTTTAGCATGTAGCGCCCACAAACCCTGGGAAATCTGGTAAAAACAAAACAAAGAAAAAGTTCCTGTAGCAGAAAAGAGGCTTATTTGTCACCACCAGAATACAGCCAGCAGGTTTACGGCCCGATCCGGTCCGATAAACGCTGACACCGCCAGCCGAGTTCCATCAAGTGTCTCGGTAACAATGACAATAAAGCGGCCCTGACAAAAACGGCCGGTGTGCACGGACATCGCTGCACATCACCGAAGGAAGCTTGCAGGTGAATTAATGACTGCTGCATTCCAGGCAGGCGGCTTCTGGCTGTTGTGTGACAGATTGAAGCCATTGTGGCTGTTTCATGTCCACTTTTACTCATTAGCTCCTTGTGAGCCAGAGCTGACTTCTGAGTCCTTCTGAGAACCCAAGAGTCCAAGCGCGGTTTTTATCTGCACCCATTAATTCAAGATCGAGGCATTATTTGTTGTTCTTCTCTTGTGATTCTGTGTAATTACTTCTTTTTATAAATATAGTATTGGCGTCTGCTGTGGAACATAAGTAATAATATATCTGGGGATTGTTACGTGCTTTGCATCTGTTGGGAGTATTTATTGACTTCCTGGCACATAACAGCACTGAATCTGATATTTTTTTATGCTTTGGAGTCACGATCTAGTCATTCTTCTCCATCAAATCTAATTTAACAATCTAGCCATTCTCATTCAAGGTTTTTAGTAGAAATGCAGAGAATTGGAAAGTGTCACATTTTGCATGTTAACAATAAAACGTCTTTATAAAAGCATCTGATTGATTTTGACTTTTTTTATTTACTGTCTGTTACAATTAAGATTGTCCCCAGTAACTGTTTGGGAAACAGGGCCCAGGACCCCGTACAAGCAACAGTCACTAGGTAAAGTTCCCCTTTAACAGGGAGAAACCTTGAGCAGAACCAGATCACATAGATCTTTAGGTGATTTGCCGTATATGGCAGCTTGTTGATGAGAGGTTGTGTCTATGTGATGAAACCGAACTCAAACTGTTTGGGCCTGAATCAGACATTACCTTCTTAGAAACGCTATCATGCCTAATTACCATTCAATGAAAAGGCCATCAAAGGCGTGATGCTAGCCCCACGCTGCGCCGCCACTGGTGCCTAAAGGATGAACACAGGGGGCTGGTGACGGGTTGAGCTCAGCAGCATGAGCAGTCTGACAAACTTCAGGAGGCTGTCGTGGATCCACACAGGCTGTCTGACTCCGCTGGCGTGAGCGCCCACGAGAGGCCCCTAATCAGGCTCACTGGAGTCCAACCAGTGAGGCACAGCGCCTGAACAAACCAGGGCACAGATGCAGGTTTTGGTGCTTTTGGTTCAAGGACACACAAGTGATTAGCAACTTGCTTCTGTTGCTAATTAAGAATCGACAAAAAACTAAATGTGCTTTTTCTTTCAGTTGTCATCAATCAGCAGCACACATTTTCACACATTTTTTGACACAAAAGGCCATTGCCATTGTTTTGGAATATTTTACATTTGGGGATATTTTTAATTAGCCAAAAATGCTACTTCTTTTAGCTACAAACTTTTCTTTCATATCCTTGCAAGCTGCAAAGGCAGACCTACTGGGGAGCATATTGTGTGAACAGGAGCTTTTTGTCATTATGAGTTTAGATTTATTGGCTTCTACCTATTAAAAAAAACACCAAAATTTAAACCAAAAATCCTCAAAAAAGAAAAACAGCAATTATTCAATTGATTTACTCCTATTGTCCTTGTCAAGCACCTGCAACGATGTGCGGAACTTTCTAGCCGTTAACGTCAGTGTGAGAGTGTTTGTCTGAAGGCACCGCCCGGCACTTGAAATTTCAATCCTGCAGCGAGCTGAAATGGTATTTCGGATGATAATTACAGCAAGTTAAAAGTAGTTTGTCATGTTTCCCATTTGGCTCAGAATTCATCTCTTCCGTTGTGGTTGGAATATAAACACACACAGACCTTCCTATTGTGATCAAAGTGATTAGAAGGCCTAGTAGAGAAAAATAAATATCTGTTTTACACCTCCAAACATGTTTTCATTTTAGAAATTTGACTGTTTATTATGTTTGATTAACTCACGTCAAAGAACTGCGAGCACCTAAATATGCCAAGTGGTGTCTAATGTTGAATCTCTTCCAGGCAGAAATGTTTTCCACCTTAAGCAGTTTCAGATAAAAACAACACAAGAAACTTTGTGACCAGAGAACTTTGGCAGGATTTTCTCTAACAGAATAATCAGAATGGAAAAAAATCAAGTTTAGCTGACTTTAAATTATTAAACCTCATAAATAGGACTGCTAAATGATATGAATCCAGTTTGCACGTCTGGTCGTCGCTCTTTCCATTTTATTGGAGCCTCTGAATCCCTCTTTTACCGTAGCGTAATGGCTCCTCTTTCACTGGCAGTGTGGTGAAGCAGGGTCACTGGGATGAGTTCTCTCCGCTGGAATGAGATGCCAAAGGCCTTCCGTCCATTATTGATCCGGGACTCACACGGGCACTTGACTCCAGCCAAGGGGGCCAGAATCACCTGGGTTTTACCCTTCCTCTGACAGATGACACGGGAAGACTTGTCTCTGGCATGTAAACGGTGCTATATTACTGCATAATCACAGAATTATTTATGAAGAACTGGTGAGGCGATGAGGTGTCTCCTCTACCTCGGTAAAAGTACTCCCACAGAGGTGGTGCTGATGATAACGGAGGTCAGCGAGGAGACGAGCTTGTTGGATGGAGCCCCGCCCTGCTCGCCAAGCCTCCTGTCCGACTCAGGGAAAAGCCTCTGCAGGCTGGATGATCCTGATGCATCTGGACACTGATGGAACATGCAGCTGACCTTTTGGGCCATTGAGTGCACTCTGACAACACTTGCTGTGTGTGTTTACATCCCTGAGACAATTTAATGAGGACGTATCCTCTGCTAGCTGACTCTGGGGGAGCGAGCGGCTGCATGCAGCTGCTGCCACCAGGGCTTTAATCACAGCCCTCTGTCTGCCTGACACACGCAGGGCACCGCTGTCAGCGCTGGCATTGGAATGGCACTCCTGCAGCACTCCCTCCACAGCACGTATTTATGGCAACTTTTGAGTTTTGTTCCGAGATGGTGGCCTTCTGCAGTGTAAAGTCAGCCTTTGGGCTCTACGAATGTCCGTCCACAAACTACCTGAGTCCACGCCGGGGCCCGGGATGATGCGTTGACGGAGCTCGGAGCAGCTAAGGAGTGAAATCCCAGTCCACTTTATCTGCTCAGGCAGCGCTCTGAGGGGACGCTCCCGTATAAAATATTGACGAGGCACTCTCACGACATCACCTCAGGAACTGACCAACACCTGTCAGAGTGCACTCTGACACATGTGCCCTTCCTGAATGTAGGAAAATAAAGTTTTACTTATGATTACACGTGAGTGTCCTTTGGTGGACACTTCAGGGGACCGTGGTTTGTGTTCACCTCACCCGGCTGGGCCCGTCTTCCTTTCCAGGACATGTTAAGTCTCTGCGTTAAGGTGCTTTAGTTTCCGTTTCCGTCTTGGATTCCAGTGATTCTCCACATTGGCAGGTGTTGGAATCATCTAGAAGCAGAAAATCATGACTGATTCATTCAAAGGCTGTAGTACTTTGGCAAGCACTATTTCCATGGTAGCCTGTTTTGAAATAGATTTATCACAAACATAAAGAATTAGACAGGAGAGGATTAAGGTGGCTGGTGGATTTATTTACCCTCATTTTTCTTTGACTGTCCCTCAGAATTTAGCCAATGATCTCTGATTGTTCTATAAATGAATGACTTCTAAAGTTTTATTTTAATGATATTGAATTTGTGTGTTATATTTCACTCCTTTGTGACTTCATGAAAAGGTTTAATATTGAATTAGAAATTTGGCTGGAACGATTCAACCTCGAGGCCGAAGCTGCCATCTGTTGGTACCGTAGATGGAGCGCGGCCCACTGTGAAGACGCCAACGATGATGACGATGATGCTCACAGCTATCTGTGTTTGTTTGGGCTGCAGGAACTTCTACTACATCACCATGCTGCGTGAACCCCGTCTCCCGCTACTTGAGCGAGTGGAAGCACGTGCAGCGCGGCGCCACGTGGAAAACCGCCCTCCACATGTGTGATGGACGCTCCCCCACCCAGGACGAGCTGCCCAACTGTTACAGCGGCGACGACTGGTCCGGCGTCCCGCTGACGGACTTCATGAACTGCCCGTCCAACCTGGCCAATAACCGGCAGGTGCGGATGCTGGCCGACCTGAGCCTGGTGGGCTGCTACAACCTGTCCTCCACCAACGAAAGCCAGCGGAACCACATCCTCCTCAGCAGCGCCATGAGCAACCTGAAGAACATGGCCTTCTTTGGCTTGACTGAGTTCCAGCGCAAGACGCAGTACTTGTTTGAGCGGACGTTCAGCCTGAGGTTCATCTCCGCCTTCACGCAGATCAACAGCACGCGGGCCTCCAACGTGGATCTGAGCGAGCCCGTGCGGCAGCGCATCGAAGAGCTCAACTTCCTGGATGTGCAGCTGTACGAGTACGCTAAGGACCTGTTCCTCCAGCGTTTCCAGTTCACCCGGCAGAGGGAGCACCAGGAGGTGCGCTTAAAGCGGCGAGAGGAGAGGCGCTGGCTGAGGGGGCAGAAAGAGCAGAGCCCACCGTGGCCACTCAAACGCAGAGGGGGAGGCAGCAGGGTCGCCGGGCGGGAGGGAGGCTCGGAGAAAGGGGCCGGGGGCGACGTCCCCACCAGCACCACAGAGGACTACACAAGCCAAGTGGCTCGGTGGTGAGGCTGTGGTCGGCCCAGAGATTACTCACGGTCTGGTTTGAACTTCTCCTTGGACTATCTCTGTCACACATCTGCTGTCTCACCATTAATCTGTCTCCTGCATCTGTTTGGGTTTTTTTTTCTCTGCTTCAGCGTGATCCAAGCACTCTGCCGTTTCTTCATGAAAACTGCCAAGTCTGTGAGTCTCACAGCGGCTCTGCCTTGGAGTTCCCTTTGGTGTCTTAACTCTCCAAATGCTGTCTGTACATTTTTATCATTTATGATTCTGCCTTGTTTCTCTATTGTGATGAATAGGACAGCAAACTGAGGGGAAGCGGGGCGAAATAAAAGAAATTTAAAGAAAAAACAAACAAAAAACGATCAAAGCCACCAAAGATCTTGTTGCTTTGATGTGTCAGATCCGCAGAACTGATGAACGTCATTGTCATTGTTGCAATCGACAGGAAACGGGAAAACTAAGGTTCTTACCGGTGGCTGCATGTCTACATTATGTCCACATTATATTGGTATAAATATATACAAGTGCTGTAAGCCATGCTTAATAAAACAAATGCAAAAGGTGTGTTGTGTTTCTAATTTGACAACAAGGGAACCTCTCTAAAAAACAAAAACAAACTCTTGTATCTGTACTGTTAGCTCTCCCTCAACATTTCTTTAAAAAAGTGACTCGAGGTTCAATCGTTCCAGCCAAATTTCTAATTCAATATTAAACCTTTTCATGAAGTCATAAAGGAGTGAAATATAACACACAAATTCAATATCATTCAAATAAAACCCCCAATATCATTAAATAAATCCACAATTTCAAAGATAGCACCATGCCAGTATCAGTTAGACCAACGAACCACATATTGTGAGCTTTGCGTCTTTTCACCCCAGTATATCCATTAACCCTGAGGTTTGTGGCAGCTCTAGCGCCCCCTACAGAAGGTTGCACGCTGCAAGCGGAGATGTCATCCTTGCAGGATGGAGGAGAGGAACTCAGATCCCTGGAGCGTGAGGTTGCATCCCTCTAATGGCTTAGCCTGGTCTCAGGAGTGACCATATGAAGAGGGCTGAATACTGAACCTTTTCACAAGGGAGCTGGATATCCCAGGCTCCCGGAACTCAGGGGAGACTACGCACGTTTGTGGAAAAAATAAAAAAAAAACAAGACAAGTGATATACAAAAAGCTAATAACCCTGAATAATTTATATTAAATATCATACAGGTCATTTTACTAAGAGCAAAACTTAAAAAAATATATATTGGTATCTAAGTAAAATTATGATTCAGAATTCCCATTTATATTAATGATATTTTTAAATGGTTTTCTATACGCTTGCAGGGACATTAAGTCATCATCTTGCGCTCAGTTTTTTCCACATTCGACAACTCTTCCTGGTGTTTTTTTGAACATGTTAATTGCTTTGGTAAGGTAGTTGTCCAAAAATGTGTCCATTTTTGCCCATCCTTAATTAAACGTAAACCCTCTGGTGTGGTATTAGGTGTGGAAGTAGAATAAAGTCACCAGCATGTCACTGAATCACCAATAAGCCCGCAGCTGCTCTCCTGCTGTGCCCTGAATAAAAATGAAGTGCATCTCTGGCAGGAGATGGATAAGACATACAGGTAACAGGTGACATTGAAAAAACAACATGTATGTTTTCAAGGCTGGAGATCCAGTCAACTACCATGGTAAGGTAGGTCTGACACACATACATATATATATATATATATATATATATACTTTTTTTGAACAGACAAACTGTGATGTGACTTGACTGCAAATAAATTGATCAGCATTCAGTTCTCACACCTGAACCCGTCACACTGGCTGCTTTTTACATGTTTGTAGAGCTGAGTGCAGACTGCACTGTGGACAGAGGCGAGCGCCAACGCCGGCGTTGCACCAGCAGTCTACAGAAGAACTGGCCTCAAAGCAAAAGAGCAGAGAAATCAAACATGTCTGTAGTTTTTGGTCCCTTAAAG
>CAAE01014781.1:2285552-2358223 GCA_000180735.1 Tetraodon nigroviridis
AGGGTCACTGAAAGGCCTTCCTGTCAGATTAAGTGTATAAAACATCCAGAATAAAATGAGTTTGCTGCTATTTATAACTACAACTTTTCAGTCTTAATCTCCAAAAACACTGAGAACAAAAAATGCTAAAAGAGAAGACGACAAAGCTCACTTATTCAAAGGAAGCTCTTAGATGTAGAAGTTTCTCCTTTCGTGATTTAACCACCTGCACTAAAAATGCAGCAGTGATTCATGCTGGTTGGATGAATCCCAGTTGGGAAAGAGACTTTTCTGATAGTGCTGCTTTTGGACCATGAACAGAATCTGATCACTTTAATAGAACAGAACGGTTTCAAGGCGGGTTAGGGAATCCTCACCCTTTTTGTTTCGCTCTGACAGATAATTGGCAGATGCTTAATGAAGCCCCTAAAACAGAAGGAATTGAGGAGGGGAAATCATGTGTGAATGTGTTATTGTAATCACCAACACCTGTGCTGTGCTGACGTAAAATAAATCACAAGTGACACATTAGAATTCATCTACTACATGAGGTGTGATGGCAGTGAAATAGAGCAACAGCAGTTGTAGGTTAAAACAGCTTCAACACATGTTCCACAACTTTGGATTTTATATTAAATATGCTGCCTGACACATTTCCCTTTTGTTAAACCTTTTTTGTCCCCATCATCTCTGCAGCCCTCATTTTTTCAAGAAATGACAAACTAATTTAGTTGCAGTGTTTTTTTTTTTTTTTTTGAACATTGAGCACGTGGTGTTGAAACAGAAAAAAGAAATACATTTAATTTTTTTCCTCCACATTTTTTTGTTTTTTTCAAATATTATTGAATTTCTTTCTAATTTATTGAGCATTATTCTCACACTCATGAGAAAACCCATGTCGACATTGGCTGACAACAATTAAAAACTTGAAATGTGACTTTTTTTGGTGCATCCTAGCAATCAAGGGTCATTGTGTGTCTTCAGATGTGTACGGCCATGTGATTAGATGATTTTCTTGTCTGTAGTTCACTGAAGGTGTTCTGATGGAAGGAACTTTGCTCCTCTCCATCATTACCATAAATAGCTTCAGTCTGATACCATATGACCCTTCCCACCCCGACCACCAGCACCGCCAGCCCACCCAGACCCAATCCCCTGTAAAACAGCATCCATAGCTTCCCCAGCATGGATAACTGGCTAAGCATTTCAGCCAGGGTCTGCTTCATTCATTCCATTGAGACTCAACCGCAGTGTTTGTAGGTGTGTAAAGATGTGACTCACTAAATGAAAAATAAAATAAAAGTAATTTAAAAAAAACAAACCGAGTATGTGCTTCACATTCTGTCAGTCAGCACTAAATCCTCTCACGCAGTATGTATTCCTGTACGTGCACACATTCATGTAGGTTTTCAGTAGCTTAGAGCATCATTAGAAATGAAATAGGCAAAGAGTACAGATCTATCTTTTAAAAGTCTTTATCCTGTTTGTGTCAGGTCACCCGTTAATAAGCAGCAAACACATACAGTATAGCAGCCACAACCTAACACCATTTAAAGATTCTTCCTCTTTATTTGAAATACACTTTTTATTCCCACCAAGTTCATAAAACCTCTACCCCACTCGTGGGTTTCTTAGATAATGTTCTGATACTACGCTTTTGTCAATTTACTGAAGGAACGCTGACATCTACCGACAACAATCTGTAATTGCAGTTTATTAAACTAAAAACCTTATTAATTTTGATAATAAAATTAATAATTACAAGAATAAAAAGAATAAAAAGAGGTTAAATCAGAGGCGAGGCTTTGGTGATTTTTAACACGAATAACGATTCTTTTATATTTTTGTACGCTAGATAGAAGCATTGTTCTTAAAACTTTAATAACAGCAGAAAAAATGTTGCAAATAAACACACAGGTGCATGCTTTAAGATTGATAAACTGGCAAATATAGGTTTTTTTAAGAGAGGTTTTTTAGCATAATTATGTATTGCGTATGGTAAGGCAGAATTTAGGTTCACAAAAGCAATGAAAATAAAATTTAAAAAAAACTTGAGAGATAGTTGAGACAAATAGTCTAAAAATAAATTATATAGAAACTGATTTGATTATAATTCAACAAAAAAAAAGCAAAGGTTCAGCGAGTTGTGAGAGGAAGAAAATGTAAAGATGTTAGTGTTAAAAAGAAAGTGTTGAGCTGTGCATGCTGGTCTTGGAGCAGACACAGCGTTGACAGTGACGCCTCTAAGGGAGCGATTCTGTGACCTTCTCCTGTGACCCTGTGACAGAATTCACAAAAAATACACAACCCTTCCCAAGTCTGTTGCCTCCAGAGTTTATCATTGGGTGCGGTCCTGCTGGAGGCTGTTGACCACCAGTCAGCCAGTGTCTCTGAGAACCTCTGCAGGCCTCATGGAGACTGGCGCTAACGGGGCTTGCAGCTGGTAAACACTTATGGCAGCTGCACAAAAAGAAGAGTTGTGGCTGTGAGGCTGTACTGCACTAATAATGAGAAACATCTTTGAAGCAACAACAACAGATAATTAAAGTTAAAGAAGTTAATTAAAGATAAAATATTGTTTAAAATTTAATACAAGCTTCTCAGAAAACCATTCCTTACAGCAGATTTTAGTATTATTTCAAACTGTGTTTATTGGGGGTTTTTTTCTTATCGGTTGTAATGAAAATTCTGATTGATTTAGTTGATTAGTAGAAGTGGTAAATTCTTGGCAAATACTGTAAAATGTAAAAAAGGCTACTGGAGCGTCAAGGTTTTATCGCTGTTACCTTGACAACAACCGAACTCTAGCCCTTTTAGGCTGCTGGCATGTATGTGGATCGTACCACATTAGAATTGAGGGGGAGTTTTTTTGTGGCGAAGTAAATTAAGGAAATACGTTAATACATTTGCTACGAAGAAACACAATATCTTTCGTGTTTGAATAAAGCGAATAATTTATGTTTTATCTGTCTTAGTTGATTTTAATTTAGTTATCTTTCAATGCAGACTTTAACGAAAACCAGGAAACCCCCCCGTGACGTTGTCTTGAAGCCCGTACAGTAAGCTGCTGTCAAAAGCTTGTTGCTTAACAGTTAAATCTATGCGTTGCTAAAAGTATAACGGCAATAGAGAGTATAACAAGTTTGACTTTTAAGATTAAAGCAATTATTACACCAGCCCATCATTCTGGGGCTTGTTAACAGTGGGTTTTCGTCCGTTCTTCCAGGCTGCCGTGTCGTCTGGCCTTGATAGGAAGCGGCTCGTCGGTGAGGATGATGAGGTAAGCAGGTGTCGTCTTTAGCTAACAATGTTGCTCACCAAAGATGATTATTGGTGACCATGTTAGAGTTTTCGTGGCTCCTGGCTTCCATCTCAGCCGTGGTGGTGAAAAAACGTGTTCAGATGACAGTGTTGGGATGTTACACATGGACGTCGCAGCCAGTGTTGTGACACGGTTAAATCGGAACGTTTGTTGTTTTACACCGAACCTGTAGTTTCCCTCAATTTTCAGGACAGCGTGTGTCAAAAATAGGATGAATTTCAGACTTTGACGTTTTACTCAAACTTGTACACAAGTTGCTTCTGAGACTTTTCGCACTTTGTAAGTCTGAGAACTTTAAAGGGTTTTTCGTGATCGAGGCAGGGCGTACATCAAAGCAGCACATCAAAGCAGCACATCTGCACGGACATGGGTGCAAAATGTGTGTCCCTGCTGGCTGGTGGAATATAGGAATAAAAACTGGCCATACAAAAGTGGCACTGCAGTGCTACATGATGGGGAGATGACCCAGGCTTGAGTTGCGTTTGTGAGGCCTGCAGCTCCTGCAGCTGGATCCCAGCCTGAGCCTGCAGCAGCTCCTGCCCTCCTATTGGCCACTTTCTGCCAGGGAGGGTTTTCCTGGAGGCTGGCCTCTGGGCAGGAAGGAGGGTGGCTGGAAAATGTTCAGCTAGAGTTGGAGTCCGTCTGTTTTTACTGGTGAGAGGAGAAACTCTTCATGGGTCACTGGGTGTGTGGAAGAGACGCGCCTCGCTTGTGGTGCTTTCGGACTTGGTGCGATGCCAGAAAGTTGCACGGGTCCTCAGAAAGATGAGCCCTTCAATGCTTCTTGACATTGGACAGGTAGGTCGGGTTACTCTGTTTCCTCACTAGCATCCAGAGGAATTTGCCGCAGTGCTTTGAGTGCAAGAAAGAAGACAACTTGAAAAAAGGTTTCAAATTTTAAGAATCAGAACAGTTTTGTGTATTTGCCAAGCATGTTGCGTTTTATATTTTGCCTGAATCTTTCTAGGGTATCTAATTTACCAGTTATTTGTGTTAATTACTCTTGGCTCATAGTGACTGATGACGGGTGAACACCACAAAAACTTTATTTGCCTGACATTTCCTGACAAACATGTCTGCTGTCTTTCAGATGACAAACACAACGTGCCCTTTGGAGGATATCCTGTCGTAAAGGTGTTCCGCGGACATCGTCTTCCTTTCAATTGTGAGAGGTCAGACTCAGGAATTAGATAACATCTTTGCAAAAAGCCACGTTAAACAAAAATAGCGTGGTAAAGATGTATGTGAGTGCAGTGGATGCTGAGCAGAGAATGTAGAGAGTATTGAATTTCCCTGACATTGCAGAATCAGATTGTTTAATGGGTCATTTGTGATTGACCCGACATCTATTCTGTCAGGCAGGGGTCCAGAACTGACCCTGTTGTTGTGTAGATGAACTCTGTGCAACCAAGTTTGACAGTGTCCTACAGGTCCCTGCAAGAATCAGAACAACAAAAACAAAAACCCACCATCCCTTTACAATCGCAGTTCTTTTGGAGGTGGCGATGAACATTTCGAGCGTTCGAGACACCAAATGGCTGACCCTGGAAGTCTGCCGACAGTTCCAGCGGGGAAACTGTTCACGCGGCGATGAAGAATGCAAGTTTGCACATCCACCCAAGAGCTGCCAAGTTGAAAATGGGAGGGTCATTGCCTGCTTTGACTCGCTCAAGGTAGGAACTGGTGCAAACACTCGTAAGTCTGTTTTATACGTCGCGGACGTCGGATGATACAGTTTGGTCTTAGCCACACCTAACAACAAACCCCCACTCACGTCAAGTCCCTGCTTCCTACCTTATCATGTGACGCTGAAGCTGGTTAAAAAACATAAGCAATGCCAAATCTAAAAAGAGGCCGGTGTTCCCTGTGTGCTCGGATGCCCTGAGTGACACCAGGCTACTTTAATCTGCTCTGACACGTTCGCTGTGGCGCCACAATACAGTTTTGCTGCAGGATTATGTTGAGTCATTGTTTTTGTATCCTGACTGTGGACATGTTATAAATACTCAACTAGCCCACTTGCTGCTTCATTCTGGGATCCAAACTCCTCAACAGAGCATTTACCTCATGATCACTTATTACACATATTTAGAAAATGTAGTAAAAAAGAATGGAATTCACAATATCCGCAGCTGAATCTCTGCTGAGTGCTCTCAGTTTGTACCGCGGCTGAGCTCATGAATCAAACTGACAATTATACCCTGGCTCAAATTTACTCTCAATCTCCTGGGACAAATGCAAATCAGGTGAAATTGGTTAACTTGGGTGGATAATTAGGGTATTAATGGCAGAGGGACGTTAGCAAGCCTTGTTCATACTTCATAGATTCTTGACTGACAGAAACTGTTATAATCTGCTGTTCAGGTCTCACATGAAATTATAATATTCCAGTTTAATAACCTCACTAGAAAACAAATCAGCAAATTTCCAGGGCTGCGTTGCTCCCAAACGCCTTATGAAGCTAAGCTCCCAAACATCAGAGATCAGACCGGTCGCCAAAGCAGCTTTGCAAAAATCTAAGAAAATTAAATTATCCCGTTTCTGTTCTCTCATTTCTGAATGCAGGGTCGGTGCTCTAGAGAAAACTGCAAGTATCTCCATCCACCCTCGCACCTGAAAACTCAGTTGGAGATAAATGGCCGCAACAATCTCATCCAGCAGAAGACGGCAGCAGCTGTTCTGGCCCAGCAGGTGCAGATGCTGCTGCCCGGACACAGTCTGCAGCCCGTCGTAAGGATCTCCTCACCCCCCACCCAGCCTGGAATGTTCTCCACTGTTTATTATCATATCATTATATCCCCATCACTTCTGCTTCTTGTATGATCTCAATAATTCAAATACTGAGGATTTACCATGGTATGTTATTACCATGTTATAACTCTATGTACGGATATATATTTCAGTATTTATTTGTTTTTTTATCACAAGGCCACATGGATAGAATGAGACGGCTGAGTGCTTCGGCAGTCTGAAGCATCCATTATTCAGAATGTGGATGTTGTTTGTCTGCAGCGGCATTCACATTTGAAGCCCTTGATGTCACCAGGAGGTGTGTGTTGATGTTAAAGGCTTCGGGTGGTGGCTGTGGTGACATATATCACATCTGCTCATATATCTTTCAGGCCTGGATGAAACTGCAGTGCACCCAGCGTCTGTGGCTTGGGCTGTTTAGCCTGCTGTGTTTCCTGTTTGCCACACTGTCATTAGACAGTGTAATTGGGTTTGTTTTTTTTTCATAAATAAGTATTTTTCGTCCCCCTTTCTTGTCTTTCTTGTTACAGGGTCTTGGCACAAACGCTGGTCTTTGTTACGGTTCCTATGTGACGCCACTGGGTCATGGAATGAACCTGGTCCAAGCAGACAGCCTGCCCAGCACCCAGGTTCTAGTTCCAGGAAGCCCACCCGTTGCAGCCCAGAGCTCCTCATCTTCCACTTCTTCTTCTTCCGCTACTTCTACTTCTTCTTCCTCCTCTCAAAAGCTGCAGTGGCCGGACAAACTAGAGGTAAAGAGCGAGTTAAAAAAAACGGCGGAATCCCGGCTGACGTTTGTGCCGACGCTCTTTAAAGGTGTGCCGGGAGTTTCAGCGGGGAAGCTGTGCGAGAGGGGAAATGGATTGCCGCTTCGCTCACCCCAGTGACAGCCCCATGATTGACAGCGCCGATAACACCGTCACTGTTTGTATGGATTACATCAAGAGCCGCTGCTCCCGGGAGAAGTGCAAGTATTTCCATCCGCCTGCCCACTTACAGGCCAAAATCAAATCCAGTCAGCAGCAAATCGCTCAGACTGCTGCGGCAGGCCAGACAGCACCTGTGGTGAGACGCTGTATATGCTACGTATCTGTTTGATGTGTTTGAGACCTTTACCAGGCCTGATGAGAAGGTGCTCAGATTTACCGGGATGGCCCGTAAAGCAGCCTCCCAGCACAGAGGTGCTGCCCATGTGTACAGATGTGCAGTCACTTGTCAAAGATTGTTGTTTTTTGCGCTGTGAATCAGCTGTCACCTGTTCTTGTGCCTTCATTTTGAATAGTCATTTGCAAATCTCTAAAGACCAATTCAGCCATCCGCCCAAAAGCCCAGGAATGAATAAATTAGCTTCCACGTTCGGTGACCTGATGATTCAGTCTTTAGTCACTGTGTTGGTTTGTCTGATGTGCGTGCGTTGTGCCTTTTTGTGTTATTGCACATTCTGATTCGTTTTGTTTCCCCTTCTCATCTGTATGCACCGCTGTCTCCCATGACGCACCTGTGCTTGCCGTTACCTGTATGTTAACACGCTTGAACCCCATTGGCCCGCTGCCTTCATGCGCTCGCTGCCTGCTCTTTAAAGACTCAGTCGACTGCCAAAGCAATGAAGCGATCCCTCGAAGCAGCTGTAGACCTGGTACTTTCACCTTTTGCTTTGGTTGTAGCTACTAGCTTTTCTTCTGATAAGGTTTAGTTTTTGCAACTGTGCTTCAACAGTGTGTCCAGCCTCATATAGAGCAGTGTTTGTGCACAGTCTTCATCGATTTTTACAACTGTAAAACAAATAATTCTGAAATACACAGTTCATTGTTCCTATATTCATGCCTAATTATTCCGATTTGTGTAAATGTGTTTTTTGCTTCCTTCTTTAGGGTGATTAAATATATAGTACCTGTGATCGGACAGTGATACTTGGTGGTCATATCGGTTTTTTGGGGGGTCTTTGTTACCTTCCAGGCCTTCCCCCACACCAGCTCTGTCCTCCCTCCCGTACCAAAGAGACTAGCCCTTGACAAGAGCAGCTGGGCCGGTGCCCTGCTCAACCCGGGCTTGCTGCACTACCAACAGGCTCTGGCTAGCGCCCAGTTCCAGCCGGCCTCGGCTGCGTTCTACCCCACAGGTGAGCTCTCGGAGCACGCTCTGGGCTCCCTGCTGAGCAGACGGTTTTAGACGCTACGCTTTTCACGCCGTGGCCACTTCTTCCTGCAGCTTATAAAGTACAAGTGTCTGTTCCACTGAAGACACACGCGTCTGGAGTGATTCTGACTTACAGTCCATATTTCTGTGTTTTGTCTCACCCAGGTTCGGTCTTGTGCATGACTCCCACTAACAGCATAGGTAGGTGTCCCAAGTCTGCTCTTCACCCTGCACGATTCCGCTTTTCTATATTCAATATAGTGAAGTTCCTCATGGTATAACAACAGAGTCAAACTCAAATACAACCCCTCTTGACATAATTTGTTTATAGAATTTCCCTGAATCCTGCATTGGGAAATTTGCTCAGCATCACTGAAAGTGACTTAAGTGTTTTTGATGACCAAATTCAGCTCCGACCCTTTAAAAAACCGCTGTGTCCAGCACGTATCTGTCAGATCAAATTTCCTAATGCTACGCTTGGTGAGTTCTTTTGTGCTCCTTCCTGCTGTCTGGCTTTGCCGCCTGGTCACGGTCCAACTGGGGCTTTTTGCAAAGGTCATTTTTATATTTGTCCGGCACTAGTGTGAAGAAACCATTGCTACTGTTGTTGCTGTAACGCCGCACCTCCCTTTTCATTGCTTCCATGTTCCCCTTCCTGAAAAAGTCCCCATGGTGTACAGTGTTACGCCTGCTACTGTCTCTGCAGCCACTTCTCCCACCACAAGTGTACCCTACGCAGCAACAGCGCCAGCCAATCAGGTTTGCTCCTCTCTACAGCTTTCTGTCATTAATCCTTCAGCTGTGAATAGGTGCGTTATCTTTCGATCAGGACTGGCTTCGCCACCGCAGCACGGCCCTGCTTTCACTGCTTAAAGCTTCATCTACTCAGAGCTTCAGTAGAGCTAGACAGAATCTCGCCCTGTTTCCCCGTGACTGGTTCCACTCCATTCTACACAAACTTTTCTGCTCTAATGTTTCGCACTGCTGCAGCTTACGGACCGATTTTATACTTGTTTGTTACTCACGGCACAGAAATGTTCTCTGAGGTCAGAAACATGCGTGTCAATGGCAGTTTCCTCACGCTTTTCATGCACAAGTGTGAACTATTATGTTCATTACCCGACTATTGTGTTGATTTTTCTTGTTCCACTTTTAAGTTTTCGTGTGGACACAAATGTCCTTGTTATCGATGGATGGGGTGGAAACGACGCTGCCATTTTTGAGAAAAGGGTTAGTCTGTTGAAAAGTTTAGATCAAGGTTAAAATTGGGGAGGTAATAGTATTGGTTTTATTTCACGTTTCATGTAATCGCCACAGCGATCTTCAGTATGAGCATTTCTTTCTGTTTTTCTTGTCGCTGTAATAATTTTGGGTCGATTGTATTCACAGATCATCCTCAAGTAACAACCGGAAACAGGAACCGGGTCAGTTTGGCAGCAGGTGACGAGTGCAGACAACAGCTCTGTAAATACACTAACCCTCGTGCTACAGCCTCACACAAGCTGCAACAAGCTGCATGCTGAAACGATCCACAGTTAATGGTGTTCACAATATTACTGTACGTATTCACTCTACTACCTGCATTCAAATACATTCACTATCCTTATTTCAATGTTCTAGCATAGTTGAGATACATTGACTGGCCCTTTAGCTCCACTTTAAACATAGTAACTTCATAAGTAAGCCTGTTTGACTGATATCAAAATACCCTTGATTACTGATCAATGGTGAGTTTTGCAAGAGAATGATGAAGAGATGAGATCGTCTCTGGGAAGGACTCTTAATATTGCTGACTGTGCAACTGTTTTCCTTCATGAATGTTTTATTTAAGCTAAGAATAGTTTTTCAATTTAATGATTGTGCCAGTAGAAGGTGGGTAGGGTTGGTCAAATGCTCTTCCCTTAACCTTAAATCTCCTTTAAGCTTTTCACGCTCGTGTGCTGACAGCGGTCTGTGGTCACAGTAGTGCTCCCCCTCGTGGCGTGCCTTTAGATTGCACATACAGTGTTTGGGACTTTACACTGTCGATACACACTTTTAATTTCTCTTAACAGTATTACAGGTTTGGACCATTTTTAAGTAATTTTAGACATAAAAGCTTTATTTACACTTAGTGGCTACACTAGAGGCACAATTATTGGGATAATTTATCAAAAAAAAACAACACAATAAGTGAAGATGCGTAGTTTTGTTCTTCTGTAAAGTTTAAAAAAGTCTTAATATTTTAATTTCATTGTTATTCATAGTCAAACTGTACTAATCAGAGAGTTATACGTAGTAGCACGATGCGGAGTTTAGACATATTTACATCATCTGTGCATTGGAAATTAAATAGCATTTATAGTAATGATTATGGTACTTAATTAAATACCGTAACTACTAATAATTATAACAATACCTTTCAGTGTTTTACTGCGGTAAGTGCCTGAAGAATTGTGCAGATGAGGTTTTCCCTGTGCATTTAAAAAGCTTTGTGTAGAATAAACTCTCAAATTCAGGTTATTCATTTTTAATTTTACCTTTTGTAAGGCCATAAGCATTTTAGTCATTTGAACTTAATTTTGCTCAGATTTGTCCATCCGTTCTCATCGGAGTGGAGGATCATGTCTGTAGACGTGTGTTTAGGTGGTAATAATACATCTTTTAATGCACAGTAAAATACTTCATGTAACGAAGGCAAGTTTAAAGAGATAATCCTTTGGATAATTTTTAAGTGAAACACATTATCCAAAGCCCCAGTTTGTCTTATGATAACCAAAAGTTAGCAAGAAAAAATATATTGGAAATATATTCATAAATGTATTATATTGTCTTTTCCAGTTTTTATTTTAATCTTCCACACTAAATGTGTGTGAATATGTAAACAATGGATGGAATTTGAAGAGTATAATTCTTTTTTAATAGGTTAACTTCAGAAAATATGCTATCAAAATCTGTCTCCCGTATTCTGTGATGATTCCTGTACATTAATTGTATTAATGAAGCAGTGACATTGCCTTTTATAAACAAAAGTGCATTGTGGAAGCCCGTTTTATGTGAGAGTATATCTATAAAAGCCTAACTATTGATGTATTATTCTCACCACGTTCTAAATTTAAGTTTTTTGCGCATTTTTGCAGATATTGTGTCTTTTCACATCCGTGTGAGTTTGTTATTCCATGGTGTGAAACACTTAATGATTCTGTGCATAAAAATATATTTTTAAAATGTAAATTTAAGTAGAATGTGTTTTTTATAATTTCCACAGCCTCTTTCACCCAAAATAAACTCCAATACTTTGATGGTAATGGTAACGGTTTACCTGCAAGCGAAAGGCTCAGAAATAACCTTTGTTCAACTTCTGGAAAAATACAAAAAAAATATATATATATGTTTTTATGTTTATTTTATTGCCTTATTCCTAAGGTGACGTCTGTCCGGTAAATATAGACCCAACATTGTCTGATGAATAAAACACCATTTTCTTTTAATGTAGATTAACCATGAATGTTGTCTTTGTCACATTATCCTGCCAAAATGATTCATTTATTGGATTATTGGTTAATTATCTTTTTAGGTTAGATTGCATTTCAAATATGTCAGTTTGTATTCCTGTTCAAGATTGTGTAGGTAAAGGGGGAGGGGTCATAATGGGTGTTACTAAAGGGTGGTTTTGTGGTCTTTGCTTTGGCGTATTTTTTTTTTTTGAGTGCATGGAGTGCATATACTCATTTGTGTCAAATTTAAATGACCAACAGTTCGCTGGTGTCACGTCTGTAGGCGCTGCGTTAAACATTAAAACAGATGCTGTTTATTTGGTACTGAAAGTATAATTTGTCTGACACCTTCTGTTATTCTGCCACGCCGGGTATCAACACTCACCTCTCATATTACTCAATTTCTGGCAATTATTTTGCCACAACTCAAATATGCCACGTCGCCATAGCAACAGCATCCCGTCCCCGTTTTTCAACCTCCTGGAAACACGTCCTCGAGCCGTCCCTGTGATTGGAGGAGCGCTCCTCTGACGTCACCGGGGCGACCGAATGATGAAGAACTGACCACGTGAACGGAAACGCGGCCGCTGCGTTGGCCCGGGCGCCGCTCGGAAGCCTCCGTCCAGCCATTGGTGGGTCTCAGGCGGGTCCCAAGCTGCCGTTGGACCGCTCACACATCCGTCTGAGAACCAGGAGGGACCTGCGTGCTTTTCTCCCACCCTCACCCCTCCTCCTCCTCCTCCTCCTTCCATTCCTCCTCCTCCGCCTCTTCCTCGTCTGTACGGAAGCCGAACGGGGGTCAGCTGGTTACGCGGCGACCGTGGGTCTCCACCCGAGAGTATGGCGGCTGGGTTTGCACCGGAGAGCGAGGAGGAGCCGGGGACGCGCCGGAGATGGTGACGGGGAGCCGGAGCGACGCCAGTCCGTCGACGAGGTGTCCGAACTCTCCGCCGCCGGGCCGCCGTCCGAAAGCGGCCTCCAGCCGCAGAAGCTGCGCCTGCTCTCGGCTGTAGCGAAGCCAGCGCTTTCCTGGCGTCCTTCGTGGACTAACTGTGGGGGTTTTTTTAATGAAACACGGGGACGGGTGGGCCAAGCAGATGCAAAACACGCACGGCCAGCATCAGCGGCCCGTGGTTCCATGCCCCCTGTGCACGTTTCGGACCGTTGCGGTCCGCGGATGCGCCTATCAGAGTCTGCTGGCCTGCGTGGGGGCAGTCCTGGGATGAAACCCGTCTTGGAGCTCCGCGTCTTTGTGCTCTGCCACAGCTGAGCAGGCGGCCAGCGAGACTTCGTTACCGACACGCCGGGTAAAATGGGACACGCGTGGCGAGGGTGATCCACGGTGGGGGGGACGCGCGGAGACTGATACCTGCCGGCCGGATCGATTCAACCATGCGCGAGTATAAAGTGGTGGTCCTGGGCAGCGGGGGGGTCGGCAAGTCCGCCCTCACTGTGCAGTTCGTCACCGGGACGTTCATCGAGAAGTACGACCCCACCATAGAGGATTTCTACCGCAAGGAGATCGAGGTGGACTCGTCGCCCTCGGTGCTGGAGATCCTCGACACCGCGGGGACGGAGCAGTTCGCGTCCATGCGGGACCTGTACATCAAGAACGGGCAGGGCTTCATCCTGGTCTACAGCCTGGTCAACCAGCAGAGCTTCCAGGACATCAAGCCCATGAGGGATCAGATCATCCGGGTGAAAAGGTTGGTGAAACTTTGTCTCTCTGTGTGTGTGTGTGTGTGTGTGTGTGTGTGTGGTGTGTGGGGCTTCTTCTTCGGAGGCTCGTCCCCTAGGCCTGATCATAGACCCCGCATGTTTTGCATCTCCCATGGAGACTGAGCATAGATGCAGCATATGCGTGGTGTTTGGGTGTCGTGGGTCTTGGCTCTGGATCCGTAGCGGCTCTGGAAGTGTTTCCTCTGACCCGTCCAGCGTTTCCGCACACTCTGCAGACATCAGCCCCGTCTCCGTCATGACACCCGAGACGCCATCTGTGCTGTGATGCTGCTCTCTAGCCCAGCGTGTCTGCACCCCAGGGTCCTCTGCAGCTGGCTCTGCAGGCCCCGAACACTGGCAGGGTTGGTTCTGCTGGTGGTGCTGGTGATACTGGTGATACTGGTGGCGCTGGTGGAGCTGTTCTAACGGTGAGGTCTGAGAGCAGGAGGGTTCAGGTACCAGGTCACTGGTGAGGAGTGCTAGCAGAGCAGAGGTGAGCCGCGGCTCCGTCGGTTACACCTCCATCCACACACACGAAGCCCACCGGGGGGTCCTGAGGAGGTTATGTCATCACAGCCTGTCTGGCTGCAGTGTGTAGCACCCTGTGTGTGTGTGTGTGTGTGTGTGTGTGTGTTTCTAGTGGTCCACCTGATTCTGCTTCATCAGACCCATATGCAGCTTCTTCCAGCTGGCATGTGTTAAATCACACAGCTACTTACTTCAGTTAATGCCCAGCAGAAGGACGGTGCTTTCATTTCATGCCTCACTGGTGTGTTTTGCTGTTACACTATTACACTTAAACCCTTTTATTAGTTTCCTGCAGTCACCTGACTGGATCCAGGCTGTTTCCAAAGCAGAGGTCTTCAGAAACAATGCTATAAATCTCTGGAAGCACATGAAAGAATGAGGTCAATGTGTTTTCCCCACACTAGGGGGGAGAAAAGGTAGAGGTGTGCACGCCGCGTGCTTGCATTTGGTTGTGTCGGCAGGCAAATGTACGCACACGTGCATGTACCCTTGCAGGAAACGCAGCCGAGCTTCCAGCACAAAAAAATTACATCCATCCCTTTCCCGTTGGTTCCAATTTTTTTTTTTGCTTAATTGCTTAATAATGCCAAAAAGAGTGTGTCAGCGGAGAGCGCTCCCCTCTGAGAGCTTTGAAGGAGCGGTGGCGGCCGCGAGGGAACCAAATCTAGATTTTCCAGCTGTAAAGCCAACTGCAAAACTTGACATTTATGATACAGCAGAAAAAATATACACAGGAAACCCCAAATAGCTTTCTAGAGCAACAGTCGGCCCGGTGACTCCACCTCTTCACGCAGGGCGACTTTTATTCCGCAGGCCTGCGGCGTGAAGCAGGGTTGGTGGTGATCGTGGTGTCCTCGGGTCAAACCCTGGCTGTCCTGAACTGCGACGGCAGAGGACTGACTTCATACTGGGGCACATCGCCATGGTAACGTGCTGATCAGCTAACCTGCTACTCAGGAGGCTGTGCTCAAGGCCTTTAAAAGCGCTACTGATCGATGGGCCGGAGGGAAACGATGCTGTCTGAGGGAGATCCCTGACCTCCGACCGGAGGTCATCACGTGTGGCAGCTGAAAGGCAGCAATGAAGAATGTGAAAAAGAGTAAATATTAGCACAAATGTCCAGCTAGGCAGCCCTCGTGGTCCTCGTCTCTGCGGTATCTTTCAGGTGTTTTGGACCCTCTGGTCCCCTCTGACCGCTGGCTGTGATATTCCAGGTTTCTCCCAGGGTCAGAGGGCAGCTGCCATGTTCTGTGCTTCCTCTGCCGCCGCCGCCCCCCAGCAGCCACCGCGGCGTTGCTCAGGTCAGAGGCCTTTTCCACCGCAGAGACCAGCTGATCTGGTCACGGCCTGCCTGGGAAACCCCTGGCCGGTTCGCTTCCGCCGCTGTTAACCACACACCAGGGACGGGAGCGCTGACCGCACATAACGAGCCCTGCTTGAGTGGAAATTCAGACGTTTCTGGCCTCGCGGATGGCTCGTTTAGGTGATTTGTCTGTTTTAATAGGCTTCATCATCCCGTGCCTCGCCATGGTGGAGAAGTTCTGATCCCTGATGGGCCAGAAAGCCAGTGGGCTCCACGGCGTCTGTAACAAGGTTCTGGGTTCTTCCTGTCTGGAGCTCTCAGGGCTGCTCCAGCTGTTCTTCTTTGGGTCTTTTTCCTATAGAATCCGGCCGTTTGTCTGTGTTCTGGGTGGTGACTCCGCCCGGAGAGCGGCCTGTTCTGACTCAGCCTGCTTCGGGCTGGAGACCCTCTCCTCTGACGGGCCTCTGGGAGGAGACCCGGCACACAGCCGGCCTCCATCCTGACACCGGGCTGCTGGCATCCTCCATCCGTCAGCCCGGCCCGAGTGCATCGTGCATTTTAGATCAGGTCAGCCGGGGTGTGCGGGGGGGCGCCGCCGAGCTCAGCTGAAGGCTGACCAGTTGTGAACGTGACGCAGGCGGTCCAAACTCAGCCGGACTGGCTGTTGCGTGCTGGTGCGGAGCCTCGGTCCAGCCCAGAGCAGCGTGGTGGACACTGAAGCCCCAGGAGCTCCAGTCTCTGAGCCAGTTAGTGTCTCGCACCTCCTGGGACTGGACTCCTCCTCCTCCTCCTCCTCCTCCTCCTCCTCCTCCTCCATTATGACTATATATAGACCTCTCCTTTGGTAGCAGATGTCGTTGTGCTGCACTTCTGCTACCACAAAGCCCAAATGAGCCACATAAACCGATTAGAGCTGTTAAAGTCCTCCTTTTGGTGAAAAGGGAGGAAAACTGCGCTTTGGTGCAGCTCGATTTATTATTGATGCATCATTAATATTTTTGGCTGTGTCAAACACACTGCAGCTCCACAGAAACGGCCGGTCGGGTCAGGCGGCGCCAGCAAGCGAACTCACAGCGCGCAGGCCCAGGGAGAGACACGGACAGGGAGAGGGACAGGGACAGGGACAGGGACAGGGACGTGCACCCAGGCTTGAAGCTGCCGGTCCACTGAGCTCAGGGAATCTCCCTTCTTCTTAGAGGAAGTAGCTTTTACTCAAGGTCGGACTGAAGCAAAGACAACTCATCCCTTTTTTGTGCTGCTGGTGGGATGTACCTCCGGAATTTGAAAAGCACCCTCCCTGTGATGAGATGGTGACCTTTCCAGGTGGCGCCCACCTCCCCCAGCTGGACCCCCTGTGGTTGCTCCCAGCTATACGTGCAAACTAGTGTTTAGGGTGAAAATGAAAACAGGACCCCAACTTGATCGCAGGAAGACCCAGAATAGAAAAACAAGGGCCGAATGCTGCTGGGATGTTGGGGTAGAGCAGCTTCCTATCGGCTAACGCAGGATTGTGTAAAACAACAAAAAAAGCCATCACACTCCAGGTTTCCCTCTAGTCCCTCAGCCTGTGTACCTGTTACCATAGCGATCAAACTTGAGCTTTTCCTCTGTTAATAATTTACCAGCATGTATATTTCATAGGCGGAGGGCAGCACCTGATGGTGCGTGACTGTTTGCTCTGCAGAGGCATTTAAATGCTCACACCAGCCGTCCAGATGTTGTGGAGCTTTATCTTCAGCTAGTGAGGATGAAAGGACCCGCCTGTCGCTAACCGCAGGAGGCCTCGCGCATCGCTGCAGATCTCTGATGTGTTTGATCTCCGGCGGCTCTTCTGAGGTCTACAAACCGTTAGCCGAGGCCCGCCAGTCCTTCGTAACATCCAAAGTGTTAGAATATCGGGAAAGAACGTCAGAGAGATTCTTTTTCCTTCTGTTTTTTTTTAATTGTAGCTGCAGTCCGGTTGTGCAGTGACATATTGCGCTCCGGGAGTCAGAGGATTATCACCACTTTCCACCCTCAGGGGTCAGAGGCCTGGAACTCATTTCCTGCTCTCTAATAGGGCAGGCTTTAGCCTGGAGGTTCAAGCAGTTGGAGCCTCCCTTTTCCACGGTGAAGGCGTGAAGGCGGAGCTCTCGGGTGGCCTCCAGGCAGCAGCTCAGCATCTGCGTTCTCACCTGCCGCTTCGTCTGTGTCTCCAGGTACGAGAAGGTTCCGGTCATCCTGGTGGGGAACAAGGTGGACCTGGAGAGCGAGAGAGAGGTGTCGTCCAGCGAAGGCCAGGCCCTGGCCGAGGAGTGGGGCTGCCCCTTCATGGAGACCTCGGCCAAGAGCAAAACCATGGTGGACGAGCTGTTCGCCGAGATCGTTCGCCAGATGGACTACGCCGCCCAGCCCGACAAGGACGACCCCTGCTGCTCCTCCTGCAATATACAATAGCCAACAGGGCCAGCACCAGCGGGCCGGCCATCAGTCCACTCAGCTCCACAAGACACACACACACACACACACAAAGTCATGGCTGACTGTGATGACTTCTAGCTCTGCGGAGCCTAAAATCAGCAGCAGCGTGATCATAACGACCTGCAAGTCACAAATGCGTTTCCAACGAGCAAAGCCAGGAATTTGCCACAAGAGAAATTGAGCAGCGACCGAAGGAAAGACGCCCTCGCCTTATTTTATTTGTGTTTTTGTTGTTTTCGTCTCTGTCTTTTTCCTCCTCGGAGGCTACTGTGGTTTAGCAGCACAGCATCTCAGATCAGGCTCTTCAGGGTTGCCTTCATGCTACGGTCCCGCCTTTACCCGTTTACAGTGTGTGTGTGGACCGTTCCCGGCCTCGTCGACAGGCACCGCTTGTTGTGTTTGTCCAAGAGTAGACTTTACGTCATCTGGACTTCCATCCAATAGGCTTCCTCAGTTCTGATCAGGCTGGGAGCAGAGCTAGCAGATATAGCCCTTGTGGACCATTGACATGCTAATGTCAACTGAGAGTCCTTCACATTAGCATGGCGATGGTCTGGGTGGATGCCTGAGGGTGGTTGGCAGGGTCGTTCGACAGGTCCAGATGAACACAAAGTCTGCTCCTGGATGACTATGACCTGGATGACTGAGAACCTACACAGACATCTTGTTTTGTTGTTTTACAGGCTGAACCAGAGCAGTCCTGTTAGCCCCTCGGTCTTCCTCAGTGGGACAACAACTGACTTCTGACATTTTTTCTCAACACTTTCCTGATCACGTATATAGATCAATGGAAGTGACTGACAAAGATGATGAAGACGACGATGATGATGATAGTAATTGTAAATATTTTGTACTGAAAAGTGCCAGCTCCTCTGAAGACACTGGTGTTTCAACTGTGCTTGGCAGGTAATCAGAAGGACTTTGTTTGGGTGTAAGACAGGCTGTGGAATCGTGCAAACACACACACACACACACGCGCACACACACAGACAGACATCTGGATCTAGACACTGTCTCAACTGTGCATCTACAGTCCATGTGGGGACCAACTTCCTCCCCCTGGTGTGACCATTTTTCATTGTTCATTTTCGATATTTTTTTATGTGATCATTAAATCTCCGTCCCCGTTCTGGATGGCGACACCGTTACATTTGACACCTGGACAATAAAAGTGTGTTTAACACGCGGCTCAAACTATGAGAATGTGTTTTATTCACATCATCTGTGGAGAGGTTTTTTCTCCCCCTTTTTAGGTAATTTCAATCTTTGAAGTTTTTAAACTTTTGAAGCTCTGTGTTTTTTTCAAAATATGCCTAAAAATTCTCAGATCCACATTTGTTCCTTGTAAGATTAATCTGATTTCTTCTAAATATTTTTCAGATCCTCTGATGTCGCTTTAGAATCCAAATGAGCGGCAACCTGGATTTGACCTCTTTGATGAAGCGTTGAGCAGTGGGATCGAAGGGAAAGCAGCTCTTTCCACTCAGCCATGAATGTGACGTTTGTGAGGGGGGAAAACATCAGCGTGCACAGAGACTGCACGATTCAGAGCAGCTGTGACAGACAGTGAACACATCACCACAGATGGTGTGTTCACTGTCCGAGTATCAGAGGATCCCCTCACGTTGAACAAGAGGAGCAGTTGTTTCAGAGTTGTGGTTGCAGTTTGGACGTGGATGAAAGAACGTCCCTGTCACTTCTGAGTTGAATCTTTTATTATTTTTCCTTGAATTGTTGACAACAAATCGGTGAAACAATCTGGCTTCCACGTCGAGCTGCAGGAAACTAAAAGTGGTGAATGTTCGACAAATCCTCCAGGTTTTCTAACATGGTGTGAAGTTTGCAAAGGGAACGCTGGTGCTCTCAGCCCTGGGCAATCAGTGGCGGATAGGTCCTGAGAAAAGTGTGTGTGTGTGTGTGTGTGGGTAAATCCACCTTCAGGTTCTTAATGCAGGTTCTTCCAGCGAACCTGCCGGTGCTTCATCCACCTGATGAGGTGGGACAGAGGGCTGGAGGGCCTGACGGAGGCAGGCCTCAGTGGAGCTCATTAGGAGCCAGAATCCCCCCGCCATCACTCAGGGACATCATTTGCGTTTGCGCTAATGTCCGTCTTGTCCAATAACGGAGCTTTAATGAGAATGGATCATCAAGCTCGGCGCAGGAGTGGCTCTAATGGCTGCCACGGCAGCTTTGTCTTCTGGACTGCGTTTTCAAAACGTCTCAATGAAGTTTCTTTCCTCCAGCCGCTGCAGACTGGGAAAGCTCCTCTCCTCCACGGCTGGATTCCCCGAGGGAAGGCGGCTGGAAGCTAGCTTTCACAGCAGAGGTGTGCGACTGAGCGCCGGCGCAGCCTCAGCCGCTGGTCCCAGCTGAGACCCTCCACCAGCACCTCAAATGTCAAGATGAAATAAAGGAGCTGCATGAGTCACAGCGCCTCCCCCACCCGCCACACATCTCCCAGAGACACGTAATCCCTGGGGTGTCTGGAATACTACCGCTGGTGACAGCAGCAGCAGCAGCAGCAGCGTGTCTGGCCCGTGCACCTGACTCCAGGAGGCAGAGCTCTGACAGGCCTGCAGCAGCAGCCTGCCTGTACCTTCATCTACGCATACATTCTGTGCACATTCACCTGCTCCTGACTGTTGCAGATATTTCTAACCTGCCTGGGACGCTCTGATTCTGAAGCCCACTCCCAACGGTTTCCAGCCCCGGCTTTCCAGGTTCTCCCTGATGTTTGGAGCTTTTTTTTAAACGCTGGACACAATTTCGATGTGCACCAGAGTGATGGAGGAGACAGTTAAGGCCCGCAAGGACCGTCAGAGGGCCTAATAACAGGCTGTCATGGCAACTGGATGGCAACACATGAGTTGTCAATTTCACAGCCTAATTTGCAGCTGTAATAGAAGCTCTCTTGGGAAAACAGTGAGCCAGGCAACAGGCATGAAGGTGCTTTCCGCCATGTGTCAGATACACCCAATAAGGCTCTGAGAGGAGCAGTTAAAAATACAAATAATAATCAAATGACTCAGACTGTGAGAGCTGTTGTGATCTGATTTGTGTTTAAATGTTCGTGCATCATCAGATTAAACGTAAACGCGCAGCCATCGCTTCAGAACACGAGGCCACGGTGACGTAGCCGTTGCTGTCGCTACGGCGACAGAAGGTCATACTGGTGGTGATGAAGGTTTGTCATGAAAGGCTCCTCCTGCTGCTAAACTCTTCCTCCAGTTCCTCTTCACACCTCCCTGGTCAGCAGTAACACTGTCAGCACTCCTTCTATTCATAGCTGAAAGGAGATTTAACAGGTTTTTAAGGTGAGGTTTCGTCTGCCAATGTTTCGGTCTTGGACTGGATTTTTACAATCTCTTTTTCTTCGCTGAGACTTTAGCCAAAGAGGTTTATTTTTAAATGTGCTCGTTATTTTGTCTGATTCTCGAGCCACGGAGCTGCATGGATGCACCTGAGGACATCTCTGTTTTGAATAGAGCAGCATTGCCAGCCGGATGTTCTGATGGAGGGTTCTGGCTGCAAAAATGGGTCCACCTATAGCTCAGCTGGACTGGAACCATTCCAGTATGGTCCTCTTTCAGCTGATGGGCCCCTCAACCTGTTGAGGAACCCATCAAGCACACATTTTTGCTCTATAGATGAGTTTAAACACCCTCCGTGTTTGAAGTTGGTTTCTATTATTATGTAACGGGAAACAAGGTCATTAAATGAAAGGCACCAGATCTTGATTGCTTACGTAACGAAGCAGCAGGTTTGTCTCTTCTCGCTTTTCTTTCCATAGCTTGCAGCTGGTTTTTCATGCTCTCGCTGACATATTCATTTTTGCTTCACTCCCAAATCACCATCTCTGGAGAGCCCGTGAAGCTGCCAAGACTCCGAGTGTGATTTCTCCGTCTTCGGTCCCACAGCGCCGAGGCGGAGGAGACGTCTCCTCCTGCCAGTCAGATGGTGGGCGAGCGAGAGAGATTCCAGCTCCAACGCCATTCTTGTCTTTTATCACCCATCCGTGCATGCGGTTATAGACCTGCAGGGACGAATGGATGAGGTAGAGGCCTAGGCCGACGCCTCAGGCCATCATCCACAACAGGAAAGACGACACAAGGGACACAAGACACACATTTACAAATCGGCGGAAATCAGCTACGTGGGAGACGGTTCAGTGTGAAATCAGAGGGGGGCAGAGGTGGCACCGGCCCCCAAAATCCAATTTTCTCCCTCTGCCCCTGTGTCACTGGTAAAATCGATGAGCTTGTTAAAAAAAACAGATCTATAATGGCTCTGTTTGTGATGGCTCTACGAGGCTGGGCCACACAGAGATACATGCGGGTCGATGCATGCCACCACAGGCAGAGTAGGAGAGTAAACACTCATAAAGATGGGAATCCGTGTGGTTGTCTGGACGTCAGGGGAATAATATGATCCCCCACCATTTCATTTTGAGGCTAATGTCATCATGGTTCTCAGCTCTGATCCACTCTGCAACTGATCCGCGTTAGATCGCTCTGGTTGGTTTTTACTCTGATTAATTAATTCATTTGAATGAGATACCATCACTTTTATTTTACATTAAAAATGTACACATTTTGAGGTAGTGTATGTAAAGCTTGAGAGGAGCAGCTTTGCTCACACACATAATAATTTTTAAATGAATTGTTGCGAGCCTGTCACCCAGGCTTTAACGTTGACCTTAAGCGCCCTCTGATGGACATTCAAAAAAGTGAAAACGCGAATAATGGGAGTTGAACTGGACACACTGGTTCCACTGGTGTTAAAACGACTCCTATTTAATTTGATTTTCAAAGGAAGCTGTCATTTAATTCCTTCCTTGCCACTGAAGTCAAATTGTGCTGCTTTGGTTTACCTTTATTGTATATATACATTTAAAATCTATGTACATATTTATTAATCAATCTACTCTTTGTTTTTTTTTGTTTGTGTGTTTGGCCTATTTTGCTATTATTGGGTTGAAACTAACTTAAGTTTTAAATAATCATTCTTTTAGATGGAGTTCCATCATCGGCCGCTAGATGGTGGTGTTTCTCCGTGTGTGTGTGTGTGTGTGTGTGTGTGTGTGTGTGTGTGTGTGTGTGTGTGTGTGTGTGTGTGTGTGTGTGTGTGTGTGTGTGCGCGTCAGGGGGTGGAGGTGCAGCAGCGCCTCCTTCATTGTCTGAATCAGGGCACCGAGAGTGGATCCAGCGCTCTGCTCGCTGTAATCCCGTCTTCTCTCTCTCTGCCCGGCTCACTCGCTCACTCCGCCATGGCGAGCACGGAGAGCCTCCGCTCCGGTTCCAGCCGCGTGTAAAAACTCCAGCCGGGATTCTCTGCGGTCGTAGGCGCTTCCGGTGGATTTTAAAATCAATTTGTTCACGTTTGGAAACACACGTCCGCGTGGATAAGCGTGCATATCTGGAAAAGGGGTAAGAGTCCTCTCTCTCTCTCTCTCTCTCTCTCTCTCTCTCTTAAGGGAAGTGATTCAACTTGTTTAAGGAGATTAGGGTTAAGTCATGGGAGATCTTTGCCGCGTTGGTCTGTGATCCTCTGGACCTAAAACTGCTACAACGTGTGAAAAACGTCCCGTCGTGTCGATCGTGCAACAGCCGCCTCTGACGCGTGCAGACGCCGCATCGCTTTGGCGCCAGGATCGATTTTCGTGATCACGCACCGGGGGGTCCGCCTGTCAGGGAGTTTTTCAGGGGTGTGCACATGTGAGTCCCGGTTGTGCGTGGATGACACCGTGTGTCCTGCGGGATTACAGCAGCCTGCTCCATTAACCCACATTATAGGAGCGGCGCGAGCACACCGGCGGGACCGGGAGAGGTGGCTCTGCGCGGAGGTAGAGACCTCACCTTCCTCCCCCGCCTCCTCACTTATCATTCCGCATGTTTGCAGACCGTGTCGGGTTGCAACATGCACGGATCCTGTTCGATCACTCGGAACACACACACACACACACACACACACACATGTCCCCGCGTCCCGAATACAACTTAAAGTGGCTCCATTGGCTGCCCCGCCCAGGCATCGGTGTCGGCTCTAAAACTCTGGGGAAATTTGGCTTTTTTCCATTCGGCCTTCGTGGGGCTACCTGGCTGGAACCGCCCGGGTCTGTGGCCTCCAGCTGTTGCTAAGAGATTCCAGCTGTGCCGTGTTGGACCGGCGACTCCGTGCAGCCCAGCACACAGAGGAGCCTCTGTCAGGGCCCCAGAGGGCCACCGCTCCATCTCACACCCCGGTGCGGAATTTCAAGCAAACAGGTTAAAAAAGGAGGGTGATTTAGTGGGAGTGGGCCGGTGGGGCACACTGGGCCCCTGTGTCAGACCCCTGACTGTGAAACAGGAGAGCAGCTGTGGGGAAACTGTTTCTGGTTTGTCGGAGCCCTGAATGATCCAGCTGCTCACTGGCCGAAATGATCTTCGTCTCACCATCCTCCGTTTCGCTGCTGCTTTCTTTGAGGAGGGTCCGGTTACAGGACGTGAGTGCGGATCTGCAAATTTACCGCCTGATCGGGAATCAGGGCCCTGGTCACAGGTCAGAAATCAAGAAAAATAAAATTCCATCAACCTGAGAGAGCGTGTTCGTCTGTAAACACTCCCCTGGTCCTTAAAGTCCAGATTTCTCTGTTTCGCTCTCCGTTTCTTGGCTTATTACCTCTCCTTCTCAGGACTTTAGTTCGGTGTGCCACAGGGTTCTGTTCTTGGCTCTGTGGTTTTTTAATTTACTGTTTTATCAGGTCAGCAGTCCTCCACGCTACACACACACCAAGTTTCGAATCAAGCTGATGTGTGTGTGTTTCTGGGAGGAGTGTCAAATGAAAACCCAGCCAGGTAATGAGGAATATTGAGACTCCACCCAGGAAAACCCTGGCGTGGAATCGGACCCTTGAACCTTCTTTGTTGTCCGTCCCCTGGCTCCCAGTGCAGTTATGATATAGATTTCAGAGTTTTAAGGTCGGTCACCCTCTTTTTTGAGTTGCTGGATGTTTTTTCTCCAACTTAGGTGAAAAATAATTGACAGGATAATTAATACCCTAAAAGTGAGGCAGCAACTAAATGAAAGGAGTCACCGGAGACGGATCTGAGCGTGTGCACTGTCCTTGGCCTCCTCTGGCTGCACACTCGGCTGGATTCCATGATTCGCTCCTGCTGAAATACCTTATTCAGCTGTCAGGCTGCTCCTGGCAGCGAGCTCTCACCTCTGCGGTGGCTGAGCAGATTCCCAGTGGTCCCAGCGCTCCCGCAAACCTCTTGGCAAGGTCTGAGGGTGACATCAGCTCGCTGGAATGATGCTGCCCATGAGGCGTCATACCTGAGCGGAGGAGTGAGCGGGGTGTCTAGACAGAATGACGTGGTGGGACGGGAGTGTTCTCAGATGTTCTGTCAGGCAGCAGTAAACATTCACACGCGCTCTCTGCCCTCTGACCTTAAATCAATACTGTGATTCGTTGATTAGTCGCTCATTGGTTCATTGATTTTATGTGGCATCGTGAATTATTGGTCACAAATAAAGTCTGGAGTCACGAATGCGTGTACTGTTTTCTATATTTGGGATATTTCCTGACTTTTTTGCAAAATGTCATTGATAAGAAGCTAGTCAGTTGCAGTTCTTTTTTCCTTTTCTTTCAAAATTCTGCTTCCTGTGATCAGTTGTCACAATATTTGGCAGCTGATTGTCTTCTAATGGGCTAAAGTCGCCCTGACTTTCCTCTCTTGGCATCCCTGCAGGCGGAGCAGACAACACCACTGTTCATCATGGCAGAGCTGGACCCAGAGCCAACTGCCTTCGGAGCGGGGCAGCGACTCGGAGCGCCGGAGACTCTTGGCATCAGCACTCTGGACCCGGCGCACAGGCCGCCAGCCATGCCCCCCGGCCGGCACGTCACCATCAGGGTCCGTATGTTGGACGACACAGAGGAGCTCTTTGACGTCTCGGTGAGTGTTGGGAAGCTGCTCGCCGGGCGGGAATGCTAATGTCGCACTGGGGCTCTTCATTACCGCGGGCAGTTAAGAAGCATTTCCCACTTTTATCATAGCAGCACCGGCAGCGGTCTGGTAACAGGTTGGCATGGCAACTGTGTGACGTTAAGCTGTTGAATCCATAGATGAAGCCAGGCTGGTCTTTTTTTTTTTTTTTTTGCCTCGTCAGTGTTTTCTGGTTAATTGTGGAGGTCTGTTCTCCTTGCTTCTGTTCTGGTTCTGTCATAGATCACAAGGTCTGATGGATCCTTTACGATATTCAGCACGAACACCAATTTATTCACCAGCTCTTCTTGCTCTTCTTCTTCTTTCTTCTTCCTGAAACAGCTTTACTGATGACATACCAGAAGCTTCATGCTGTATGAAATCAAAGTAATAAGCTTTTATTATGAATGAAAAGAGCTGCTCCATTCACACAGGATTTAGGGGATTAACTGTCCCAGAGATCTGTATTTAAACGTTCTAATAGGGAGTCTAAATTTAGATCTGTGCACCATGGATTCGATATTTGAAAACAAAGACAGTAAATCTCCCCAAATGAATGTGCACTGATTCAAAAGAGTCTTGAGAAATTTCTGATTTGTGTGTTTCCTGATATCCTCACACACAAACAGGTGCCATTAATCACCCACTGGCCCCATGAGCAGTTCTGGACAGACCATAATGGCCACTGCAGGACCTGGCTGCTATTATGAGGGTGCTTTAGGCAACTGGTTGGTGTTGGATGCAACTCTATTAACCAATCAAAATGCCAGATCCTATTTCATCAAAAAAACACACCCACACACACACACACACACACACACACACTTAACATGATCAAACTTGGAGGAGAAGGAGGCCCAAAGAGAAAGTGAAAGCTGTTGCGGTGCCGCCGTGCAGCTCTGCTTGGTTTTAGGTGACAAATTTCCGACTGAGAACCTGCGAGACAAGTCGCAGCAACCCTCGCGGCGTCCACGTGTCCGCGTGGGCGATGATTGAGGCCAAGCGCTCAACACCTGCTGAACAAGTCCCTGGGATTTCCGCCCAATGGGTCTCCGGGAGGTCACGGCAGGACCACAGCGGCATAGTCAGGTTGCGAGCTAACATCGGCTCTGGGCTGCTTTTGTCACCGCCGCTGCTGGGGAGGGAATAACAAAAGGCCCACATCAACAGAAAGCTTTATTCATGCTCGATTTAGCTCGCACGTTATGTTCTTTATCTCCACATGGTGCTGGAGATGAATATCTCTCTGGGCTCAGTGCGGATTTTTGCCTAAAGGTGTCCACGAGGCGCGTTTTCCACACTCCCTGACTCTCACTCTGGGTGCAGAGATGTGTTATTGTTTCAGCAGAGAACAATAAAACATTGATAGCCTTTCATAATGTTTCCCCTTACAGCACATGTGTGAAGGGGAAAGTTCTTTAATCAGAGCTTGTTGGGTTAAGAAGGCAGATGTGAAATGTCGAAGGCTGTATCTGAGTCGGCTCACTTCAGCGCTAACGTCTCAGTCTCAGTCCCAAAATCCTTCCTTCCGCCCCCCCCCCCCCCCACCCCCCCATCAGCTCAGGATCTGGCCAGAACTGTCTGAGATAACCGAACCATCTTAAAAACCAGGTTTGTTTCCGTTTCTTTTATCTTGACGGCGCCTGGATGACACATTGTTCCAGATGTAGCCGGTGCCTTCAGCCGGAGGCAGGCGCCGTCTCTCCAACATCACACCTGTGTAAAATCACCCTGGAACTCAAACTGAAAGCCGGCGCTCCTCAAATTCAGAGGGGTGAATTTCCACCTCAGCGGGCAGAATATCAGATGGTTGAGAAACAAAAAGGGGCCTTGGAGCCATCTCATGGGTCGCACTGTGGCCTACTTAAAACTCCGGCTGTGAACACTTGTGTGTTGATGCTCATGGCAAACCTTGGCGACTGCAGACTTGCACCGGTTCATAGGCAGCGTTTGGGCCAAAATAGTTGGTCTGGCTGCTCCTTTTGCACCTGCACCTTTTGAGCGGATTTCCACTTTCTCCCAGTTGTCCCGTACAGGGTTCAGTAGAGCAGCAAATCCAGACTGCAGCCTCGTGTCTGTCCTGCCATCCTCAGGCCTCTGTGCTGCTGTTTTGACACTTATGTTTGCTGATAGCTGGTTGAAGCCCTGCAGAAGTTGCCTGTGGTCGGGGGGTGTGGGGGGTGTCAAAGATGGGGGATGGGCCGATGAAAGCGGGGAAGGGAGGAGAGCCATTCCTCCTCATTCCTTTGAATGGAAGGAACGTTCAGGCTCCATTTACAAAGCTCTGCTGTGCTGAACTCGGATTTCTCCTCTTCTGGAGCCTTAATGAGCCACCTAAGGCTGCCGTCCGCTCTTTCCCTCTTTCCCTCTTGTACATCACACTGGGGTTACGGCCTCGCTCTTTACAGGCCTTCCATGCAGAGGAAAATCTTCCACTCATTAATTAGAGAACCCTTCAGCTCTTGGCATTTTCACTGGCTTTTCCAGACGTGATTTATACCCAGCGTGTAATCCTGAAGGTGCACGCAAATGCAGGGAAGCAAAGGTAAAATATACTTTTAACCACAAGATTCCACACAAAATACCTCCACAGCTGTTTGAGGTTATGGGGTGGATAAATATTAGTCAGGATCCTAAAGAATTATTTGTGTCATGTATATATATGTTTTCTTGCCATGGCAACTGCAGCTGGGAATGTTTTCTCGTGTCTGTTTTAAAGAGATAGGCAAGCTTGAGTTTCACCTCCCCACTAATCACTCAGCTCCTCTGAAAAATTGAATTTCACATATTTCTGCCCTTTGTTAGTCCTTTTTTTTTGTGTGCTGTGTCCCACAAATTTGGTAAAAGAAGCCACCGCTCAGCCTCGCCTCGGGGCAGTGTGTTAAATCCCCTTAAAATCTCTGAGCGGCGACGCGGTCTGCTTCCCCAGCCGCGCCTCGCCCCGCCTCCGGAAGGGCCAGTTGGGGGTCGGGTGATTTTGGTGCGTGAGGACGGTTCGGCACGACGCACCTTGATGGGACGTCATTGGCCGAAGAGGATCGAGACAGGATTTAATTGGCAGATTGCCAGAGAGGCAACGTCAGGAGTAGGCGGATTCTTCCACCGCATCAGCGAGTTGAGAAGAGATGAAAGCTGTGCCGTGTAAACCGATGCACCAGTCGTTTTAGATCTGCATGAGTTTTCTGGTAAAGTCATGTGACCATGGCAACGACTGCCGTCATCCATCAGGTCAGCCTTTCCAGAAAAGGTTAAAAAAAAGGTTGTTAGAGGGACAGTGTGCTAATTTATAGCACCTTGGATTTTTTCTTTTACCTCCAAAGTGTGGAAGGAAGGGAGGAATCCACACCTCTGATGTTTTGTCGCCGCCGCTGGCTCCGCTACCTTGTCATATTTGTTCACTTTGGGGAGTCTTAAAATAGAAATGTTTATTGCTTCTGTTTTAGAGACAGCGCTCCCAGTAGGACGGCCTCATGCCGCTTTCATCTGTTATTCTCTCTGTTATTGTCCCCGGCCTCCTGCCAGGAAAAGGAATCACTTGCCATTTACCATCCTTCCTTCTGCCGCTCCACATCACCTCCTCCATGCGACTCCTGTGACCCCAGAATTCCGGGATTTCACCATCTCCGAGGCACTTTGGTGGCTCAAATGTGGTTCCGCCTCTCAAGACTACACACTGTCAGCTGAGAAAGGCCACGCGGCCTGTGCCGGGCTATGCGCAGGTTGCCATGGCGACACTTGGAGGTAGATGAGGAGCGTGCGAGTCCTGCCTTCCATTCATATCTACACTGCCAGGCGGAGAGGGCGGAGGCTCTCCTGCAAAGAGTAACGGGAATAACGCAAATTCCCTGTAATTGGCAGCGCGTATGTTTGCAGTTGTAGACGTCTCTCTGGGAGCGTGCACGTCGCCTTTGTGTGTTCTGACGTCTTGATTTTGAAATCCGAGCCTGGGGAATTATTAGCTCCTGACGGTTTCACTGCTTATTGACCCAGTTTTTCTGGAAGATGGCATTATGTTTGGGTCTGGAAAAGATTTGGGGGGAGGGGTTTCATTTCGTGCCACCACGAAAATCTAACAAATCCAAAGGCAACACGGCCGCACACGGTGGCGGAGGGCTCCGCTGCCGTGTCTCATTACTGCCCTGAGGATTCTTCTCTCATGAACTCTGAACTCTTGGTGGCTTTCCCCCCATGGCATGGACTCATACTCCCACAGCAGGACCGATAAACGTCCGTCTTCCTCCCTCATATCCTGAAATTTAAGTGGGTCATTGAGGATGAGGAGCAACAGTGCATAACCAGGGGATGCAGCAAATCACAAACCAGCCATAAAGAGCATTTTTATTGGTTGAATTAAATATGATTTCATCTGCTGTATCACTTTAAAGACCTGTTTGCTAGCTGATTTAACAGAAACATAGTAACATTTGGATGGCAGGACAGCATCTTTACCAAATTGTTCTGTGACAATTGATCTGCTGCACATGAGGCCAGTTTCACCTCCATCAGAACACACAACGTGTTGCAATGAAGTGAAGGAGAAGACAGAGTTATCAAGAGTATTAACAGAAACCTTTGGGGGGCAAAGAGTGTCCATATGTTGGGCCCCAGTGCTGTAGCAGGACCCATCCAGCTGAATTTCGAACCCAGGTCTCTGGTGGCTGATGGGTGATCTCTCTGCATAGCGTAAAGCCACCATGGGGCCCTCTTTGCATATTAGTCGTTTTGCTCCTCAGCCGCACGTTTTCTTTGACAGAGATAGAAACAAACAGCTTCTCAGACCTCTCTGGGTCTGTTGTCAGGCAACTGCACCATTTTCTTTAAATTTCAATCTATTGCTGTCGCTCAACTGCCTGTTACCTGTCTTTCATTCATGCTTGTCCTGCCTGACACGAAGCAGACCTGCTGATGGTTTCCACCACTGCTGGGGGGGGTCAGGTTTGACACCATTATACTGCACTGCCTCCTGTACCGTGCACAGGTGCTTTGGGAAAACCGATGCTGTTGTGTTAAGCCTTGTTCCTATGGCAACCACGATGGATCTGTCGTCATGGAAGATTGTGGGTTGTTTGGATCGAGCGGCGCCAAAGTCGACTCCATCCTCCTGCCTCAGCGTTAGTCCTGTGTCAGTCCTGGGAGAGAATTGGCATGTTTTTGTGTCTTAGCATCCTGCCAGATGACTTTCTTTGATGACAGCGTTTTGAGCATTTCATTAAGCTCTCAAAGCGCGTGGCACCATGTGGGGAGTCACAGATCACAGGGCGCCAGGGGTGTGGCGGCGACGGCGCTCCCCGCCAGCCTATGCTCGCTCTCTGTGTGATGTTCTCCCAGTCTTAAATAAAAGGAAAAACCCTCATGGGAAACAGCAGCTTTAACACAACGCTGCTCCTCTTCAATGAATCCTGAGTTTTCATTCAGATTCAGGGGCTCATTATCATGTCAGACCCGACTGCTGATGAGATATCAGGTGATTTAACCTCATCCTGTGGTGCCGTATATTACCAAGAAAGGCCTCCCTTCACCCCCCTTCTCACACACACACATGCACACGCCATCATGTGGGAGGTGTACACCTGAACCCAATCCACTGCTTCTTATTCACACTTTTTATTGCTAATTAAACCACAAAAGGCTGCTTTTTCCTTGCCGACTGTACTGGATAGAAACGTTTCGGAATTGCTCCCAGCCGGACCCGAGCTGCCTTCCTCCCACTGCTGCCCGGCAGTAATTGAATTTGGGGTCTCTGGGGCTGAAGCAGGAGATGTGCGGGAGGGAGCACAAAGATGAATGAAGCCAAGCTGGAGGGAGGAGAAGAAGTGGGGGTCGCTACGCCCGTGCCTCCTGGATAGGTATCGACTTGACAACATGCTCTGCTCCAGCCCTCAGTTTTAAAGAGGGATTAGTTGCAAAGGAGCCCACGGAGGATTGCAAACCGCACCGTCTCCAGGCAAACCTACAGTCAATCTCTTTGTGGGTTTTGACCCAAGTTCTTTTTTTTTGTTCTTTGGGCTCCTTCAGGCTTTAGTGTGGTCGTCCAAACATCCCAAACTTTAATCCGGATGTCTATGTTGATAAGTGAAGTGCGGATGACCAGCGATAAATAAGTCGGAGCTCTGCCAAGTGGGACCACTGTGCTAGCATCTGAGGTCCAGCCCAGCGGGACGTCGCTGTGCCGGCCCTCAGGTGGACAGGCAACTGTATGGACCTGCTATCACAATCTGAACTAGAAAACCTCTTCCAAGCAGCTCATTTCCCTTCCATAGCGGCACTGTTAATCTCAACACTTTATTTTCATGTACAAAAGTCCATAAGAGCAAAAGCTGGACCCTAATGTGTAACGAGATTAGCATTAGCATCGTGTGTTAGCCAGTTTATTTGTTTGGGATCTTACTTCCCGTGTGGTCTCTACAGATTTGCTGTCTACGTTGCTTTTGATCTGGTTTTTGTTTTTTTGCATTGGCAACATGGGTCTTGTGGTTTTAATGCATCTCTGGCTTTATTTAATTTAAATCCATTACAGGCTAATTTCGTCTGCGTACTCGCTCACAATAGCCAGTGTGACCTTTAGGGAGGCAGCCTGGGAAACTTTAACTTAATACAGACAAATATGGCCAGCGACACCCGAACAACTGTCTCACAAGTGACCCCCCTCCCCCCTTGGCCAGATCTTATCTATGTGCTTCAAATAAGATTATCAGTAGCAGTAAGGTTAGCACCATGACAGTTTTCTGCCTTTTCAAATGAACAGAATATTGTTTGGCAGCACTCTTTCTCATGCCTTTATTTCTGTTTCGGGACAGAGCAGCCCAGCTTGGAAAAGTCAGACAGAGCCGTGGAAGAGTAAGAAACCAGAGGTGACTCACTGACCTGACACAAACCCAGTTCCCAGGGCCAAGGCCGGTGTTTCAAAGCTCTCCGTCTCTCTCACAGAAACACTCAAGTTCGCTTCTCATCTATTGTTTATGGGCTGTTAAATTAGTCAGTGATGTTTTATAGAACTCCCAAACCCAGAAACTCTCAAGCACGATTCCTGCATTCCAGTTTCCAGGGCCAAATTTGTGTCGTTACACATAAGAGTTATACATTAAATATATCCTTCCATGTTTGAGAAGTCAGGACTGGCGCTACTGAAGCATCCAGAATTTGTGGTTGTAGGAGGGAGTGATTGTGTTATTAGCAACAGAGCTTCTGAAAGTAGAGCCTCAGCGTGCGACGTCAGGCTTCGAATGCATGAAGATAATTAGTGTTTTAGCCTTAACCACGCACGCACATGCACAGACACACACATACACGTGTCTCTTTAGTTTTTTTTTTTCTTTTTTTCAGTTACAGAGAATCACATTTTTGCACGTTGCCATAGTTACCGGTGTTACTGCTCTGATGTGTGAGTTCCTGCTGGACTGGCAATGTGCTGCTTTATTTGCCTTAACCTTGAATGTGACTTCTCACCCATCAGCAAGAATAACTCCGTTTATTGAGCCGGGCTTTGTGAAGAGCTTTAAATTCACATCTGGACCACATCGTTTTAGGTAGCTAGCCCAGATTTACACTCCAAGTCAGCCTCGTTCCTCCATGGTAAGGCTTTTTGAGTAGGAGGCACCACTTAAATCAATTAAGTCCTCTTTGTGGAGCCACCTGATGCTGAAATGACATCTGGTCGGTGCATTTACAACTAACAAATGGTCGCTTGTTGTTTGTGGCAGCCAAACGACGTAATCTGATTATTTGCAAATGAACTGGCGAAAGAAATACGAGATGGTCATCATTAGATGCGCCGCTGGAGGCGGTGCTGTGTACCTTTAAGCACAACAGCTTAAATGCATCAATTAAATAAACCTCGTGACACGCTGATAGGATTTAGATGTTCATTTATGTGTTATCCGTTCTATGCATTCAGGTCACTGGCGTTAACTTCTATGGATCAGGGCAGCAGGCCTGCTAATCAAGCCCAGCTTCAATCAGAGCTAAATATACCCACGTGTCCAAAGTAATGTTGTGTTTAAGCACAGCCATGCTCTCTGCTCTGAGTAATCTCGTCATCTCTCCTTTGATACTACAGACTGTGATAATGTAGAGAAATATGCAAGAACCTTTGACTTCAAAAGGGCTGATGGCGATCCACGGAGGGAGGACCTGCAGCGTAACTGCTGGGAAAGTGATCTTAGCCTTTTTAGCTGCCTCGGTTGCTTTAGTGCCCATGAATGTAAATGATTGGATGATGCACACACCCGTATCCAGTTAGAATTGTTATTGTTGCCACAATAGCATTGAGATATGCATTTAGCCTGAAGGAACAATAAAATGTCCCCATATTGTCATGTCTGATGTATTTACTCAGAATATTGATACAATTGCTTTAGTTATGAGGCTGGGATATATTTCTGCACGACTGACCTTCCAAAGCATCTGTGGCAGTATTTTTGTAAGATTTACCAATTGAAAAACAGCCTCATCTGGAGACTTTTTATAGCAGTGTCTTTTTTTGGTCCATCCCAGAGCGCTCTCTCTCTGCTGCTGACCCTAATCTTAGCTTGGGCCGATGCTGCTGTCCTTACATCTGCGTGTCCGAAAGACAACTTTATCCTGACGGCAGGAATCTTAACACACCTTCACGCTGACCACGCAAACGGCTAAAGGATCTATCGCTAATGCTCCTAGCACGGTTCCAAGGACGTTGGTATTTTCAGTATTGGTTTGTAGCAGGGCGTGCGTTGTCAGGTCCTAACATTCATCAGCAGCAGTAACGCCTCTTCATCACAGGGCAGAGGCCTCTGGATTTGCTGCTCTGAGGGCTAAGCAGTTTAAGGGTAATCTTCAGCGGGCTGATTGATTGGCCTTACCGCTAAAGCAGCATGTGCAGCTGCCATTATTTATTACCGAGAGACTGTGTGGTGAGGGAACAACCTTCCTCTGGAGACCTTCCTGGTTGAGCTCTGGAAAGAATCTTTTAAAATTCCCCTTTATCTCCTCTTCCTCACAGGGCATACTGGAAAAACTCAGTGGTGGTGTGGAGCAGAAAGATGCCTCTATGTTGCCGTCCTACATTACCATGATTGATTTGGAGACGGGAGCAAGGCCAGGCCTTCTCCAGCAGAACACGGTCTTGTTCTTAGATTTATCTGCATCACACCTTCTGCCAGCAGCAGAACGGTGGGCGTCCTCTCTGGTACGAACTCCTGTGTGAGGCTGCAGACGTCCCACATCAAAAATAGAGTGGTTGTACTGTCTTTGTGGGGCAGAGGTGCTGAAATGTGGGACAGTCAAAATGTGCAGGTGCACCTAGAGCAAATTAAGGGTTATAGTTAGACTTTACAAGCCTGATGCAGCTTAATAATGACGGGAAACTATAGACATTTTTATATATTATATATATATTATATAGACACCTTTATCGTTTTGTTATCGATTTGCCCCGATTATTATGCAAAGTGTCAGGTATAATGGTCAAATTCCAGCCTTTCAATACTGAATATCTGCACTAACCAATAGATGACCTTATTGATTAAGTGCTCTATACTGAGATCACCTGTGCTGAAGGTCAGAAACGTCTTGTGACACAGCGGCCACATTTACCTCACTGTCACTGCCAGATTTAGAACACATCTGAGAACCCTTCCTGCTTCTCGCTCTCACTAAATGGTAGTTGTCTCTCACGGTTCCTCCTAATGAATCTCTTCATTAACCTATTGATCGCTTTCAGTGGTACACTGTTCTACAGTATCCACAGCTACTAAGTGGAGCTACACACTGTCTGCCTAGTTCTGCAGGTGTGTTCCTCTTCTCCAGGGGTTTTAGGCAGTGGTCTGCAGGTGTTGGAGAGGAGCTGAAGGGTCATTGCTGCTACGACCTTCACGGAACTCAATTAAAACTGAACTGATCTCCTCAGCCAGAGGAGGACTCTACTGTGCAGAACCTTATCTGAGCAAATATTTGTCATGATAATGCAGTGAATGTCAGTCACCTGCTGTTGTTAGCATGTATCTGACCTCCTCATCAGTCCTGGAGCTGCTGTCTTACATTAACAGCACGTTTTATTCAGTTGCCAAGGCTGCTTCTTGGTTGCAAAACTAAAACTGGAATTTCTGCCTAATGTGAAGCGACACGTCTCGCCCCTCCCCGAGTGACAGTAATCCCCGGCTCTGGAACTGGGCGCTACTGGAGTAAAACCAGCGTGGGTTTAGAACCAGACATGTTCTAAGGAGGATTTAATTCGATAAATCAGACAGTAGCTGGTGTTTTTTGGATCATTAAAGCTGCCCTCCAGTGCACTTTTGCTCTTCTCTAAGTCAAGCCTGATAGAATTGCGAGCCTCGTTAAAAAAAAAAAAAAAGAAATCACATATTTGCAAGTCCAGCGGACAGGCAGGCATTGATCTCTGCAGCTCTGTGGCGTCTGCACCAACAATGGCAGCCCCACATTCCTTTCTCCTCCTCCGAATACTTACGTATTCAGCAGCACAGCGGTCATAACAGGACACCTAATT
Organism: Tetraodon nigroviridis; assembly: GCA_000180735.1. Classification (NCBI taxonomy): domain Eukaryota; kingdom Metazoa; phylum Chordata; class Actinopteri; order Tetraodontiformes; family Tetraodontidae; genus Tetraodon; species Tetraodon nigroviridis. The sequence continues at coordinate 2,321,674 of CAAE01014781.1, forward strand.
ATTCTTTATGCAAAATCAATAGGGTCCTAGCAACCCAGAGGGTGGTGGAGCGCACCGGCAGGAAGCCAGCGGAGAATGTCTTCACAGAGGAGGGGGGGGGAGGAGGGGGGAGGAAGGAGTCTGCTCCACTCTCAACCTTTTGAATTCCAGTGAATATTATTTCATGGTTGTCCTCCGGAGCCCCGGAGACTCTCTGATGTGACAGAATCACCCTGACAGCGGCTGCCAGCCCCCTCCCCCCCCCCATCACGTTACCTTTTGTTTCATTTCACCTGCAGATGGGCAGATTTGGAAACGCTGGTATTCTTTCTGGGGGGGAAATGACATCAGGCTGTGCTCGCAGCAGACCCGCAGCATCGCTTTAGCAACCTCAGGCTCGTCTGGCCGCCCGCATGGACGCAGTGCAGCAAACACATGCGCGGTCACACATCCGTAGGCGCTGAGAGGGTGTGCAGGTAATCTGGCAGGATTATCGGCAGGTTTGCCCTCCCTCTCCTCCGCTCTCCTCCCTCCTCCCTCTCTCCCTCTCTCTCTCTGTCATCCTCTCGCTGTAGTCGAGTCACCCTGGGAACCTCTGCGGCACCACGTCTGAATCTCAATGAGCTCCGGCTGTGGGTACCCTGCGTGTCCTGTCCTCCACACACACACCTGCTGATTCCAGCATGCGTCCCCGCCACAGCGTGCATGCCTGGCTTCGGTGACGCTTAATCGGCGTGGCTTTTTAAATTGTCCTTCGGTGCCGTAGAACCACACAGCCGACCCACACATGTTGCTGGCGACGGCGCTTGCGGTAGTTCTGTCTTTTTAGAAGAAGAACACAGGAGATAGACAGATGCAAATCTGACCTTTTCCACATCTTCACCTACCTATTCGCTTCATAAATGGAGCTTTCATCTCTGACCTCCGTCGACCTCCTGCCGTGCCGCTGAATGTCAGGGCTGTAAAGCCCCCTGCTGGGAGGTGACTGCTCCATTATCCTTCAAGGTGTAACTGAAGCCACAGGGGGGGCCAGTCAACCAAGGCGAGACTCAGAATTGAGGAATGGAGCCGAGTCACATTTTCCAAAAGGGCAACGACCGCTAGATGAACATCAGCTGACCTGCTGCCGTGCCGGAGCCTCTGATACACAAGCATTTCTGATTCCCTGTTTCTCCTGTCGCTCCAGAGTGGGGTGGGGGCTTCTGCAGCCTGTTTACCACACATGGACTCCACGTTCCCTAAGGAAAGGTTGGATGAGCTTCATTTCTGCCGGGTTGTTAGAAGCGAAGCGCGCCCTACTAGGGAGGAGGTGGAGGGAACACGCTGCTGTACACCTGACCTTTCTGGGGTATTCCATTCGCTGACAGCAGCTTACTAGCAAGAGGCGGGGGATGGTTTGCCCCCAAGTGGAAACCCGAGCAGACATGCGTGTGTATGTGTGTGTGTGTGTGTGTAGACATCCTTGTCAACTTTATTTAGCCCTCATGTGTCAGCCGGTGTGTGTAGGGGTCAATGGGGCGATGCAAATATGGCAGTGTACACATGCAAGCAGCAGTGGTGTGTGTGTGTTGTAAAGCAATGAACCCAAACCGACCCCCCCCCCACTGGGGGTCTGACCTAGAACTACGAACATGAGTCCCTTCTGTAAATTATCTGCAGCAATGATCGGATTTCCAGCCTGGTGCAGCGTCAGGGAACCCGCCGCTAACGTTGGCGCTGATGCGGAGCCCCCTGACGTCAACCTCTGCCTCAATCTCAGAGCTTCATTAGAGACAGGGATCTTATTGTGCCGGCTGCTGCCGTGTCACATGGCAGCATCCTAACTCGGGTCAGCAACAGCTGCATTTAATCAAGTGGCGCCTGGCTCCAATCAGCCTCCGCCTGACCATCTCCGCCTGGCCCGTGGTCATTTTACCCCGACAGCAGATTTAGAAGGCTGGATATGAGCGCGTTCCAGTGATTGGGAAGTCGCTGTTCTGCCTGCTTGCTGCAGCTCTCAGGAGACGCTGGCTGCTTTTGTCCCTCCGGGGCTCTCGTAGAGTCCCCGGCTGGTGCCATCTGCATGTGGAAACAGCTGGTCTTCGCTGAAGGACACCCCCCGTCAGCCTGCAGAGAGAGACAGCCGAGCTGCAGGACAGGCGGGACAGGCATGAGGGTTGGAGGCTTGTTTGGGGAGGGATTATGGGTAGTGAATGTGTAAACCCTCCCACTAATCTGGTCCAGCTTAGCTTGTTACTTTCTAGCCATTAATGGAAACACAGAAAGTGTCATTCTGTGGAATTAAATTAAATTAAAGGCAGGCAACCCTCCTCTCCACACACACACACACACACACACACACACACACACACACTTTGGCAAACAAGGAGAGTGTTGAGAATTGCTCTGGAAACGTGTCTAAGCAACTCGTCGTCCTTTTGTCCATAAAATCGAGGAAAACCTGTTTCGCTGAAACTTAATCAGACGCAGGCTGTGGATCACTGTTCAGCCGGGGCGACTCCGGCTGTAAACACATTGTGCAAACCAGTCACGATGGCGTAGGGTCGGTGTCTCTGTGGGACATCAATAACCGAAGAACCGAAAATCCCTGACATTTATTGCAACCGCTTAAGGGAACTTTTTTCCTGTTTGAAAGTGTTTGCATCATTTTTAAGTCGTAGTTGGATCACAAAAAAATGTACTTGGATAATTATTTTCCTCATCTTTGAAGACGCTTGGCTTTGAAGTCAGGGATGAATGGTGCCGTAGTCTGGTCAGGGACGCTCCCAGCCATCGGTGGTGCTCATGACTGAATGAATAAGTTGCGGCTCTGTTTTACTGACTTTCAAAACAAACCAAATCAAACTTTATTTATATAGCACTTCTCATGCAAAGTGCTTTACACATTAAAACAAATTAAGACTGACACACAGGCACCACACACATAAAACACACACACTAGGTTCAAAATTTGTCAGATTATCAGTGCTCCAGTTTTGTCACCCGGGTTTTCGAAGTTCAGATGTCCTATTTTGAATAAAAATGTGAATGTCTGTCGGCTCGTGTTGCATGAAACCGATACTGCGGGCTGTCAGAAAACCAGCCACGGGCGTCGTCCCAGCCAGAGTTCTGACACTGTTTTTCCTCCTTTCGCAGCAAAAAGCCTCGGGCAAGGTGCTGCTGGACCTGGTGTGCTCCCACATGAACCTCGTCGAGGGGGACTACTTTGGCCTGGAGTTCCAGAACCATCAAAAGATAATGGTGAGATAACGAAGGAGAGGATAAAACCTCATAATCAGATCATAAACGAGCTCCTCAAACCCCTCCTGTGTGTTTGTCCTCTACAGGTTTGGTTGGACCACATCAAGCCCATAATCAAACAGCTCAGACGTGAGTCCACCAGCACATCGACATTGTCCTACACGTTAATGCCAATAACCCTGACCCGTCTTCACGTTTCAGGGCCCAAGCACACAATCCTGAGGTTTGCTGTCAAGTTCTTCCCTCCAGATCACGCTCAGCTCCTGGAGGAGCTAACCAGGTGAGTTCTGAGCGCCTCACCCATGTCCAACGTATCAGTGGCACCAACCTATTGTAGAAGCATGAATGAAACATGTGCTCTTTAAACATTGATGAGCTCCTCGGCTGCACACGCTACACGCTGCAGCCGCTGTGTTTCTGAATTAGCTCTCTGCAGATTAGCAAGGAGCTGATGACGGTCAGATTCCTGTGATCTTTTTTAGAATTCCATCCCCAAGGCCTATTTTCCTGCTGGAGATCTAAAAGCTAACTGCTTTAATAAACCACAAATCATATTTACTGATTTTTGGGTCATGGTTGGCATATTTTACATGCGGTTTGCATGCTTTGTCTGCTTAGGACAAATTAGGGCTAAAACACAAAAATACTTTTTTTATTTTGAGCGTGGGAACATTGGTCTGCAGACATCGGCTGCTGCACAACCCTGATCTGATCACAGCAGGATTTCCCTCATGATTTCCCCCATTAAAAGGGGTTTTCTCCGCTTTTCCTTTCCTGATTGAGAGGACGTGAGGTTCGGGGCAACTCTTCTGTGGTCTTGTGGAAAATGCACACTGTCCTTTTCTGTCACTGCAGTGTAAAACTTCCTTGTTGACTGAGAGAAAACGGTTTGTGTTTGTGTGCAGGTACCTGTTTGCTCTCCAGATCAAACAGGACATTTCCTCCGGACGTCTGACTTGTAATGACACCAGTGCGGCGCTGATGGTCTCCCATATTATCCAGTGTAAATACCTCAAGGCTGTTCCTCAGACACACATTTTGCCGATGGAAACTGTCTATTAACATCCTTTATTTGTGAAAAAATAACTTTTATTTTTCTTTACAGCTGAAATTGGGGATTTTGAGGAGAGTAAGTGCCGGTCACACCTCCTCAACAACAACTACATCCCAGATCAGATGCCTCTGATCGACAAGATAATGGAGTTTCACTCAAGACACATGTGAGTTTCTTTAAGCCCAGACAGGCTTGAAAAAGGCGTTTATTTTATTCTGGCTTATTTTTTTCCCTTCATTGAAGCCGAAAATCCCTTTTCCCATAAACAGAAGCTCTGTTTTGTTTCACTGTATGAATAACACAGCTGGAAAATTGGCCTTTAGATGAAAGTTCACCGTTTGTTAAAGTTCTACTTAGCACGGAAAACAACCCAGAAATCCTCCTGCAGAACGCAAAGCTTGCAGTTGCAATTGTCTGCTTGGTTGGTAAATTATGAACTCGTCTATTTTCACGTCTGCTGCAAGAGTCTGGGTGAATCGAAGCCCGTTATTAAACTTTTATCTGGCACGTTTACTCTTCCGTTGATTAAACACACTGCCCCGCTGGGAGCACAACTGCAGGAACTTTCCACATCTCCTCCTGAATGAATCATGATTTGGGGAAAACAACTTGATCCCGTCACCTCAAAGCCGGACAGCCTTCCGAGGTGGAAGTTGCTCAGTGCTGACAACTCCTCCCGAAGCTCCGAAAACACGGTTCTGCTCAGACTCGCTCTTTCACCTGAATGAGTAAGAAGCTCAGCTGGATGATAAGCCAGGATTTATTATGTCTTCCTAAAATAAAATCACAGAGTGGTTAATGAATGTGACAGGTTATGTTCACTGATTTAGAGCGTCGAAGCCTGGAAAGCAGGATTAGCATTTTTATTTGCCGCTATGGTTTAACTCTTCTGTGGCTGATGTTTTTGTGTGGGTTAGAGGCCAAACGCCAGCAGAATCCGACTATCAGTTGCTGGACGTTGCTCGCCGGTTGGAGATGTACGGGATTCGCCTCCACCCAGCCAAAGATCGGGAGGGCACGAGGCTCAGCCTGACTGTGGCGCACACCGGCGTTCTGGTTTTTCAGGTCAGTGGTGAGCGTCTGCGGGTCAGCACAAGCCTGTTTGGTGGAATGAGTCCCAAAGTTAAGCATTTTTAAACCACTGCAGGGTCACGCAAAGATTAACTCCTTCAACTGGGCTAAAGTGCGTAAGCTGAGCTTCAAGAGGAAACGCTTCCTCATCAAGCTGCGGTCAGATCTTAACGTGAGACCCCAGAACCTTGTGGTAAGATGCAGAGTGTGCCCATGTTTGCTTTTTTCCCTGAGGCTTTTGTCTCCTGCAGAGTTCATATCAAGACACGCTGGACTTTTTGATGGCCAGCAGAGACTGCTGTAAGGTCTTCTGGAAAATCTGTGTGGAATATCACGCCTTCTTTCGCCTCTATGAGGAACCCAAACCCAAACCTAAGCCCATTCTCTTCACGCGAGGCTCTTCCTTCAGATTCAGGTAGAGATGGTTTTCCCAGGAAAGCTGCTCTGTCGGGAGTCCTCCCAGTACTTCCCAGCCTAATCCAGCCTTCCCAGAATAGCTCATTATCATCTCCTCTCCTCTTGTCCCGCAGCGGCCGCACGCAGAAGCAGGTGATTGATTATGTGAAGGAGTCCGAGTTTAAAAAAATCCCCTTTGAAAGGTAAAAGCAGCAGTTTGACAGTTTGGAGAGTGTTCAGCCTGTCTCACGCTGACGTTCAACACGGTCTGTCAGGAAACACAGCCGGGTCCAGTATACCAGCCGTCTCTCGCCGTTGCCTTCCCCACGCCATCGTGTGCCAACAGAAGTGAGTGTTTCTGGACGGTGGGGACTGTTAAAACCCAGCCAACAGGACTCTGCACCTTTCCAGTAGACTCCCTGAGCTGGGGACTAAAGACTGGTTTGAAAAAGACATAGAATAACAGCTCATTAAACAGATTCCAGAGTTAAAATCAGCAGTGTGGCAGCTAATTTGGAAGCACAAAGCTTTTGTTTAGGTTTTCAGGGATGTTGTCTGTACAGAGAAAGGCCACTTCTATCACCGTGTGGGCGAGTGGAAAAGAACAGAATGTTTCTTGTATGGTAAACTGTTCCTTCAAAAGACCCAATCTGGTCGTAAAAGGATGCTACAGTTTATACATACTGCATGTGGTTCTCATGTTTCACGTCTTCTCCAGCAGTTTTAACAATTCTTTTTGATTAAAACCTTAGATGCAAACTGGGAGAGAAGTGATCCGACCCTTTTTTTTAACACCTCTTCCTCCTCTGTCAGACTGGTGCTCCTGGAGTCGACTCTCCGCCGCTGCGGCATTGGAAGGAGTCCGTGCTGGTGAGCGCAGAAGACCCCTCTTCGTCACGGACCGCAAGGGCGAGCCCCCAACACCAGACCAACGGCCACGAGGACAGGACAGCGTCTCCGTCCAGGACAGGGGAGAAAAGAGGCTCCGTGCGGCAGACCCACCCGGAACACCAGAGCACAGGTCCAGCATCTTTGGCGTCTGCTTTCCCCAGCGGTGAAGTGAATAGTGAATATAACGGAGGCCAGGCCCGGCCCGGCAGCTTTAACTGCAGGTACAGAGAGCAGGTGGTGCGCGGGTCCGGATCTGGCAGCGTTGGTAGGTTACGGCCCTCGTCCCAGCATTTGTTCAACGTGACCTGTGAGTTCGAAGAATCCCCGTCCTATCAAAGTCCCGACCGGCGCAATATGGCCAAACACGGCCTCTCTGCCAGGGAGAGGGGGTGCAGCAGCCCCCCGGCGGGTCCACAGCCACGTTCAGACGCTGCCGCCTCTGCCGTGGACTCCTTCAGGTACTCTGAACAGAACGGCTGCGGCCCCGCCCCTCTCGGCTTTGACCAGGGCCGCGCCTCCCCCCTCCCCGCTCGCTCCTCTCGTTTACAAAACCTGCCCAAAGCGGGCCCCCGGTCGGACCCCGACCCGAACCAGGGGGCCTCGTCCAGAGGGCAGGAGCACTGCCCCACCCTGAGTCGTGCCGAGCGTATGGCCGCTCTGGAGCGCCGGATGTTGGCCAACGGACTCTCGGCGCCAGGCAGGTCCAGGGGCGGTTCCGGGCAGAAACGGAAGGCTCCCGCTGGGGCCCCCCACATGGGAGGGGTTCAGATGAATGACTGCGGCACCACCAGCGGATCAGAGTCCAGTGAGTCAGAGGCAGAGAGTAACCGGGGCAGCGGCCCGCAGGCGTCAGGGAACCCGGTGGAAACCAGCTTCGCCTCCTCCATCCCCAGGAGCAAGTTCTCCTTTGGCAGCCTCCAGCTGGACGAGGAGGCAGACGAGGAAGGCTGCTACGTGTTCAGCGATGAGGACGGGGGCCAGACTTTCAACTGTTAGTCAAAGATGAGAAACAGATTGTTAGAGAACGACCACGTCCTCCTCTGACAGTGTTTCGTCTGCTGAAAGCCCTTCCATCGACCCCATGAAGGAAGAGTGTGTACAGGGGTTCTCGCCTGTTTTCAGCAGATGTTTTCGCAAACCTCTGCTGCAATGATCCCGTGTAAGTGCCATGTGAGGATTTAGCGCTGTACCAAATGTAAACCAAAGAGTCGGCGGCTGTGCTTGTGCCAGTTTCGAACTTGAGCGGATGTGTGGAGAACGTGTTGGTGGGGTTCTGCTCTTCCTCGTGTTGTCGTCTTCTATCCGTCCCTGATGCCTTATGCGGCCTTATTCTGAGTGTTTCCTGTGAAAGTGATGAAGGCGTGAAGGTGTTGAAACTCTGCGCGCGGCCCAGTGCTCGTTATCGCTGAGACATCGGTGCGTGCGCGACCGTGCTATCGGTGCCGACTCCGTAGGTGTTGATTGGGAATCCTGTCGTCTAGTTTGACTTATCCTGGCTGCTGCAGCTGTTGTTTGGTGATTCTTGGAGTAGTTTTCAGGAAAACAATGAAACCCCCAACGGGCCAGTGTGACTGTGACTGGTGGTGGTGGTGGTGGTGGTGACGCCCCACTGCACCTGGTGCTCCAGTATCTGACCGACAGACTGGGACCAGTTAATCCACCCAATACTGCAGAGTTTCTATCTAAAAAGCACTTTTATTTCACTTTTCTGCTCTTTTGCACTTTTTTCATGTTTTTCTCGTCTGTCTGATAATCGCCGGTCCTGATCTCATTTCTGTTCCCTCTGTCTCTGTCTTTGTCCGTGTAAGCACAACTGTCAGCACGAAACTAGTTTCTGTTGTTGTTTTTCCCGAATTGCTGCATCTGCTTGTCTTGGTGGGCATGAACCAGTGTTTCCCTCTGCGCTGATCCAGCCCTGGTCGTTTCCTCAGAACAGACAGAAGATCCGATTAAATCTGATGGAATATTTGCAGGAAGGTAAAGGGAAGCAACCGTTAATGGGCAGCAGCTCTAAGCCGGGCATCTCCCAGGTTCCTGTCGACTGTATTTTTCCTTTCTGATTCTTCTGTCAGTCGAAGGACAACATTGCCTCAGCGCTGCAGTGGGAAAATAAGCAAAGCTTTCCGAAGACAATTTGAATCAAACAAAAAAAAAAGAATGCGGCCGTGTGGTCCATGTGGCTCCTGAGAGGGAACGTTCATTCTGAATATTTGGAAGCAGCAACAACCAGATCTAAGGAAAGCGGCGCTGCTGCGTAGGAGTTACTGGAGCCCTGCAGTGAGGAAAGCTTCTCTCCCAGACCTGCCGGACCCACTCTCAGCTGTCCAAATACTGAGAGGACTGGAGGGACCATTTTGGCCCATTTGACAGTTTAACTCTAAAAACTAAAATGAGTTTTAGGTTTTAGTGGGTTTGATGGGTGTGTGATGAGACTTGTGTGTGTGTGTGTTTCTACATGTTCCGTTCCGGGTAAACTCTGCATGTGCTGGAGAATGAGACGTTTGACCTGATGAGAAGTCCTCCATCATCTCTATCAGGTTTTCATGGTCTCTGAGTACTTTGATGAACCTGCAAACCCCGTGAATACCTGCTGTCTGCATGTAAGCCTGCACGAATTCACACCTCTGTTCTCTCTCATCCACACCTTCACTTATTCCTCCTTTCTTTACTGTCTCCTTACATTTATGCTGCTTTTTCGGAGCCTCACGTCGTCTCAACCGTGTATATTTAACTTTAGAGTCAATAAAGTTGACCTTTATGAAGTTAGATGTATCTCCGTGTAAGCGTTTCTTCTTTATTGTGACTATGGGATGGATTTCTGTTCTCTCTGTAGTTGCCTAGTGTTGTGTGCTGTGTCCGCGTGCAGTTAGCCTTTTCCTCAATATTCCCTGCAGCCGTGCTCCTCTTTCCTCTGTAGAGTTGATATATATCCTTCTCCTGGGTGTGTTGGTGCATTATGTCCCCTATGTGTGTGTGTGTGTGTGTGTGTGTGAACTTGTGGGGAGACTCAGAGGTGGAGCAGAGGTGGGCAGACTGCAGCCAGCGTCCAGTAAGTAAGCCCGCTGACTCTGTGTGTTTAGATGTCCGGCACTGGAGAGAAGCTGACGCAGGTTCTTGTTGCGGCTTAGATAAATGAGCTGATCCAGGTTGTCACCGTGTCACTTTACCACATTTATTACCAGAAATCTCGCTCACTCCTCTTTCCCTCCCCCCCTGCTGCAGGAGCAGGCTCCAACAGCCCCTACCTGTCTGCGTCCACCTGTCGCCCACACGCCATGGTCAACGGCCAGAAGACGCTGGACCTGTGCAGCCACAGTCCTGACTGCAGACAGCCGTCCCCGCTCACCAGCCCACTGCTCAACGACGCCGGCAGCATCCGCACCGACGACGAGGACGAGGTCCGGAGGAAGGTTTGTGATCAATTCGGCTCTTTTTGTGCTACAAAGCTTCTTTTGAATACTTCCTTCCGTCTTGTGTTTCCTTTGAGCTGCTACGGTGCTTTTATTTCCCTGCTTTTGCTCCTTTTCCAGAGGTTCCCCACAGACCGGGCCTACTTCATCGCCAAGGAGCTGCTGACCACAGAGCGGACGTACGTTAAGGACCTGGAGGTGGTGACCGTGGTAAGAGGAGATGCCATCGTCTCCCCAGGGTGTTTGTTTGCTCCCTCTCTGTCCTCCGTGGAGACAAACCCTGACTATCCCACTTTCCGGCTCCTCTGCAGGACGCCTGCCAAAACACACACGGGGATGCTTTGGCACATGGGATTATTACATTTGTCATTTTCATTCAGATTCAGCTGCATGTGTCCTTTTCCGTGGGATTTTAATCAGCGCCAAGCATGTGGATGTGACGTAACAGATTATTAAGGGGCCCCTAAGGGCCCCTTTCACATCAGATGGTGAGGATGTTGCAGTGAGACTGTCGCTGCACGCGTGGAGAGGCTGCAGCGTCACTCATCAGAGAGGCCTTTCCCACGTCTCATGAATGTTTTGGCTAGCCGGGGTTCTTTTTTCAGCTGTGTGTGCTCTCTTTCCTCCCTTATCTCCTTCCTAACTGCTGCTGCTTATTTGAAGTGAACATCTGAGCAACAGCTGCTGCTTTTTCTTGCTGAGGTCCGCTTCCTTCTTCGGTGAAATGAAGCTCTCATCTGTGGGCTGTGGCCAAACACGGCACACACAACAGTCGGCTTCCGTTTACGCAACAAAAGCATGACGAATGACTTGGCATTTTTTTTTTCGTATTCCATCTTCTAATTTAAATATATATTTGCACAACCAGAGGGTGGGAGGTGCCACATCACAGGGACTGGAAGGTATTTTTAGTGCGTTTCCTCTCGGCCAAAATCCGTTTTGTGCTCAGTCGTTCCAGAATGCTGTGGGACAAGAGGAGGCGCCTCCAGACTCTCTGAAGAAGAGCATCTTTTCCACCTTTGAGCCGCTGCACAAGTTCCACACAGGTTTTCTCAGGGAGGTGGAGCAGCGGCTGGCGCTGTGGTGAGACTCTGACACGCTCTCTCCAGACAAGACGTGGCCGGTCGTCCGACAAAATGTCTGCTCCCATATTTAGTTTTACCAGCACAGAAGGTTTTTCCTTCTTTCTGGTTCTGTGTGTGTGTGTTTTGCATATATGAATTGTGTCTTAAACAGCGACAAACCTCTGTTGTTAAGATCAGTAAAAGAAAGCTTTTTTCAAAGATAAAGGCTTTACAGACTTGTAAGGCATCCCTAAACTACTAAAATGTCCCATATTTAGAAATCTGCTGGATGGATCCCATAATGGCAGCTATTAAAGCTGGGGAACAGGAAGGGTGCCCCCTGCTGGTTGATCCGCTTATCAGCGATTGTTCAGCTTTTTACTTGTGTGTTTTTCACGTGTTCAGTGAAGCTTGTCTGGATAATAAATGTCTCCTCTCATACGATTGATCAATCCTGGTTTCTATGTCTTTTTGTGGGATTTAATATTTTGCTCCCATTCCAGGGAAGGACGTTCCAATGCTCACATTAAAGGAGATTCCCAGCGCATCGGAGACGTCATGCTGAAGAACATCCAAGCTTTGAGGGTGAGGAGCTGCTCTGTCAGACAATGTGATGCTGTTTCACTGCTGTTTCACCTCCACTCTGTCTGTCTGCAGCCTCTGACAGGCAGCCTGCACAAGCAGTCTGAAGCTCTGTTGGAGCTGGAGAAGGCGTGCAGGTCGTGTCCCCGCTTGGAGGACCTCTGCAGGGACTTTGAGCTGCAGAAGGTCTGCTACGTCCCTCTGAATGTCTTCATCCTGCGGCCGCTGCATCGCCTCGTCCACTACAAGCAGATCCTGGAGCGCCTGTGCAAACATTACGCAGCCACTCACGCGGACTTCAGGGACTGCAGAGGTACAGCGTTCAGGCTAGCTCCGACTGGAGGGGCGTCGACGAGAATCACTTCCTGTCAACGTAAATTCATCAAAGTAATGTTAAAAACGAATGTTAAAAGTTGCGCATGCAAGTAGCAGTTTATTTTGAAACTGAGACGAACCCAGAGTAACTTAAGGGAGCGTGCGCGTCCTCTCTGGGTCTCACCAGGACACACCAGAGTCCATTGTGTTGTGTTGTGCAGCAGCAGGTCTGCGGAGCAGCCCTTCTCCCATAATCCCTCTGTCTGGTTGCCGTTGTAGCTGCTCTGGCTGACGTGTCGGAGGTGGTGGAGCAGCTCCAGGGAAGCCTAATCAAGATGGAGAACTTCCAGAAGCTTTTGGAGCTGAAGAAAGACTTGATAGGCATCGACAATCTCGTTGTCCCCGGTCGGGTGAGTCAAAGGCTCAGGAGGACTTTTAGCCATCTTGGTTCTGACAGGCGGAGGTCTGACGGATGGTCCCTCTTTCTGCTCTGTCTTTCTCAGGAGTTCATCAGGTTGGGCTGTCTCAGCAAGCTGTCTGGAAAAGGCCTGCAGCAAAGAATGTTTTTCCTGGTAGATTTTAATTGTGTTCGTCACATGTTTTACTGGGTTTACGCATTCAGAAACTAGAAAAACCCCAAAAATGTCTTCTCCCTCTCTTCCCTCTGTCAGTTTAATGACATCATTCTTTATACGAGTCGAGGGATGATGCCGACCAACCAGTTTAAAGTGCACGGCCAGCTGCCTCTCCACGGCATGACAGTAAGTGCTGCGTCTCCCTCCTGAAAGCTTTTAGCAGCTGTCACCGTTTGTTTCTGCTGAGCTGAAACGCTCCTCTCCTCAGCCGCTTCTCCAGCCGCGCTCTAATCTTCTTTCTCTGTCGGCCCGTTTTGCTGCTGCAGATCAGAGAGAGCGAGGACGAGTGGGGCGTCCCGCACGCCTTCACGCTGGCGGGCCAGCAGCAGTCGCTGGTGGTGGCGGCCAGGTAGGACCAGACATGAGACGGTGTCCTTCAGCTGAAAACAGCTGTGACAGCTGTGTTGTCTGGGTGCATTTGTTCTGCTGGGCTGTGGAAGACGAGAGGACGTTCGCTTTTACGTCCTAAATGAAGAGCAGGGAAGAGGGGAAATCTTCTTGATTTTGTTATTTTTTGAATGACTTGTCATGTTTGTCACTGTGAGATGATGAGAACAGGCTATGGGAAGCTTCACCTCTGAGGTCTGTCATGTGACCTGTGGTATCATGCGCTCGTCTAAGTCCACATCTAACAATAACACAAGTGAGCTAACCCAAACAAATAGGAATAAACGTGCTCAGGAACAGTCATGAACAATCAGTTTTCTCATTTTTGTTAAAAATTCCAGGACAGATGTCAGTTTAGTGGCAGTTGTGTTGCGTCCTTTAGCTGATGACGGTGTTGTCTGATATGTTTTATTCACACCTGATTGTCCGCTTTTGCTCCCCAGCTCTGTGGCAGAGATGCAGAAGTGGATGGAGGACATCGGGGTGGCGATCGAGATGGCGAAAACCACCAACGGGCTTTCTTCTGACCTTCTGACCTGCAGTCTGAGCGGAAACAGTAAGTTGGACAACAGACGCAGGCTAGTCTGTACTGTCTTCCCTGAAGCCGAAGGTGAACAGATAATGAAGTAAGTGTCAAAACGTAGCCTAAAAAAGCACTGAAATGGCGACTGCAGGCAGCTGAGCCGCCTGAATGACCAGCTCTCTGTTCTAGCGTCCCTCTCGCCCTCATCGCTCTCTCCACTCCTGAGCAGTAACAGCTTCCCGACTTTCCCAGAATGCCCCGAGGACTTCATAGTGGAGGCGGAGTCTGAGGACGACTCAGCGGCGTTGCAGACCTCGCTGGAGAGGCCCGCCCCTCACCGTGGTAACACCATGGTGCACGTGTGCTGGCACAGGAACACCAGCGTGTCCATGGTGGACTTTAGCGTAGCCGTGGAGGTACCATCAAAGCTCGGCCCCGCTCCTCCTCCTCTCCTCCGCTTCCTCTCACCGTGTTTCACCGATCCTGTGCCGTATCCTAGTTCGCCTGGACTATCTCTGTGGAAACGGTATCCTCCTCTGCTGCAGCAACAGCGACGGAGGTGGAGGAAACCTCTGGGTTCCAGCTCCAACATTGGCTGATACCTGGGTTTCTGAACCCGCTGAGCCACCGAGGGGCCTGTATGTGGCTCCGATTTCAACCTCTACACAAAACGTCTCATCGGCACAAACTGGAAAACCTTCATGTCTTTTTTTAAACAAACCTTTGTCCGGTGGCTGTGTGCAGCTGCAGTGAGGGTACGTCTTCTTGTGGTTTCCAGCCTGACGTCCTGATCTCCACGTAGAACTGTTTTTCCTTTGTGGTCTTTTACTTTCTTCCCCACCTCAAATCTCCCACTGTCTGTGAGCAGCAAGAGAGAGAGAGAGAGAGAGAGCGAGAGAGAGAGAGAGAGAGAGAGAGAGAGAGAGAGAGAGAGAGAGCAGTACGTAGATGAGCCGAACGTCCTCGTCTGGCACGAACTGGGTGTTTTCTGATCTGATCTAGGTCTGCTCTTCCTCCTGTAACGTGGTCTTCTTCACAGCCTTTTGCCTGGAAGCACCGTCACCCGTCTCTCTATCATTTAATTTGATTTTTTTCAGCCTGCCACTGCATGCCTGTGTCTCACCTACTCAGTCTGTGTTTCTGTCCTTCCCTCCCTGTCTGTTCTCTCTCTCTCTCTCTTCTCCTACCCCCACGCGTCTGTGCGTTGCTCCACGGTAGAGGACCCTAGTCCAGTCAGGGGGAATAAGGCCCCCCTGCTGGGGCCCCCCAGTGGCCAGGGAGCAGTGCCCCTGTCGGTAATCTGCTGGTACCGTGTTCAGAGCCTCTCCTTTAGTGAATCCTGCCGGAGCGTCGAGGTAAAGGAGAGGCCCTACAGACACCACAGCATGTACACGTGGGGCCTCAAACATTCAAGATTCATCCAATTAAAATCAGATTTAGCCCTAAAACATCATGTAGTCAAGCAGAAAATTGTAATTATTGTTTATGTTAAAGTGGCTTTTAGATAGATAACATTGTCATCACCATTTGGCTTAAGTTTAAATAACAAAATAAATAAAGCAGCACACAGTACCAATGTCCGCCAGTGACTTCTGTAGCCTTCAGACACCATTCTGCATCTGCCGTGTTTAAACGTGTGATGCTGCGACGGCCTCATGCCTTTTCTTTGTGTTGGTAGAATCAGCTTTCAGGAAACTTGCTGAGGAAGTTTAAGAACAGCAACGGCTGGCAGAAGCTCTGGGTGGTCTTCACCAACTTCAGCCTCTTCTTCTACAAGTCCCACCAGGTGAGCCCGCCGCCCGTCCCCGTTCGCCTCCTCCAGGACTACCAGAGTCGCAGCTCCGTGTGGAATGTCAGACGTTTGTGCCGAAGCCAGAGTCTGCAGAGCGTTCCTGCTCTCATCTCTGGCCTCAAAGGACTTTTAGTTGGCTGCTGTCGTTTCCCCAAACCCCACTCCCGTTGGAGTTCCTGTTGTTCCCGTTGTTTTGTCTCCTGAGCTACTCCGGAGACGACCGTGAACAGGTGGAATTTCCTTCTCTTTTCCCTGCAGGATGATTATCCCCTGGCCAGCCTTCCTCTGCTGGGTTACTCCGTCAGCGTCCCCTCAGACTCCGAGAACATCCACAAGGACTACGTCTTCAAACTGCATTTCAAGTCCCACGTCTACTACTTCCGATCAGAGAGCGAATACACGTTCGAGAGGTACCGATGCTCCCGACCACCTTGCTGCGATGCTGCGGAGGGATAAATGAAGTCTTTTCTCGCCCGCAGGTGGATGGAGGTCATCCGCAGCGCCACGCTCAGCTCCAGCGGCGCTCGAGGCCTGAACAACAAAGAATCTCGCCCTCACTGAGTTGGATCTCCCGGTCTCGGGGTCTCGTCCCGCCGGACGCTCTGCTCTTCTTCTTCTACACATACGTGGAACATTTGTACATGTGGCCATGCACAAGTGGTGCTTTTTTTTAACGCTTTATTGGTGACACGTCCGCTGGTTTAGACTACATCAGAGACTGCATTTCTGGCTCTTTTTACTCTCAACTCTGAAACCTCTTTTTAAGGATGTCATTTTATACTCTTTTCTAACGGTCTCAGCTACAACTGCTGTCTCTGGTTTTACGTTTTGTCATTGGTTGTATTTAAGAACCACGTTGAGGTCCAGCGTTCTTTCCTCCACGGTTCAGCTTTCATCACACTGTCATGACACTTTTTTCCATTTACTCAAGCTGATTTTATTGAAAACTATTGAAAGCTGCTTTGAAATACCCTGTGACTTTAGTGGCCAACTGATTTATACTGTATCAGTGTCTGGAAGTATTTTAATGCTATTTTGCTTCCACCAGGATACATGACCATGAAAATTGTCAAAACTGTTAAACAGGCAACCCTTTAAAATGTTAACACTGTTCTTATTTTGGTCAGCACAATGTGTTGTTAAAAAGTGGAAATCTGAATTAATTTTCTTGGAACTATCACAGTTTGGCCAGGTAAAGCTGCCATTTCCAGTAAATATTCTATTTCTATTTTAATTGTATGAGAACACCTCAGACTTCTTTAAAATGTGAGACATATTCATAATCATATTTTGGGGAAAAAAGTAAGAAAGCTTTAAAGATTGTGTGGGAAGAACAGAAAAAACCTTTCAGTTCCAATGAAATACCCCGGCAGAGCTGAACTGCCAGATTCTTTTTATGGGTCAAAATGAATGGAATTATGCATTTAACAGGGTTTTTGCAGTAAAGAGAAATGAATGGAAAAACCTCAGTTCTGACTCAGAACTGTAGCATTTTATTTCCAGACAGACAGAAAGATCTTTGGAAATGAAAGCAATAAAAATGTCCTATTCAGACCCGGGTCCTCCTCCTCTCTTAGGAAAGCAGCAAAACCCACCGCATTTATGATGGCTGCGGTTCCAACTCCGACCAGCAAGGGGCGCCATCAATCCAGAGTTTTAGCTGCAATACATTCTCAGCGTCCGTATTACAGTCTTAAAGAAATAAAAAAAAAGTTTAAACTTCATCAACATTACTATTCTGGATCACAGATATTTAATCTGTGATTATAAGAGACCAAACATAAAGTAATACAATATTGGGGATGTGAGCTTTTTCAAGGCTTAAGTATAATTAACCCACATTTGTCAAAATGCTTTCCAAATAGCATATAGAGATCATCATGTTTACCCAACCTTTTATTATTATTATTATTATTATTCTCATCATTATTATCATTATTATTATTATGATCATTATTATTATTATTGTTGTGGCCATATATATTGACTCAGTCGTCAATTCTAACCACGGTAGTCCAAAGTCCTGCAGCAGTGGGCCGGCCTTTGGGGCGGCGCTGGGCGGAGTGCGTCAAGAGCGCAACCAGCTTATTCACCTCCTGTCTCTGGCTGGACGGCCAATGAGACTCTGGAGCAGAAACTCTAACATGACAAAAAAATAGCATGGAAGGAGGCAGCGCGTTGCGTTTTTGACACACGGGGTGATTTAGTAGATATGGGAAAAGTATGAGAGGGAAAAGTGCGACCGGACCCACATCGGCGGCGCAACACAACTCAGCCTGGAAGCGCGTACTGGGGATCGGAGACACGAGTGAAACGGCGATGGTTCTCCTCTAAACTTTGTTGACAATCGTGGATTTGAAGGCTCATTGATGCTAAGAGGTGCGCCACAATGGCTACTCCAGCGCACCAGGAGACCCGGAGGTTTACGCGAGGATTGGGGAAACCCGGCACGGCGGCCGAGCTCAGGCAGAGCGTTTCAGAAGTGGTCAGGACGTCAGTTCTGATTGTGAGTACACCCTTCACTTTCCCACTCTCCCCCTTTCCCCCTCCTGTTCAGCCGATCTTCTTCGGCTTGGTTTTACGCACATATTGCCTTGACCTGAGAGCACCTGCGGATTTGAGCTCTTGAAGCGCGTGACCCAGGCGCGCAAACGAGGAAAAGAGGTCGAAAAAAACGAATGAAGACGCGTTTTGCCTCCAAATTCTGGTTTAAAAGTGTAAGTGGAGCCTCTGGTGACGGACCAGAGTGCGCGTAAATCTGTACAGGTGAGGGATTACCTGTGTTCACTGATGTAATCTGTGTATCATAATACACACGAACGTCTCCTCAGAGCTGACCTGAAGCCTCACACACTCGTTCTACTTCTTGCATTGTCATTACTCATTTGCTGATGGGGGTGTTTTTGTACCTGCTCGCACCAGCTGACCAACCTCCTCTCCAGGGAAAACCTGTGGCTTCACTTTCCTCCCTCCGACGCGTGTAAAGTGTCCAGTGTCAATGATCTGACGCTAAATTCGACCATTCCCTTTTTTCCTTGGAACATCTGATGAGCACCTCCTACGGTATCTGTTTCTGTGGAGCTCAGGAGATATGGAACAATACGACTTTGCCCTTTTGTTTGTGTCCAGCCTGTTTGCGTCTGATTGTTCCAGCTTTCCCAGAAGAAATTGCTAGGTAACAGAAACAGACACCATCCAGGCTCCCTGTCAGGGAAATGGAATCCGGAGTCAGGATCCCAGACGTCCAACCACACCTTTGTATCATTTATTCGTTTTTCACTCTGCTGCGCTGCCAGAAAGGCCTGAGGGAGGTGAGTGTGTGTGTGTTAGGAAACCGACATCGCTGAGGAAGATGTGTGGAAACTCCGCTGGGCACATGTTCATTCCAGCAGGGACAGGACCAGCAGGACAGTTCCAGGCCGGCGTCAGGCATTCCCAAACCCAGCAACAACCGATGGGAGTTTTTCTCCACAGACTGATCCAGGTATAACCTGAGTCTAACCCTAATCCCTCCGGGACACAAATAGCCTCCGGGCAGCGGCCAGGAGCAAACGCACGGCTGCGTCCTCATCCTTCAGTGGGACGAGAATGCGAGCACACACAGGACGACTGTGCTCGCCGATTGTAATTAATTCCTCAGTAAAGCGTCTAAATGCTGTGGAATACTGCCGGAACAGATCCCTCTGTTCCAGCCTCAGTATTAAACGCATAAAGAGCTGATTGTGGCTGTGGTCGCCTTCTGTAGCTCTGAGATGGTTTTCCCTGTGGAACACTTTTCGGATATAACCTGTAGCGTCCCTGCACCACCGGCCTCCCTCACGGAGGGCTTATTTTAACCGCCGTTCATGTTCTGACCGTGTGAGCGGAAATGTCAGCGTGCGGAGCAGCCGAGGAGGGGCCTGTTGTGTAATTGTGATCAATAGTTCTCAGCGCCTGACACCTAATGGCGGGGGTCCTCGGTGGTTCCTGCCGTGTGTCTGACCCTGGCAGCCTGCACCCGATCCGGGTCCTGACGTGGGAGTGATTCCATTAACCGTCAGAGCCAGAACACGGTCAGAGGGAGAGTGGAGGTTTCACCTGTGATCCAAGGGGCCTCGCGGCGCTCCCACCCCGTCAATGGCAGGTGGATCAAGTAGATCCCTGCTGATCTGTGGATGGTCAGGCTCAGGAAATGTTAGTTTTTGATTAGGTTTATGTCCCGACTGTCTCGGCCCAATGTAATCACATCACAAAGATATTGCAGCAATATGAAGGTTCAAGCCTCCCTCTCTCTCTCTCTCTCTCTCTCTCTCTCTCTCTCTCCCTCTCTCTCTCTCTCTCTCTCTCTCTCTTTCTCTCTCTC
Organism: Tetraodon nigroviridis; assembly: GCA_000180735.1. Lineage (NCBI taxonomy): Eukaryota > Metazoa > Chordata > Actinopteri > Tetraodontiformes > Tetraodontidae > Tetraodon > Tetraodon nigroviridis. The sequence goes on from CAAE01014781.1 coordinate 2,341,355, forward strand.
TCTCTCTCGCTCTCTCTCTCTCTCCCTCTCTCTCTCTCTCTCTCTCTCTCTTCATTGTTTAAACTTCCTGACCTGCTTTTCTTCCAGTTTTGACTCCAGTTCACCCCTGTCTGCTTCTGTGTCCACATGTCCTCCCATGTTGTCCTGTCAGTCGTGTCCAGACGTCTCTAGGTCGGGGACGCTGAGCAACAGTTGCAGCCAGGAAAGAATCAGGCGGTACCGCTCGTTCGCAGCAGCCAGGGCGGATCACAGGCCCCTCGCTGCTGCGGGGCCTAAGCCTCTGGACCTGGGTCCGCCTGTGAGGGGAGCGCATACGTCGCCTCTGTGGCCGTTGTTCAGCAGTCCTCCAGGGGGAAGGGCAGATGAGTCCTCTGGCCTGGTCAATAATTCATGAAGCTGCAGTAACCAGTGTTCCCATTAAGAGAGCGTCTGCTCTAGATTACACATCGGGATTTACCACCCGATGCCGTCGTTTGTTTTTGAGGCTGCAGCGAGGTGAAAAGATGCTCCATCGGTGTCACAGCTGACAGGAAGGTGGTTGCCCATCACCAGCAGGTTGTGTATCCTGGTTTACGGTCTTAGCTCAGCGGCTAGGGAACCATTTCAACTTTAGGAGTCCGCTGCAGTCGTGAGGACTGAATCACGCCCGTCGATCTGCCTGCACGTGTTTGGGCATTCCTCCTCAGCAGCTGGGTTAGGACACAAACCAGATTTGCCACACTACAAATGCAGTTTGAGTGGAAACTCTGAGAGTGCGTCAGCCGTGTGTGTGTGTGTTCGAACTCGTGCTGCAGCCCTGAGCCTGGTTAGCGCCGGTCGCTAAAAGGGCCAACGCAAACGATCTCAGGATCAGACCGAATTTGCTCCAAATTAGGACGGATTTGCACTTATCTCTGAAAGCCGTTTCCATGTATTATAAAAACAAAGGTTTGATTTGTGGTCACACACCCACACAAAATTGAATGTTGTTACATAATTGTTGCCTTTCGCTTTGCCAGATGTTGCACACACGCAGCTCCGCGCGCTCAGCAGGATGAACGCAGAGGTCGTTCTTTGTTCAGGAATAAACGGATGAAAACTCAGTGCCACCGCGAGTAGAATTTTTCCGTCCTGCCTGCCTCAACGGGAAGCGCCCATGCCTTCCTCTCCCACACTTTTTTTCTTTTTTTTATTGAGTCCATGGGTTTTTTCCCTTCCTAGATAGAGCAGTTTTCCTGCCGCTGTGTTCGGTTCGGACAGATGTTTTGAGCAGGGCTCGTCGATGGAGGTGTTTTGCAGCAGGCGGGAGGTTACCATAACAGAGAGGCAGGCTGATGGAGAGCCTGCTCACACTGTTTTCCTCTTAGCGGAGTGAGAGACGCGTTTGACAGTCTCCAGAACATGTTGGGGTTCTGTCTTTTCCTTTTATTGTTAGTGGTGGATCACTGTTGAAGTCCAGCTGGGACCCCTGCGCTGACTCTGTACAGCCAGTGTGGCCCAAATCAAACCTCCTTCCGTGTTTTTCCTTGGAAACAAGGCGTATTTCCTGAATTGGAGATAAATCATCATCAAGGGCTCAGCAATCGAGTGTCCATCCTGAGAGCTGTTGCTATTTTTGAACCAGCAGCTGCGGAGGATGTGCTGATCGCTGTCCATTTTTCCTCCATGATCCTAATGCGTTTAATCCATTTAGCTGTTTTTGTTCCGTGATCTTGGAAACGTGGCTGTGATGCTCCTCGGACCACCTCTGAATGGAGTCCATCATGGCTGGAAATGTTGCATGAAAGAGTGCAGCGTTTTCTGAATGTGGGAGTGTATTTTTATTTTGATGGGAGGAGCTCCTCTGTAGTTAACCCTTTCCTGCTTAGATTGGATGATTGTTTACATCCCATAATGACATCTACCAGTGACGTCGGTGTGCAAAAATGTAAGTGATGCATGCAGGAAACAGCTCCACCTACTCTTTCAAAGGCTTTTGGTGGACAGTTGGTGGCTTCAGGTTTCAGTCAGCCACACTCAGCTCTCCAGTTTGGTTTGATTAGAAGAGTCAACTTTTCCTCTTGGTTATGCTAACCTGTGAGTTTTTTTGCCTGAGGAGTTATTTTAATATAGTGTCAGATATACATTTTTGAAACTGAGATTGTTAACTACTCCTGGAGTTTGTGCTTGAGCTGATAAACCAAAAGTAGCTACCAGCAGCCCATCAAGACCAAAGTTTAAAAACAAACAAAAACACTTTTTAGATGTCAAATTTTGCAACAGTGTGAAGGTAGACACACCTTAAGGTGTAATATTCAATTAATGGAAGTTTCACAGGATTTAATACGAAAGTTAATAGTCCTTGATTGAAAACATCGTCACTTTTAGACCATGTCATTTAAACAAGTTCTATCACTCATGTCTAATTCTGTCACATGTAAACACACACACACACACACACACACACACACACACACATACACATACACATACACACACACACACACACACACACACATGCTGAGATGAAATCTGCCTCCAACAGTCACATGAATGGGGTCACAAACAGGCCTTTACATGGCCCCGCCCACACTTGAACGATGGGAAAGAGAGGATTTGTCTATATGAAATGAACGTGGGTGCGTTCGGCCCACCACTCATTCATCAGCGGGAGGCCAGCCATAGTCCGGGTCAACTGTGCCGCGTCAAAGGCAGCATGTTTGCTCATTCCATTCAACCTTTTTCTATACCTTCTGTATCCACACTTGGGTCACAGGGTTAGAAACACCCAGTGCACAGAGAGCGATGTTCATGGCTAACGTTGCTCTCTTCTCCTCTCCATGCTATATTTGCACATCAACAAATCCTGATATTTGGATAAATATGCTCTGGGCACCTGTTGGCTGTACCAAGCGCTCGCTCTGTTCGCGTACCCCTCCTGGGGTTCGTGTCACAGGCTCTTCTCAGCCCGTTAAGCTGCTCCCAGCAGCCTCTCGTCTCCCTCTGACCGCTCTGACTTTGCCCCGCTGTGGTCAGTGACCCCTCATTCACTCTCCCCACCAGGATCAGTGGCTGTTGGATGTGGTGTAGCAAACAAGGATGGATTAGCAAGTGATTAGCCCACACGGAAAGCTCGCTTCCTGTGATATTTGTCAATCAGACACATATCGAATAAGACTAAATTGCTTTGTCTTAAAGAAAGTGTTTTTGGGAAGAACCTGCTTTGTTGTCTGGCTGGTTTTCCTGTAAAGATGAAAGTGAGAGTTACTGCTAACATTGTCTTTGCTCTATTGGGAATTCCCAGAAAATTGGACTTACTAAGCACTTCTGAATTGTAAAGTCAGCCCCTCGCCACGGTAGCGCCATCGTTCCCACAGTGCATGCTGTTAGCGTTATGAAGGTCACTCAGCGCTCCGTCTTATCGTCTTGCACATTATGTGGACTGAACCTGCCACAGCCAGAGGGGATAAACTCTGACTTTTCTTCACCAAAGCTGCTGCATAGCTGGAATTCTTTGCGATGACACACACTCTGTGGGGAGGGAGGGGGGAGGAACACTTGGCCTCAGGCAGGCCGGTTTAAGGGCGGAGCCTAAGTAACACCTTTTGTGCTCAAAAGTTACTCTTCCCTCTGCCCCGTGTGCATGTCAGCAACCTGCACGGAGAACTCAAAGGAGCTGTGCGGTGTTTGTGGTGCAGCCGTACACCTGAAGGCCTGCTCCCAGTCGTCCAGACGGCAGAGAACAAACTGATCCCAGCCCCTCCGGCCGGCTCATACGCGGCTGAGTCCAGGATATGGTAAACGTGGCCGTGCAGATAAACAGCTCAGGATGCTTCACCTAATCTGCTTCTGGTTGTTGGTTGTTGGAGCACTGACCACCCCCACTCCTTAGGGTTGGCCCTAGAAAAGCCACGTCTTCATTTGTCTTCTCTCACTCACCGATGACGGATGACAGGATACAGGATCCATCCATCCCGTCTCTGTATCGTTCTGTAGTTGGTTGCTGAAGTGGCTGAAGCATTTATTCTGGTATTTACCTGATCTGAGAGGTGAGCCTAATCAGGCTGGTATCTGTGATCTGCAGCTGCTAACGAGCCGCCTCCTGGTGACTTTCTGCAACCAAGCTTTTGTTAAACGAGGCTGCATCATAAAGTGCTTCCTCTGGCAGGAAGGGTGGGGGCCTCTGGGTGGCTAAGCTGTGCCAACAAACCACACTGGGAAGAACACTGTGTGAAATTCTTGGCTTTTTGAAGCCGTGGGCCAGATTCAGGACTGATTTGGGATGTTTTCTCAGATCCAGTGACACAAAAATGCGTCAGGTCCCGTTTGACGTCCCCCCCAGGGGGAGTGTGAGGAGGGTGCTGCCGTGGACATGCCTCCATCTCCTCCTCCATCCTCCTGTTTCCCTTGATTGTCAGGCCTGCTTTCTGCACCGGGCTCAAGAGGATTTTCACTGATTACAAACAAAGAGCCAAGTCAGATTAGCTGATCCTTAAAGGATCCGCGGGTGCCCTCACCCCACCCTCCTCACCGCCACATGTCCTCGTGAACATGGAAAAGGACATGCATGTCCCTAAGCCCCTCCCTGCCTAAACACGCCTGTTGATTGTGCTCTAAATGTCCAATGTTCACATTAAATCCTGACTCATGCTGTTAGATCAGCTTATAAAAACAAACCTCCTCTCACATCGTCAGGCTGTGATGCTGAAAGTGAGAAAACTACAAACAGGCTGAGATTAATTATTAATGCTGCAGGTTTTTTTTAATTAAAAGCTGGTACCTAATAGGTAATGTAGTGGGGACGGTTAGATTTTACAGTACCTAGTATCTAATGTGTGCACTGTGCTCTGAGCCACTTTCATGTGTGTCAACAAAACAGAGAAATGATAAAATTACCTTTTAGTAATGTCCTTTTAAAATTGGCCAGTGTGGGCTTGTTTCAGGATTTCCCCAGTTCCGTGTTGCATGTCATGGCATGACCGTGACGGCTTCCCTCCACCTAAAATGTCCCTCTGTGCACTAGCCACTGAACTGGGGAGTTTTACTCCAATCAACATGCTTTTTAGTGACATGCTGTTGTTGAGATTGGGGTTTTTTTTCTTTTTATTTATTACACTTTCACATTACAACTGTGCATGATCAGCCCTGTGTGGCTCAATAATTTTAAAATATAGTTTCATATTGACATGCTCATAATGGCACATGAGGTAGTTCCAGAGTATATTTCTGGTTTTGCTTTCGTTCTTTTGTCATATTTTGTGCTGGAGTTGTGTTTGGTGTAGTTCATTTATCGGCCTGCAGGGGTCAGTAATAGCATTTATTGGCGTGCATCTGCGTCTTTCAACTTTAAGAGGAAACGTTGGCTTATGAGGAGATGATCATTAACACCCTCCTAGCTAAAATGGTTTTTAGTGGATGCAATATTTTCTTTTTTAGTTGTTTTCTCAATCAGTGCATCATCCATGTTTTTTTCCGTGTGCATAGCTTTATAGCAAGTGTCACTATTGCTGCTTGAGTAGGCAGGGGATTATTCTGGGCTGTGCACACCAAAGAGAAAAAGCCCACTTGCAGAGGGAACCCAGTGACTTCAGGCCTCTCCTGAGGCTTGTCCTGGTATCAAATCCTCTCCCTACTGCAGCTCAGGCTGTGGTACGTTGGTAGAAGCTAGAGAGGCTTATCCTAACTTTGATCTAGAAGAGGGTTTCTTTGGACTTTGGAAAGATGCTGTGTGAGAGAGTGTGAGCGGCGGTGCACAAAATGATTGTTTAACCACTCCTGCCCCCTCCCCTCACCCCCACGAACAGGCAGGAAGCTGTACCCCTTAGGATAATAGGTTATAGTCCTTTCCTGGGATAAATAAACCATTTCAAAATACCAAGACGAGTGAAGAGGATGTGGCTTCTCTTGTATTTGGTTTGTACCATTTTAGGAAGGGACAGGATGACCATGTGTCAACCTCAGGTCAAGGACAGGCTTGAGTTTCATCTGTGCACATGTGGTTGCACGGAGAAAAAGAAAGCAGGTTAGGGAGGAGGAAACCAAAGCCACACATTCCATCAGAAAAGGCCTGTTTGCTGAAGTGTGTCAGGTATTGTTGAGCGTTGTATCATCTCCCAGTCTGCTTATGTGAGGAATTTTAGGTCTATCTTTGTCTCCCACCACATGTTTACCTGTGGGACAGACATGCCTGCTTTACTTTCTCAAACTTTAACTGTCTGAATTTTCCTTCCAGGAGGAAACGCCATGCGTTGACGTGAAACCTCTGCGGGTCAGCCGGGCCTTTGTTTGGCCTGCAGTAAAACTCACTCCTTCCATCTGTGCTCCAAACTTTAAAGGAGGTGGGCCTCCGAGGGTTCTAGGGGCTTGACTGAGTTTGGAGGACAGTGGGCAGCGAGGGGCGGCTTTGTTTTGACAGCATTCAAGTGCAGATCAGCAGGAAACAGCCACTTCCTACTCTGACTTCTCGGAGAGCTCCGCTCGGGAGACAGCCGGTGTTTTCTGCCCCTGCAGCTGGGCATGTGCATGATGTCACTGAGGGCCACCCCATCCTGACCCCCTTCTGAACAAACTTCTCTCCACTCCATCCCAACACAAGCATGGTTGTCTCAGAGGGACCTTTTAGGGCTCACCCTGGGCCAGAAGAAAAACTATTAAAGGATTCAGATTTCTCATAATTAAATAATATGTGTGTGTATATGCATGTATACTCGTAACAGTTATGCAACATAAGTGGAAGACAACAAGAGGGAGTAGAAAGGAAGGAATGCAAACGCATTGCATTGGCTTCTAATTCGTCTACAAATAGACAAACAAACTGGAAACTTTTGATGGAGAGCAAATCTTTCCATCCTCAGAGTCGTACAGGCTGTTTAACCCCGAGCGAAGCTCTGCCGCAGCGTCAGTGATCTGGGCAGGTCCTCACAGTCAACAGCGTCCCTCTTATCTGCGCCTCACCTGCTGCAGATTTGAGCAGAAGCAGAGCTGCACAGAGGAGGATCATCCCCAGCCGGAGCCACTCTGTGCCACAGCGGGCCTTCCCAAACCACCCCTGCTGGGGAGCCCAGCCGGCGGATGTCAGCTGAGGCTCATATGCTTTATTTTCATTTCCTATCAGCATTTAAAAAATGGTTTTAGGATCTGATACAGATCTTGATGACTCAGCACTACTGAATAATTTATCATCATTAGCGTAAATGACGTTGACCTGCCATACCATTATGACTTTAAGTGCAAGAAATCACATTATCTTGTTAAAACGGTTCCTTGGTAGCTACATGTGCTCAAACTAATGTGTGTGTGAGATCAGCCATGGATCAGTTAGGGGCTGTTTAGATAATTGGGTCACAACTGGGCTGTTAAAACCCCACCACTGACCACTGGAACAGGAGCTGTTCTGGTCTGCTTATCTGGATTTGATGGTAAAATGCTGGAACTGTTTATTCTCCTTCATGATTTGAGGCCTTTAGTTGGTGCTCCAGGATCATTCAGTGGTGAATATATTAAATGGCTATGAAATTATTTCATCTTTGAGGTTTTGAACAGTATAAACACCATCAGCACTCCAGCAGGGCTGTGAGACCTTCATGCCAGACAGTAGAACAGTGTAGCAGACACGTTCCTGCATGCTAACAAAGAATGCTTGTCCTCGGGGCCAACCATTCATCCAGCTGTAAGGTTTGTAAAGGACATCTGATTGGGAGACTCACTCTTGTTCTCACTCTTGTTCTCTTATTTAGCAATAATATAAACAACTGTTTATGGATTTATCCCAGAGAAATAAGTTAGATGTATAGAGATGTGAGTCTAAAAACAGAAAGTTAATAAACATCTTGCTGGCATTGCCTAAAAAAAGAGGATTTAAGGCTGTGCTTTTACTCTAGATTGCTTCTGTTCTTTCATATAGTAAATCTGTCTTCCTGGTAGCTGGGGAATGGAGACTAAGCTGTCTTTCCTCACAGCTCGGGGGGCATAATCATAGTCCTCTCTCTGCCCTTCCATTCACATTCTCCCTCTTTCTTTCTCCCAAACCCCTAAACTACAGTGGCATGTATCACCGTACCCTCAAAATGTAGTTCAGTGTGTCACGCTCCACTGAAATATTAACAGGGCAGCGGCCAGCCAGCATGCCTGCAAACATTTATGGTTTAGAGCACCGTCCTGACATCAGGGAGCAGCGCTGCCATTACTGCACGTGTGTGGGAGGACGACTGATGCCCGCAGAACTATTTACCCCACTCGGGCTGTTTGTTGACAAGGATTTTTCTCTCTCTTCCAATATTTCAAATAAGGTTGAATAAATAAGCAGAAGACGAGACAAAAGATCATTTGCAGCGGAGGAGTTCTACCACAGATCTGCGTTCAGAAAGAACCCCCTTCCAGGTTTCAGTTGTATGAACACCTTTAGTTTCTCCTAGAGTTCAGAGGAGGTTTCAGTTAAAGTAGCATCTAAAGTGGGTTTCTGGGGGAATTACCAGCAGCACAGGAAGCTCCGGTTTGCTGCTCTTATCGAGAGATGATTATTGCTTCTTTGATAACAAACAGCTTATAGGAAAGACCTTATCATCAGACAAGCCGCCGCTGTCAGCAGCTTTATATCACTTTATGGTTCCTACTGATTGTGTTTTCCTTCCGGTTGCTCTTTTGGCTGTGATACTATAGTGAGTTAGTGATCATGTGACCAGGGATTGAGACTCAACAATCATACCACTGTAGATTTATTCAGTTAACTAATTTTTATCTCAGCTGAACTTCTCTTAGTCAGATCTTTCATGTTCTAGTAGCTACCATAGTCTTCTCCATGACACAAGCTTAGTTATTTGATCTCCCTCTGGTGGCAGGCTGCAGTCAGCCAGGACTAGCCTCCAAATACAATTGGATGTAACTAACAGCTTAGCTTTGTTATCGCTTTGGAATCGAAACGCTAAGTTTGACTTGATTTTTTTGCCTGTGAAGGTGTTGAGGTTGTGTTACTGGCTGTTGCAGCAAGACGGAAATTACAGCCGAAGAATCGGTGAGGTGCAGTGAAGGTGCTGATGCACCTCAGGAGGAAGTGTGAGCAAAAGTGAACTTAGAGAACAGAAGCTGTCTTTCATCTCTTACCTAAGTATTTTCAGTTTTCTTCTTTTCCATCCGTAAATTCTTATAATATTATATTTTGTCTTTATCTCCATACCTGCCAAATTTTGCGATCAAGCTGCATCTAATCTTTTGAAAGGAAGATTTTAGAAAATTTGTCCTCTTTTTTCAGTAAATATGTTTGTTTTATTGGCTTTGTAGCTGTTTTTACCACGGAGGCTGCCCTGCATCCCGTGAACAGCTGGTGCTCTTGGTTTCTGAAGTGAACTAAAAAAGCATTCAGCCATATTGCTGTTTGCCTGGTGGAGGAGTCAGACTCTCCCTCTGGATACGAGACTGGGTTTAACCCATTTATTCCAATTATTCATCTGGCTCCCGAAAGGCATTTCATTTCACCAAGTAGAAACTAAAGGGATTAACTGTCCTGATGCAGATTCAAACCTACATTATGCAAATGCAGAATGATATTATGAAAAGAATTTCAGATAATACTTTAATGAATGTAGCATCTGAGTGGGAAGGTGAGACAGATGCACACATGGCAGCCTGTGTTGTTTTAAAGCTTAACACTGGGTCAAGCTGCAACAGCATCTTTCATCCCCCATCCTTCGTTTTGCTGCTCGCTCTCTCTCTCTCTCTCTCTCTCTCTCTCTCTCTCTCTCTCTCTCGCTCTCTCTCTCCCTCTCTCACCCTCTCTGTCTTGCTTGCTGACTGAGGTATTTTCACAAGCACAGACTGGGAGCAGAATTACGGCGAGACGCTCAGCTCGGTGTGCCTAAATGACTTCTCTCTTCGGACACACGTGCACGGGCACCAGCCCTCCCTTCTTCAGGCAGATCCACTTTCATTTTAAAGCCTAGACAGGTCATGGATCAGGGACCTGTAGGGGACAGTCGAAGGATCTGGGTCAGCGGCAGGTTCTCCTGACGGATGTGTCTTTGGACCAGGAGGAATGGGCTGCACCACCAGCACAGTTGTGTTTGATGGACTGCGGACCGCCTTAGAAAGGAACTGTAGTGGCTACATCTGTAAGGGACCGGCTGAGCCCATCGGGCCGTCCGAGGCAGAGCGGGCGCTGAGTCGGAGAGAGTCGCGTGTGTTGCCAACACCAAGGGTACCTAAGGTGTGTCCAGATGTAATTTGCATATTGTTATGTGGTCGTTGGAGCAGAGCTACATATTACAACAGGAAAGACAAATATTTTCTGGTTTCTGTTCATGTGGCAGAAAATACCTCTTTAAAAAAAAAACACCAACAAGTATCTAAACTCGAAGAAATGACAAATTTTAAAATGATGATAGCAGTTTTTATTTCAAAGGGCTGTGCACCGAGATGCTTTCAGTGGAAAAAGCATTGATATGGTTTAAATCCTCTTGTTTTTGCTAAATTGGCTCTATGATGCTTCTATCTTAGCTTTAATATACTATAATGACAAATTACAATAAATTGGAAGAAGCTATTACGAGTGTTTTGGAGCTGATAAATTGGACTAATAAATGTATGCATGTATTTTGTTTGTCTTAGACATGGCTTTTTTGTGCACCTTCATTGATTTTCTGTCTGGTAAAAAAAGGCACAGGTAATAATCTGCTTAAATATTTAGTCTCTAGCGTTAGAGTGGCTGCATGTTGCTAATGTACAACCTCCAGCTTTGTGGAAACAGACGTGTGAATGCAGCAGTCACCATCGTCCCTCCAGCTTTGTGAGTAAGCATTCAGTGGTGTATAAAATGTAGGGCAGTGGGAAGGCTGGATCTTCCATCTCACAATACACTGCATGGGTTAAAGCCTCCTTTGGCTGGGGAAGGGGAAAGAGGGGGTGGAGGGTGAACAGTGTGTGTGCTGAAGATCAATCCCCGCTCCTCTTCGGTGGACCAGTGAGCTTGGCAGTACTTCTGCCTCTTTGTAGCAGCCCTGGCGCGGATGTCTTCCTCCTGTTGCTGCTTCATCAGACTCACAGCAGAAGGCTGAGTGATTCTAACTCAGCCTGAGAGCAGGAATTCGGTCAAGGTCATGGTTTGCTTCCCTGAGGTCAGACACGGCCGTACCGTCCCCTAAAGTCAAATAACCCCCGATCATCATGGGGCAGTCTTCCAGATCAGTGAGGAAATATTGTGCCGACTTCCGATTCATTTTCACATAATTTCACTGCTCATACTCTAGCTGCGTACATTTTACAAATTCAATATTAATGATATGTGGAATAATCTTTCTATTTGTCTGAGGTTTCTGCAGGCTGAGCCAATTTGACTTTCACCCTTTTGAAGTATAAACAAATTAATCATCCTTTGAATTTGATGTATGGAGGAGATTTCAAGCATGTTTGCAGCAACATGCTTGGTCAGTGAGGCTGACAGGGTTTTATCTCTAGGCAGTCTGCTCAACACTCGTTCACCATCAGACTGACTTTATCAGGCCCTAATCCAGGGGTGCTGCATGTGTGAATGCAATTATCTGTAATTCTGTGAGCCAAAATTCATCCCGCTGGCTCCAGAAAACTCCTGTGGAGCCTCGTGCATGAAGGCAGCAACATAAAACACCTGCAGATAGAGAGAAGCAGTATCTTTACACAACTAGTGAACATGTGTGAAAGTCGTTTGCTGTGTGCGTGAACAGAAATGCCGCCTCGTCTACTCATCGAGCTTTAAAATTGAAGCCACGTTAGGCTGAAACAGCTCAATACTTTCTACACCATCAAACAGCAGCGCATCTCCCTTTGACCAGAATGCCACCACTGATTTCACCCTTCTAATCCATTTGACTGTTAATTCCTTCTGATTGCAGCAGGTCCGATATAGCCCCCTCCCCCATCTCCCCCGTCTCCCCCAACATCATCATCATCAGCAGCAGCAGCACAGCTGTCTGACGGAGACTGATCTCTGCTACTGTACGTAGACCAGAAGAAAGCCATTAAACAGTCCCAGCTCTCTGATTCCTCTCCTTACACACAGTTACTCTTTGATCAGGCCTAAATCTAAATATGGACATAAAGGTCATCCTTGTTCTCTGCTTAAAGTTGTGGATTAATGAGTTACTGTGAAAACATCAGCACGCTTGCAGTTGTGGTGATTATTTCCTGGCTTTGAGAGGGCCTTGAGAGGGCAACGCTGTTGTGTTGCTGTGTGCTGGTTGCTGACAGACACTCAGGACCATTATCTCCAGCACTCACGCTCATTCTGGGAACACTGGTTTCAGTTTCCCACAGACCAGATCAGACAGCAGCATTATTCACGTGTAGTCAGTTGAATTTAAATCAGTAAGATCAACAAATTGCACAGCTGGTGACTTCATGTTATTTTTGATGCCTTTGTGTTCCACATCTGACTGTGCTGACGGTCATAATGTGTGTTTAGGAACATCTGGTGTCATGATTAGCACCAGTTTAACACCTCAGCCCTCTGGAGCAGCAGGATGGTGGATCCTGGGGCTGCTGCTGTTGTAATGGGGCGGCCAGGGTGGGCCGTGTTATTGTTGCATTCCCGGTTCCACCCTGTTTTGCTTTAGCCCGTTCTGGGAAGGCCTGTAGCCATTGCATCAATCAGGACGCCCATTTACGGTCCTGTCCGAGCTGGAACTGGGGTAGATGTGATCAAAGTCGCTGTTTGGGAAAGAGACAGAAAAATAAAAAGGAACTTTCTGTCAATCACTGATGGACTAATGGCAGTCTTTATTTATTTAGTAAAGTAGCATCAGTGGCTGGAAAAGGACGAAGATAACAGAGGGTCCAAGCCAGTTCTCGATGCAATAAAACAGCCACCGACACAGTTTGAGCAGAAGCAGAAAGCTGTGACACTTCTTGGGTTTTTTTTTTTTTTTTTAATTTAAAAGCGTTTTCACAGTTTATTTCATTTAGGTTATCTCTGACCCAATTATGGATTTGATGGTTGGAAATCCTGGTGATTGATACATCTGGATCGGTCCCTGTGTGGGTCCCACAGGAACGTTACAGAGGGAAGGGAGCAGCTGGAGAGCTGACCTGGCCCCTCCCCCGTCTCTTAAGCATGCGTGAAAAGATAACATCCTACCCTGCTGCGACCCACTGAGCCCTCTGTAGGTCAGACCTGCTCCTGGGAGGGTGGGCTGGGGCCGGATGACGCTGGAATGTTCCTGGAGCAGTCGCGTCAACACGCCGCACAGAGCCGGCGCCCTAATCTCAACGCCGTGATTAGAGTTTTCAATCTGTGCCTGGGCCGCGCCGTGTAATCTGACAGGCAATAAAAAACATATGCGACTCATTTGGAGTCCGTCGCATTTTGCGATGACTCATGTGATCTACGGCACAGTGTGTTCTGGAAGCCATCAGAGCGGGTCCCTGCCGGTTCCGCCTCAATCTTACGTCGGCTTGCCAGATTATCTGTGATGCCTCCATAACGAACCCCAGTTTAACCACTGGTTCGGCTGTACTCAGATCAGGCGTCCGTAGTTCTTTTGCGACATGCACGTGATTTAAGCGTCCCATTGTTAGTTTGTTCCTTTTGATGACGCTCGGGGCCGTTCTTATTTCAGCTGTCTACACAAGGCGTGGAGCCCCCTGCCCTGACTGTAATACTGAAGGAATGTTCATTTTTTTGTTTGCCTTTGTCGGCCCTGTGTCACCATGCAGGTGGATAGTGTGGAGTCAGATTGCTTCATTGTGTGTGTGTGAGAGGGTGTTTAACTCCCCCAAGCAGCACAACTGAGTGTAGGAGGGGCAATCTCCTCAAGCTGGGCGTGCGTCCTCCACTCTCCACACAGTCGGAGCTTTCAGAGACGGCAGGAACGGCCAAACTACAGACCTCAGACCCCAAACTTAACTTTTCCCAAGACTTTTTTTCACCTGAAATGTTGACTGTCTGCTTTTGTTTGGGATCCAGCTTAGCGGTGTCTCGTAGTTGTTGTTGACGATGCAAGGAAGAGCTAGTAAAGTTTCCAAAAAGGAGCTGGTCATTCAAAGTCCTCAGCAGTTCAAGGGCTCGGCCGAGGCCGAGGTAGAAGCCGTGACACAGGTGGCGGTAAGTCCTTCGCCTGCTTTATTTTAAACACTTTTGATTTGTCTGCTCTCAGTCTGCCGGCCTAAACAAAGCTGATTTGTGAAGGTTAACCACACTTGTGAGGCCTCAGTGGCATCATGTGAGCAGTAAACTGCACTAAGAGCCGCCCCTTGGTTTATTTTAAAATAGGCGCGTGTAAAACATTTTATTAGGTTCAAAAGTCTGAGATGTGCTGCGTTAGTGTTGTGCCCTGTGATAGAGGTGTGAAGAAGGTTTGGCCACAGGACGGGACTGATTTGAGAAGAGTGGCTTCACGGCAACAGCTGCGCGGTGACAGACCTCCAACAGTTTCAACACACAAACGTGGAGCATACAGCGCTTGTATTTCTGCTCCGGCTCCGTTTTCATGCACACATGAAAGTTTGAATTGTGGGCTGAAGGAAAGTCACTGTGCATTTGTTTGAGTGGTGTTGTTGACCAATTTTCCTGACAAAACGGGTGTAAACTTGTGGCTCTAAATAGATGCTTAAACAGAGGAAGAGGCTTACCGTGTTTCTCACATCTACGATCATGATAAATATGAGCACCCTTGTTTTATACTTCTTATGTTCCTGCAGTCCATTTTTTTCTATTCACAACCTCGATTGTATCAGTTCAATTAAAATTTGCAGTTGCTTAACATTTTTTTGCTTGTTTCATTACAAAAAGTGAAAACTGATCCAACAGTAAATATCTAACATATCTAAAGTAAAAAGCTTCCATGTCGACCTCCACAAAACCTAATTTCTCAAAATACGACCTAATCCCAGTTTCCAAAATGCAGTCAAGATGTTATCAAGCACAGACACAAGATGGATATTTAGGTCCTCCTGGGGGTCTTCCTGGAACCGTACGTGAGGTGTTTGTAACAACTCCCCACCTCCGCCTTCACAGGCCTCCTGTGAATACAGCAGTAACCTGCGCTAGTAAATGTGGACATCTTTTCTCTTCTTTAATTCTTCCCTCTCGTACCTGTCTGGGCTGTGAAGGAGCGTGTTGTTCACATTAGGATCTGATGATGTGACCACTGTCCTCTACATCGGCAGACACGCTGGCACCAGCTCCTGCCTGTTGTCCTCTCCTCACCCTTGAAGACGACTCAGGGTTCTGCCCTCCCTGTCCTCAGTGTCGGCTGCGCTCTGTTATTAACAAGGTTGCTAGCAACATATGTATTTAAGCAGGTCGATATCTATGACGCGCTCTGTGAGATCATGTGGCTGTTATCACTCCCAGATGTGTGCCGTGCAGCCGCTCGCCTCTCTCGGGCCGTCGGACTGATCCTCCCGTCCCGTCAGCTGCAGTTCGTCAACGGCTTACTTTCCGCCTAATGTACGTGCATCCTCGCTGCACGTAAGCCCTTCCCAGCCTCGGACTGTAGTTGGGCCGGTCAGTCCTTCAGAATTACACAGGAACTAAGACTTGAAGCAGCATAAATCCATAATCATCTTGAGCCACATCTGTTTCTGAGCAGCAACATTTCTGATTGGACTTCTTGCCAAGCACGCTAGCAGTGAAAGAGCCTGGCGGAGCTCTGCTTTATGTTGTGGAGATGATCACTTTGTGTTTGGTGCCTGGTGATGAAGTTGCTCAGTTGACGCCATGTTTGGTCCATCACAGGGAGCTCATGTTTTCAGTGTTTTTGCTGAAAGTAGACCGTCACAGTCTAACAGGGCTCCGATGCGTTCCATGTATTTTCTCAGCACGATACCATCAAATCATGAAATAATCCGATATTCTAATAATATTTCACCAATGTTTTGTTTCACCTGCTCAAAAATGAGAAAACAGATTATTTTCAACCTTCTTACTTCTGAATAAAATATTGTTCTTTCTCCAGACAAACGCTAGTGCAGTATGTTACTGACACAGGACAAAAGTATACCAGCTGTATTTGTCACACTGAAGTATCCTTTTAGTAAATGTAGTAAATGCATTGTCAAATGTTCCACTAATGTTTTTTGTTTCGGTTCTTTTCTGTAGGTGAAACCGAAGGTGATCGAGCCGCTGGACTATGAGAATGTGCTGGTGCAGAGGAAGACGCAGATCCTCAGTGATGTCCTCAGAGACATGCTGCAGTTCCCCCTGGAAGATTTTGAGGTACATTTCACACCTTTCTTTAAAAAAAATCATGTCCAAGCACATGCACCCCTGCTTGACCTGGAGACTCTACGTTGTCCCTGGGTGATGGGGAATAGACAGCGCCTTACAGAAGGTGGTTGAGAAAACCTTGGAAATATTTGTGAAACTGTTGTGCTTGGCAAGGTTTTAACTGTTTTAACCCCCCCCACCACACACACACACACACACACACACACCGCCCCTACAGTGTGCGGGGTGTGGTACTGGAGTGTTTGTCTCAGAATAAAAGTGAAGGCTGCACATTTCTACCTACGTTAGATCAGTGAGTCGGGCCTCTCTGGCTCTGGTGACAGTTGTCAGATTGGTTCTTGGATTCTTCATGTTTACTAGTGTAACACAGAAAGGAAGGCAGAAACACACTGGTTCATGAAACACTGCCCTACCCACTCTATCACAGTCACACATCCTCTCTGTGTTTTCCACTGGGCTTTAGGGCATTAGGCTTCCTGTGTGTTTATAACCCTTTCACGCCGTTGCAAAGGAGAGTCTGGGGGCCAGCGTTTGAACCACTCTTTTTTTAAATGTTCTGACAGAGTGTTATGTATGTCCCCCCACACACCCCTCACACTTTCCATACCGGGGACGGAAATCTGTCCCCTGCTGTTAGATTCTTATGCAACAAAATAATATATCCTGACTAAAGGTGGCAATGAGATGCCCTCAGATCTGATCCCCTCGGTGTGTCTCAC
>CAAE01014781.1:2358472-2389661 GCA_000180735.1 Tetraodon nigroviridis
CTGCCAAAATAACAGAACGCACTCGAGGCATCAATCTGGTCTTCAAATCTCTCCGCCGTCTTCCTGTCTGTAGAATCTAGAATTCTAAAAGCAGGTCATGATTTGAAGCAGAGCTGTTAACGGGCCATCCTGAACCCCCGTGTCTTCTGGGGTGGAGATGCTTGAAGGTCAGGACCAAATGAATTTGACCGCCTGGAAATGAGATTGAATTTGATATCAGAGTGTTGATACACTCTGATATCAAATTCAACCTGGGTATGGCTCTAGATGTTAGGAAGTTTATGGAGTGACCAGGCTGGCAGCTGGGTGCTCAGGGTCAGAGAACCAGGCTTGACGTGTCAAGTTCCTCTTCTCTGCTGCCATAAACGGTGCCACCGTCAGTTGTTGGGGGCCGACAGGTGATCCAGCCTGAAGCTCTGTGATCGGACCCAGCATCTGTTCTTCAGAGCGCCGTTTCCATCAGCTGTTGTGCCAAAATCATTTGTTTTGCTCGAACCCTGGAGCTCTCCGGTAAGAGAGCTCCTCTGTCTGTGGTTCTACCAGTGTTCACGTGAATAAAACCTCTGTTAATGTACATTTCCTAAACCGGAGCTATTATCACGTGTTTCTCCCGCTTGTTTCCCCTCCTTACAGACTTTGAAGCAAGTGTTGGTAACTTTTATCTCCAAAAATGTGTGTAACAATAGTGGATGTGGAATTAGTGCTTCGGCCGCGGATTTGATGGCTGCGGAGGAGAGTACGTGTTCGTGGTGTCAGCCAGCAACGCTGCAGTTAGTTTAGAACATGTGTTTTTAATGACTCTGTTATGGAAAACAAAGCAAGATTCTGGCCCACAGGAGGAGCTGATGAACAATGTCTTCTCAGCAGTCTGAGACTGTCAGGCTGCTTTATTAAGCTGTGAAAGGTTAATCGTTTGAGAGCCAATGTCGATCCTGTCCTACAGAGTGTGGCTACATCTCATGTTCTTCACGCTTGTTTTTTTTTTCCCCTCCCAATTTTACCACTTATTTCCCTGGTGACTTGTAGGCCAGTTAAACCTTCTTGTCGCCCACCCCGTCCCACTCATGCCTCTGTCTCTGTTTATTTTTGCTGCCCGAAAAGTAGAGATTGTTGTCTCTGCAGGAAACCTGACGGAGGAAGGAGGGAGATTCCAGGTTTACAAACACGGGCTCCGCCAGGAGTTAGTCCTGCCTGGTGGAGCAGCTCGGCTCTACTGGGAGGAAGGGAGAGAGATCATATCTGACACATCTTCCAGAGGTGTCGGCGCCTTTATGTGGCAACCCAGTGTCACTTTTGGTTTATAAATAGATGAAATTGTGTGTTCTTAAAAGAAAAGTGAAAAACTAGAGAACGCTGACGTGACTGACCAGTATTAGCTGAACTGTTGTCACTTAATGGTTGTTTTAATAACTCATCATTCAGGGATTATGGGCGGTCCAATGCACTTTAGTTCTAAAAGTCTGAATTAATCCTCCTGCAACAACCTGGTGATGATGATGATGATGATGATGATGATGATGATGATGATGATGATGCTGGCGATGACGATGATGGGCAGATGCTCAGTTGACCTAAATGATGCTGCTGCTGCAGTGTCCTACACAATTACAATCACTTCCCAGGATTTTTTAAACACATTTCACAGTGCTCAGCCAATTTTGGATCTTCTGAACTTAACAGTCTGTATAGACCCATTAAAAATGACAATGATGTCAAACGATTCTGTGCAAATGAGTCCTGAAAAACTGGAAAGCTGCCCCTTTTTTGTGAGGAAGTCTAGGCCCCTTTTTTGTGAGGAAGTCTGATATCTTCTACTATATCATAATAATGTGCCATCGTAAGTGAAAGACCTAATTGAAGCATTTCAGACGGATGCTGGTTTACGTGGAGTGCGTCTGACCGGAGAGCAGTGGCTCAGGTCCAGGTCCAGGGTGTGTCTGTGGTTCCTGGAACTCAACAGTGTGACCAAGCAGCCTGCCTCCCTCACATTCTGCCCCTTCGAACCCTGTAGAAAGACACTGGCCGTCTCTCCGACGTACGATAATATTTCACAAAACAACACCACAGAGGAACCGCATCCAGTTTTGAAAACCAATTTGCAGATCGACACATTTGGTTTTAACTTTTTACATGTGTGGTCGCGTTTGTGGCGAGGCTGTTCCAGTTGAAATAATCTCATACTCTGAATTGCAGATCCTAACTCTGAGGAGGCAAGGAAGGACACTCTATCCCACAGTGCCTGAAAATGCGGAGCGGGACGCCCACAGCCTGTTTGTCCAGGAGGTGAGCTGATTCAAAGGCTTGCTAACAATCCCAGCTCACATGTCTGCTCGTTCTGGTAGGGATGGTCTTATCGGGCTGTACAGAATAAGAAGTGTGTTCTACAAAATGTGCAGTGAAAAGTTCTTTTCCCATTGATCCTTTTTTTGTTGAAACACTAAGGCTCTTTAATGAATCCACATCATTGTTCCTTTTCGAAACGGGCGGGACACAACTGCACTATTCTGCATCACCGGTGACATAACAGCAATTCATTTGTTCATCAGATTAGGTGAACGTGGAGTGATTATCTATTATTAGGACATGAAAATCCCGGCAGCAATCTTCAGTATCTGAGGTTAGGAAGTGATTAGGAAAGTGTAGCGCTTGCTTTCTCCATGTACGGACACATTCATATCGATTATTGACACTAATGTAAGACATTACCTGATCTGGGACCCAACATTCGTAGAATTTGCACATCATATCAGGAAGCTGTTACATAAACGATGTCTGGCTTCATTATGGATGATTACTGGAAGCTAGTGGACTGTTTATTTTCTCATTATATGACCAAGGATAATAAAGTTTAATTAAGTCCAACAGCTTCATATTATGTCAAACCTCTGGTTATTTTCTGTTACTGGCAGTTTGAACTTCTCCTCTCTGAAATAAGACAGAACATTCTTTGAAACGCAGGAGTTTCCTAAACAATTTTAGTTTTTTTCTTTTGATTTTTGTGGGAAAGAAAAGACATATGTATTTTGAATTGCAAAAAAAGCTAATTTTAAACTGGTTTGAAGTTCGGCCAACGTCACTCAAGCTTGCAGCTCAGGTTTTTGTGAGATCGACATGGCAGCTGTTAGGAGCCTGGCACAAGCTTCTGATGACTTTCTCATCCCTGACGGAGGATTTCTTGAAACTGTACACGTTTCTCCGCAGAAGATATCAAGCTGTTCCTACCGCCGACTGTAACAATGAACAGATGTCTCCTTTCTGAGGAGATAAGATGTGCACTCCCTCCCAGTTTGAACTGGTGGGTGGTGAAACACTCCCTGTCCTGTTAGAAATTGCATTAAAGTGTTTATCTTTTTCTGTGGTTGTGCTGTTATGATTTATAAAAACCAGTAAAAGTGAACATTAGTCGTTGCACTTTTTCTTATTGACTGACTGTTTTTTTCCGTACACATATCCCATCTGGTGGAAACATTTTTATTTTCTGTTCACTGGAAAGTTAAAAAAAAAAAACCCTGTCTCTTTTTTTGAAGTTGCCGATGAGCTGAGGAACCAGAAACCCAGCTGCTAGGCTGAGCTTGCACGGCTCCATTTTGAATGTGGAAATGGAGCGAAACGTTTTGTTTTGTCTCCTCTTCAGCCAGTTATGCAGCTACGCTCCTGCAGTTGTTACGTAAACTTTTTTAATTAGCGAAGACTCGCGAGGACACGGATAACACACGGATAACAGACATATGGAGGCAAACATGTGGAGGACATATGTTGCACCACTGACGCGATCACGTTTACTGATGGATCACCAAGGACTGCTGAAATGCTCGAATAAACCGAGATGCTGTGAAAGATGTGTTTGAATGATGAAGACCTGCTTTTGTTTTCTCCTCAGTGCATCAAGACCTACAAGTCTGACTGGCACGTTGTCAACTACAAGTATGAGGACTATTCTGGAGACTTTCGGCAACTTCCAAAGTATGACTGTGTTTAAAGTCTTTCACGGCCGTCGGCTCTGTACTCGCACAGGTGCCAAGACATGTTTACAGTGAGCATGTAGGGACAGCTGCTGTGTGTAATACCTGGGTGCCAGAGGTGTAAACTAAAGGACAGGGGACACACAATCACTGTTGTAAGAACTGGTGCAAATTTTTTGCTCTGATGGAAAAATGTTGCTCAGTTTCAAGGAAACGCATTCAGACGGTTATTTCCACATCTCAGAGGATTTTAGGACGTTTCCTTGTTGCAACATTGTAATTGCCTCTGCAGCCGGCGTGGAAACCACCCTCGCATGCTTCTCTCTGTGTCACCCAGCGGCCTTCCCTGAAGGATATTTTGCATTGAACGTGTTGAGCATGAGTTGACAGCGACCTTACATCTTTGACCGTCTCAAGGTTGCCAAGTGTTTTGTTGCTTTGCTGGATCCGGGGAAGTTAAGACAATGCTCAGTGACGCGGAGCGACCCATTAAACTTATTTACGATGGAAATCATTCCTACCTCTGGCACCTTTATTTTCCAGTAAGCATTATGCACTTTAGCATGTGTTCTTCAGCACTCACGTCTATTTCCACTCTGTTACTTAAATTTCCAAAGATTTTCCCTTTTGTGGACATCCAACCTGCACCTTTTAATCATAAAAACACGGGAATAATGCCATTTCCATTTCAGACCTCATCAGCCAGCTAGCTTGCAGATTGAAAAAAAAAGGGCAAAAGTAGATGAATGTCCCAGACGGGCTGCGTTGCTGTAATAAATAAGCTTTGTAGGTGTTCATGCCGAATTACCTATAGCTAAGTGATATATTATATATATTATGGATTATTGGAGCATATTATTTGAATTTTGTTGTACTTTGGAATGACATGTTATATTTTAAATCCTAACACACTCTACCAAAGACTTTTATTGACGCATCTGTTACTTTTATTCACCAGCAAAGTGCCCCGACCTGATAAACTGGCTGTCCATGTGTTTGAAGTGGACGAGGATGTCGACAAGGAAGAAGTGAGTAAAAACAGTCCGTATATTTGGCTGTTAAACACCGGTGAGGCCTACACTGAAAAAGTTTGCCATCATGTTGATGTTGTATTTTTGTCGTCGTCGAACGGTGAATTGCAGCGACTGTACTTTCAGTTTGTGGCTGGTAAAGAGATTAAGGGGGGTTTGATGGAAAGTGTTGTCACCACCTCTCAGGGACACAGGACACCAGTTTGTATTTAGGGTATTTTTTCCTTGAGAGAATGGAGCAAAAGTGTATTTTAAGCTGTTCTGGGATGTTTGACCTTCTGTCAAACTCTTTCTCTTGTCTGCAGAGACACATTTTCTGTCTGACGTCTAGAAAGTTTGGGTTTTTTCTGGTAAATGTGCTGCTTACTGCTCTGGTGAAGGTGTTTGAAGCTGGGCCAGGTCATCAGGGGTCGAGAACTGTGCTGTTTGTCCTTACAATCACCTCTGTCAAAATTTCCAGACAAGTGACGAGATCCCACCTCCTCCACTAAAATTCCCCCCAGAATAGTTACTTCTTTAATCATGGTGTATTTTGGACCTTTGCTGAACTTTTGTTTTGGTCAAAGTTGGGTTTATCTGGCCTTCTGGGGCAAACAGGAGTCCAGACAGTCTGAATCCAGTGATTTTTTTTTTTTTTTTTGTGCTGTCTCCTGGCTTCAGAATGCAGCTTGACACTGATGAGGAGGAACATTTCTGAACTTTTCCAGATACTCCTCATATCAGTCCACAAGGCTCAGTGACTGTGTTTAGAATCTTTGCTGCCTTTTGGGGGTTGGTGCTGGGTTTGTCACCTGACCATGGCTCACTCCACCATCACCATTGGACAGCGGGTCACTCCTCACCGCTTCATCAGTGATCAGTGTCATAGTGAGTGTGTTCAAGTGCTGTTCTGGTCCGTTTGTCTTGGCCTTGCAGGGAAAAGCGTGGATATTTATTTGGTTTGGTCATTGCTTGTTTAACCTTCCTCTGGGTGTTTGAATGGAGGCAGACCTGCATCATGTTGAGCTCTGCATCGTCTCAGGCTGCAGCATCAAAGGGTTCCATCGCACTGAGGCGAGACCTTTGGGGGGGACTTCAAATCACCCTAAATGTCCTAGACTAAGCATCAAAGGAGCTGTTGTATAATTTCACACTGTTAGTACAGCAACACAGAGATGTTTTTACCTCTCTCAGATTGCACAATGTCCGCCAGGGCTGGAAACGGTGTAAACGATCTGCTTTTTCTGTCCCCTGCAGGATACAGCCTCCCTGGGCTCCCAGAAAGGTGGCATCTCCAAGCATGGCTGGCTGTGCAAAGGCAACATGAACAGTGCCATCAGCGTCACCATGAGGGTGAGACACCCAAGGAACCATTCATATCAAATCACTGAAATCCACTGATACCAGAATTTAAAAGATCTCAATCCTAAAGTGTTGATGTTGTTGAAAACAGGATGATGATTCTGTTCATCTGTTTTTTTCCTTTTTTCCTATTTCTGCTCTCTGCTTCAGTCTTTCAAGAGGAGGTATTTCCACCTGACCCAGCTCGGGGATGGCTCCTATAACCTGAACTTCTACAAAGACGAGAAGATCTCCAAAGAGCCCAAAGGAACCATTTTCCTGGACTCGTGCATGGGTGTGGTTCAGGTATGTGGACACACTGCTCACATTCCCGCTTACCTGTAACCCTCAGCGCCAGACGGGATGTCCTGTTTGGTGCTGTGGAAGTCCAGGGTGTGGTCTGGTTCCCTGTGGTAATTAAACGCTGTTTGTCAGGAAAAAGCAAAGGTGACAAAACAAACACTCCTTCACAATAGTTCTCAAAGCAGCGGCAGAGTTCTCTCAGAGATGCTCGTTTCCCTGAAAGCTGAGCTCTGCTGTTCTGCTGACTCTCTCTGGTGAAACAAGGTGAACGCTGAGGCCTCCCTTCCATGCACTTTCCATCAGCCCTGCAATCAATGCCACATGCAGACCTCTGAAAGGAAGCCAGGACTCACCGGGTGCATTATCGTCTGTCATCTCCATCAATGGAAAGAGTCAGATTTTGCTGTCGTGGCAGCCAGCTGGCATCAATCACACATTCATCGGTGATGGAGGGATGAGCGGTTTTCCAGAGCGGCCTAATTCCAGCCGCGTGGAAACAGAAACAGCTATTGGCCGTAAATGTCAGAGGAGAGGTGTCTGCATGCAGTATTTGAATGCGTTCAGGATTTTTGGAGCTTTGAGTAGCGTCTGTGTCGTCCCCTGAGTTCGGTTTTCAAACACAGACCTTCATTCTTCGCATTCCTCACACAAGTGTAAAGAAAGACTTCCATATTTATCTAAGAAAGCATGACTGAATGAACATAGTCTGTTGTTTACCACAAGGGGATGTTCTTCTTCTTTACTTTGCACAGTAAATCAATCAGATATACATGAAACAACAAACTAAAAAGTTAAAAAGTGCTGAGCTACTAAATAAAACACCAACCTTTTCCCTTTTCCTCCATTTCAGGATATAAAAAAAACTGGTCAGAATGAAGAATGAATATCTCTTTACCAGCTTTATCATCCTGGTGCTGTTGTTTTGAAAACGACCCCTGAAAACTCACTCCTCTATATTTAACAACAGGAGATATTTGCAGCCAGTTTCTAAACAGAGGAATAATTTCCTCCCTCCATGCTCACACAGCCTGTCCACAGATAACAAATCATCCTTCCCACACTCCTCAGGCCAGCTGCAGAGAAAGCAGCGGTACAATGCTCAACCTTTCTGCTGGATCTGAGAGCAGAGGCCTCGGCCGTGCGCTGAAACAGCAGCTCTGGCTCGTTATCGGTGTAGAAAACGCTCGACAGAGAGGAGACGGTGACATCTCCGTTGTTCCGGCAATGGTCTCGGCAAATTGTGGTGGTTTTCTGTTGTTTTCAACCGGTGTTTTGATCAAAGAGTTAAGGTCTGCTGGCAGAATTCCTGGCTTTGTTGCCGACATGGAAACACTCTGCTCTTTATTAGCTTCCACTGTTGACATCTGTAGCAGGTAGATTACAGTAAATCAGTGTCTACCTTCTTTTTGCCTGCCAAATCGCTGATGGTAGATTCTTTTTTTTTATAATACCACATGCTGAATTTGCATAAAGAAACAGAACAACCGAAATTGAAATTCTACATTCAGAGTCATTCTCTGTTGGCTTTGGACAGGAAGATAAAAAATTCCTTCAACTTTGCCATGTCCCCAGTTGGGGATTTAGATTTTTGGGTTAGAACATCTTGATTTTTATACCTTTGTCAGTCATGTCAGATCCCAGTGAGCTTTGAAAAACTGAAACCACTCTTTGTTTTCAGTTTCGAGCTCTTATCTTCTGACTTGATGTGGTTCAGAATGTTTTTATCTGCCCCACTTTGTCTCCTTTCTTTCTCTTATCTCTTCTGCTCTGTGGCTGTAGAACAACAAGGTCCGGCGGTTTGCCTTCGAGCTGAAGATGCAGGACAAGAGCACGTACCTGTTGGCTGCAGACAGCGAGGCTGAGATGGAGGACTGGATCAACACACTCAACAAGATCTTGCACAGCGGCTTCGAGATCGCCATGCAGGAGAAGAGGAACGGAGACGTTCACGACGGTGTGTGCTTACACAGCACCTGTAGGAACACAAGAGTTAGTTTCAATCAGTCATCAAATAACAATGTTCTGATAGGACACTACAGAGACAGCAACATCTGTGAATTCATTGTGAAACTGTATTTGCAGACTGAACATTTTAAACAAAACATGGCAGGATTACAGAGAAAAAACTAAACCTTTTGTATGTGTGACATTCAAACGAACTTCCCCTCAGGACTCTTAATTCATTTTTCCTCTTCTGCAGTGTAGTGTAATCTGTGTTTTAGTGAAGCCAGACCACCCAGGTTTAAATACCCACCTTCTGTCTCATAAGAAGCTCAGTTGAGCAGGAAAACGGCTGAATGCTTGTGCACAAAACTGTCTGCTAATCTTCCTTTACTCCTGGGGTTTCATTAATCACTCTGTGCACAAAGCTTTTTTTAAAATTATATTTCAGCAAAATTAGTCTGTGGGACATTTGAGTCCTGAATAAACTTGTTTTTTAACTGTTATTTGCAAAACTTTAACATCGGTGTGAGATTAAGTTGGTTTTAAGGCTGAACAAGAGGGGTTATTTATGCTCTGGTGTCTTTGGCTGGCTTTGCATTGAATAATTGATACTGTTTTGTTTCAGATGATGATCTGGGAAAGTCTGACAGCTCCTCTGGCAGCATGGACAGCTTTCAGGTAGGTCCTTTCTTCAGCCGGATGCTGACACTTCTTCACATGGAGCCGCTACTTTAAATCTGCCTCTTTAAAGGTGAGGAAGGAAAAAAAAAGCAGCGGCCTTTACTGCCGCAAACACATGTGGCTTGAATTTGGGCCGAAGATTGAGCAGTTGAACTCCTAATTTAACAGTAACTCATTTATTTGTTGTTGCAAGTCTGGTCTTTTATCGAAAACTCAACACTACTGTTTAAACAACAGTCCTCAGTCTATAATACACACATTCAGTAAAAGCTGACTGACTTACTGTGACGACACCTGCAGTAGAAGAGCAGCTCACCATCTGTTTTAGAAATATCCCTGATCCAGATACTCAGCCTTGCAGCTTATCGTGCCACTGCAGCACTGACTGGTACGCAATAGTAAAACCATATGTGCACGGAAACTGGTGGTAACCGTTAACTGGAAGAGTGCTGGACGGCTGGTGCATGCTCCAGTGAAACGTGTTCTGGTACCACCTGACCCCAGGCACTCAGCCTGTGAGATTTTTTTCCCAGAGGTGCAAAATATGGAACAAAAAATAATGTTAAACTTTTTCTATGACGCTAACCGCATGCAGGGGTGGATTTAAATGGTCTCATGACTTTGTCCTTATCAGAGCTCCAGAGATATAGAGTCCCGGATGAGGAGTGAGACGCGGCTGAAGCTGTTCACCCTGGACCCCGACACACAGGTGATGACGGTAAAACATAGTTGTGCTCCTTTGTTTCCAGCACTCGCAGCCCTTCCTAACGGGGTTCCTCCCATTGTGCTCTCCTCAGAGGCTAGATTTCTCTGGAATCGAGCCCGATGTGAAGCAGTTTGAGGAGAAGTTTGGCAAACGTGTTCTGGTGAACTGCAACGACCTGGCCTTTAATCTGCAGAGCTGTGTGGCCGAGAACGAGGAAGGGCCCACGACGAATGTAAGACTGCCCACAAACGGGTGGGCTCGTCTCAGCCTCGTTGGCCTAGCAACCAGGGTGCATGCTCGGTTGCGATGAAGGTCTATAATGATGTGCGATGTCCTGGTGTCTGTTAAGAACTCGGCATGTTCCGTCTTCACAGAAACACGGCTCTCACAAGTACTGAAAGAAAAACCTGTTGTGCAATAACCACTACGTAATAGATAATTGACATTATATAACAGGTTGATAAAATGTGAAGAAAATGCAAAAATAATCCCTTTTTTAACTCTTCCTTGTACAGGTTGAGCCCTTTTATGTCACGCTGTCACTGTTTGACATCCAGAACGGCAGGAAGATCTCCTCTGACTTCCACGTGGACCTAAACCATCCATCTGTGAGGGCCATGGTGCCCAGTTTTTCCAGTCAGTATATAAATGGGGGCGGGGACACCCACCCCGAGGGCCCGCGCTTTGTTCATGGTGTGCCGGAGGCAGTCTTGAGGTATCCCAGACAGGCAAGTGCTACAGAGCTGAGATCAGACTGTTGAAAAGTTTATTATAGAATTTTCTGTGTCTTGTGTTTTTAAAAAGACAAATAATAGAAGGACAGTTGTGTCTTCCTAATGCGTGTGCCCGTGCTAGCTCATTTGGCCAAAATGTCTCCTCGTCAGCTCCCACACCTGACTTTGTGTTTCATTTCTCCCCAGGGAGTGTTTTCGGTCACATGCCCCCACCCCGACATCTTCCTCGTGGCTCGCATAGAGAAGGTGCTTCAGGGTGGAATCAACCACTGCGCTGAACCGTACATGAAAAGCTCAGACTCGACCAAGGTACCGACCCACCAGTGGCCTCCCGCCGCATTAGGAACCGCAGCCAGAATTAAATGTGAATCAGATGCAAAACAACGTCCAGTCCTGAACCGGGTGGTTTTTTTTTACTGTGTGTCAGGAGGCTGTGCTACCAGATATACCTGTGGCAGAGTTTTAAATTTGTGTCTGAGAAGTGATGAAGTCCCTGTTTTAGGTGGCACAGAAGGTCCTGAAAAATGCCAAGTGGGCGTGTTGTCGACTGGGTCAATACAGGATGCCGTTTGCCTGGGCAGCGAGGTACTTTGTTTAAAAAATAACACTTATGTTTAGATATCTGGTCCTGAGCTTCATGTGGTACCCAGGCCTCATGCACGTGCTGGTAAAGAAGCCTACGAACTATTAATCACACCATTAATCATCAAAACCAAATCTATGACGCCATTAATAACGTAAGAGCATCTATCTTTTCCTTTATAGAAAAATAAATTACATCATGTCTTTGTATGCCTACGATTTATTAGCCGCATTAATCTGAAATAGATGTCATCCATCATTTTCACGTGAACCAGCCTAAAACAACACTGAAGCAACTGAGGTAACTTGGACGTCAGTTTGGTGGAGAATCTGATAAGGGGATTCTGGTCTGTCTAGTGTTGCTGAGCTGAACATTTCCCTCGCAGTGTGAAATCAATTTGACCTTTGGAACCCATTTTAATGTTTCTCTGCACTTATTTTACTATAAAGAGGAAAAAGACAAGAACAAAATGAAAAGACGGACATAGCTTGCTGCTCTTTCTGTGTTTTTAAGTGTAAATTCAATATTCTGTTAGTTAATTTGATTATTTTGGTAAACAAATGATGAATCCGAACACATTGGTTAAAGAAAAATGCCTGAATCCTTTTTTTGTTACCTTTTTCAGGCCGTTGTTCAGAGACGCTTCGGGGACGCTGGACAAAAGTGCTCGTTTCTCCCCTCTGTACCGACAGGACAGCAACAAGTTGTCCAACGAGGACATGCTCAGGCTGCTGGCTGATTTCAGAAAGTTAGTAAAGCTTGGATGCCTGTTCTGTGCTGCACAGACTGAAAGTGAGAGGCTGTTTGTGCATGTGCTGAAAGTGCTGTGGCTGTGCACACACACCTCTGACCTGTGCTCACCCCAGACCATAAAAAAAAACAACCCCGCTTTATTTTACTTTCCTCAGGCCGGAGAAGATGGCCAAGCTGCCCGTAATCCTCGGAAACCTGGACGTTACCATCGACAACGTAGCACCTGACCTGACAAGTGAGACCGGGTCTCTGTCTGAGCGATGCGAACCGTCTGTTTTTCCACAGGGCTGCTTATTTAATCTCCCTCCTGCTCCCGTACACAGATTGTGTTACCTCATCCTACATTCCTGTGAAGCAGTTTGACGTTGGAGAGAAGGCCAACGTCTTCTTTGAAGTGGAGGAGTTTGTGCCGTGCATAGCCAAATGCTCTCAGCCTTTCACCATCTACAACAATCACCTCTATGTCTACCCGAAACACTTGAAGTATGACAGCCAGAAGTCATTCGCTAAGGTAGGGAATTCCGCTGCCTCCCTCCTCCTCGTCGGTGGGAACATTGGTTGATTTTCCCACGGTTTTGTTGGCCCTCAGGCTAGAAACATAGCAGTCTGCATTGAGTTCAGGGACTCGGATGAGGAAGATGCTGTTTCGTTGAAGGTAAACGCCTCCTGGAAATGCTTTTGTTCCCTTTTCTTGCCACACTTTCTGACTTATCTCATCCCACAGTGCATCTACGGTCGGCCTGGGGGACCCTTGTTTACAAAAAATGCCTTTGCAGCAGTACTGCATCACCAGCAGAACCCGGAATTCTATGATGAGGTACAGCGTGCCCTAACCAGAGTACTAACGATGCCTTCAGCGCTACTTTGCTGAGGACTTGAAACTTTAAAAGTAATTTAAACAAATGGTGCAATTTTGTTTTGCCTAAATTGGGTTATTTTGATTTATAATGTGCTTGAATAGTTTAACTTCATGCACAAGCTTTTTTTTTGTTTTAGCCTTGTGGGAAATTGTATTTGTCTTTCAGATGATAGTAATAAACACAGTAGTAGGTCGTATTCTCCTGTGTTTGTCCATTCCGGCATAGCCGAGTGAGATTCTGGCACCACTGGAGGAGAACCCACTTTAATATTTGAACAGAAACAGGTTTAGATTGTTATGCCATCATTTAGGAAAACTGGTGTGTTGTTTCAGTATAAGATCGAGCTTCCCACTCAGCTGCACGAGAAGCATCATCTGCTCTTCACCTTCTATCACGTCAGCTGTGACAGCAACAGCAAGGCCAGCACCAAGAAGAGGGACCTCATCGAGACCCAAGGTGAGACGCTGAGCAGCAGTGAATATTAGGGTGTGTGGGTGTTCTGAAGCTGGACACCGGTCCCTCCAGACTCTGCTCCTGTGTGACCTGGACCAGGGAGGGAGCAGCAGTGAACAGAAGCTGGAGAAGTTCGTCTTCCCTGTTCTGATTGCCTGAGGTCTGATTGCTTTGGTCTGCTTCTTCTCTCAGTGGGTTACGCTTGGCTCCCTCTGCTGAAGGACGGGCGCGTGATCACCAATGACAACCACATCCCAGTGAGCACCAGCCTTCCTGCTGGATACCTCAGCTGCCAGGAGAATGCCAGCAAGGTAGGGGCACTCCTTCAGCTGCTGGGCAGTGGCGACGCCACGCCTTTTTAGATTCTTTTATTTACAATTTTTTATTTTCTTCTTAGCATTCGGGTCCGGAGGTCAAATGGGTAGATGGAGGCAAGCCTTTATTCAAGGTGTCCACCCACCTGGCGTCCACCGTCTACACCCAGGTTGGTCTGTGATGCGTTTTGGTCGTGCTGTGAAAACTAGACTTCTTCTTGACTGTTTCCTGTCTTCCAGGATCAGCATTTGCACAATTTCTTTCATCACTGTCAGATCAGCGCTCCCGCCCCCCAGGAAACCAGGGGCGGAGGGGAACTGGTGAAGTACCTGAAGGTAACGGTTTTAGGGTAAAAATGCACGATCTGCTTGATCTTGAGGCTCCGTCGGCGCTCTGAGGTCGGCTTACACAAAGACGTTGTTTCCTTTCAGAGTCTGCACGCCATGGAGAGTCATGTGATGATCAAGTTTCTGCCCACCATTCTCAATCAGCTGTTCAGGGTGCTCACCAGCGCCACTCAAGAGGATGTAGCAGTGAACGTCACCAGGCATGTCCATCCATCCATCCATCCATCCATCTATCTATCCATCCATCCATTCAACCTACCAATGACATTAACTTAACGAAAACCTGTCCCTATTTTAAAATGAGCTTCTTTGTGTCTTTTAGGGTCATGATTCATGTTGTGGCCCAGTGCCACGAGGAGGGTTTGGAGCACTACCTGAGGTCCTATGTAAAGGTGCGTTTGCGTATCTCACAGTGGTCCTTGTCTGTTTATTGCTGAGTGATGCAGCATTTTCATTGGACCCTTTCTTGCCAGTTTGTGTTCAAGACTGAACCGTTCACCTCCAGCACCACGCGAACGGTGCACGAGGAGCTGGCTAAGGCCATGACCTCCATCCTGAAGCCCTCCACAGACTTCCTCACAAGCAACAAACTGCTCAAGGTGAAATATTTGTGATTTCTAAAATAATTTCCCAGATTTAAGGTGATCTGATCTTCATGGCTCTCTGTCTCTCTGTCCTGCAGTACTCCTGGTATTTCTTTGAAGCCTTAGTCAAATCCATGGCTCAGTACTTAATTGAAAGCAGTAAAGTGAAGGTGAGTCCGTCTGAACACGTGTGCTTGACTCACGGGGGATGGCAGGGGGAGTCATCGGCTTTATCATAGCGTATTGAGGTTAGAGCCTGCCCGGGCGTGCGGTCAGCCACAGAGTAACATTCACGGCATTCGTACATCAGCCGTCTCTCCCACAGCATTTAATTGGCTCTGTGTGTTCTCTGGCTGGGAAGCCACATCCCTGTATTCAACCACCGGTTCAGCCGCTACTGGAGGAAAGTTAGAGTTCACAAAGTGGGTCAAAAAGCCCTGGTTTTGGGAATTCTAAAGACCTTCTGCCTCTTAGTAAAAATAAAATTATTGTGGCTCTGATCTGTTGGCAAGTTTAGCTAACAGAAGCAAACCTGCTTTTTAAATTATAGAAAAACCTTATGTAAAAGTGTAAAAGTGCCATCTCTTCCCTCTTCACCCTGCAGTTGTCCAGAAACCAGCGCTTCTCTGCCTCCTTCCATCACACCGTGGAGACGCTGGTCAACCTGATCATGCCACACATCACGCAGAAATACAAAGACAACCTGGATGCTGCTAGAAACGCCAACCACAGCCTGGCGGTCTTCATCAAGGTCGGGACCTGCTCTTGCTGCCTTTTGTCACCTGTTTCCTGGCGTCTTTTCAAAGGTCTGTTTTTGTCCTCCCGTAGCGATGTTTCAACCTGATGGACAGAGGGTTCGTGTTCAAACAAATCAACAACTACATGAACTGTTTCATGCCTGGAGACCCAAAGGTAGCCCAGCAGTGACACAGAAGCTGTTCGGAATCAGAACCCCAGCTGGTGTCTCACTGTCTTCTCTCTGTTTATTTTTTATGTTTACATCCAGACATTGTTTGAGTTCAAGTTTGAGTTCCTGCGTGTTGTCTGCAACCATGAGCACTACGTCCCTCTGAACCTGCCCATGCCGTTTGCAAAGGGGCGGATCCTGAGATTTCAAGGTGGGAGGATCAGTTCAGAGCTGATGGGGGCTGTTAGGTTACACTGTTGATAATGCAAAGACCAAATGGATTCCCTGTCAAAGACTACAAGTATTTACTGAGATTCATGCTTGTAAATCTTATTACATATCAAACAACCAACCCTTTTTTTGTGGAATGTGCCTTTTTTTTCCTTAAATAGCTTCTTTGTCTCCAAGTGACACTGGAGAGTCATGTGATACTCCAGTAGGTAGGTGCAGGAGTGTGCTGCTCGTAAGTCCTGAAGAGTAGGTCCTGATCCGATCATTCAATAATGATTAGCTGCATCCTGGCTGATTAAGAATGTTTACCTTCCACTTTTAGACAAACAGAATAGTGATTACTATAGCAAAGAGTCCTGACGGTTCGGTGTTTTGGGTCGTTTCTTGGAATCTGGAGTTGGTTTGGTTTTCATTTTCTGATTAATATCTTGAATGATTGTGCTTTTCTAAAACAATCGGGGTCAAACTTCCTTTTTCTGTCATAGAAAAAAAGCCTTTTTAGAAAATCTGGTTTTGCTTAATATGTTGATGTTTAAAGGTTTCTGGGTTTATATTAGATTGATGTTTATTACAAAGGGTTTGGGGTTTTTTTGCTTTCACATTCTTGTCTCTATGTCCTGTCTTCATCCTCCTCTTCCTCCTCTCAGACCTCCAGCTGGACTACTCACTGACGGACGACTTCTGCAAGAACCACTTCCTGGTGGGGCTCCTGCTCAGGGATCCATCCATGTGCTGAAGAGTCTGATGATAAAACATACATTTGACGACCGCTACACCACCAAAGTCAGTCCTTTTCTGTCAGGAAAACCACTCTGTGTGTGTGTGTGTGTGAGAGAGAGAGAGAGAGAGAGAGAGAGAGAGAGAGAGAGAGAGAGGGAGAGAGAGAGAGAGAGAGAGATCTGGTGTTGGGCTGAGGCTGGTTTGCTTTTCCAGAGCCAGCAGGCCAGACTGGCCACGCTGTACCTGCCCTTGTTTGGTCTGCTCCAAGAGAACGTCAACAGGCTGAATGTGAAAGAAGTTTCCCCGTTCACCATCAACCACTTCCAGGTGAGGACGCCACCTAGCGGTGTCTCTATTAACCTACAAGCCTTTAGAATTCAGCGAACCTTAGGTAACCAGAATCTTTAAATTAATTCCAGGATACTTTAACTAAATCAAATAACATCACCAAATTTAGAACATTTCACATTGAACAATTTTATAATACCTCTTTAATTTAACACAGTTGTTCAGACTCATATCACACACGTGTGGCCTCCAGATAACTTTTTCTCTGGCTTTCCCTTCAGAACGGAAGAGAGGATCCTCTTCTCACTAATGCTTTGATGACCCCTCCCAGGTCCAGCACCTTTCCTGGACACCAGCTTGCACAAAGATGTTTTTGGGGCCATTTCTGGCACGTGTGAGTGGAAAGATGCAATAAGAAACCTAGCAAACAGAGCAGTCTGCTTCCAATCATCTCTGCCTGTTTTGTGTTGTTGCAGCTTCTCCTCACACTTCATCAACTCCCAACATCAACTCGGTGCGTCACGCAGACTCCCGCGGCTCGCTCATCAGCACGGATTCTGCCAACAGCCTGTCTGAAAAGAACCATGACAAGAGCAACTCGCTGGACAAGGTACGGCTTAGAGAATGCTCATTTCATCCTACAACAGCCACCATTACTCACTGTTCTCAGCCGTATCAGCGGCTCTCCCGACGTTTATTAGTGCAGTGTAAGATGTCAGCTTTTTTTCTGATTTATTGTAAATACTAAATTGAGCATCTACTTTGTTTTCATCAGTATGTCTTCTCTGCTGTGGTGCCTTAAGTCTTCTGCTGGCGTTGATTTTACTCGTGATTTGTGTGGTTACCATATGGAAAAATGCGCAGAGACGAAGCTTAAGAATAACTTTTACGGCAGTTTTACGGTTTTGGCCTCCGCAGGAAGCTAAATTTAGCCGTGACGTTGTCCTTTCTGACCACAACACCTGTCACGAGGTTCCTTTTTAATGCTTTCCATTATGTCACACGCAGCCCATTCCAAGGTTTGAGCGAGCTTCAGGCAGAAGGACGTGTTTAGAGAGTCACATCTGTCTGCTGCAGTGCAGCTGTTGTTCCACTCCTTTCGTTTTCTTTCTCTTTCAGTGGGAGAGATACTGTTTGTTTTCCATCTGCAGAATTTTTTTCCCTCTGTCATGCGAATAATTTAATTCCAGGCCTCTCGTTGGTCAGGCCATAAACACTCTAAGTGCTTTCATAGCTTTTATTAACCCACCACGGTGTCCAGCACAGAGACGAGGCCTGTCTAGACTTTGTGCTCTATTCAATTTACCACATTAACCACCCACATTCATATAACTCAAAGAGCCTCGACAGGATTATGTCCTGGCTTGTGCATGCCTGAATGTGATCCTTGTTCCCTAGAACCATCCTGCTGCAGCCCTGGGGAGTAGCCTCCTGAGGTGTGACAAACTGGAGCAGGCAGAGATCAAGAGCCTCCTCATGTGCTTCCTTCACGTGCTCAAAAGCATGTCTGAGGGTAACGTCTGAACTCCCACTGATCATCTGCGCTGGTCTTGATTTCATGTCTCACCCTGTCCTCACCCTGTCCCCCAGATGCCCTGTTCACATACTGGAGCAAAGCTTCATCTGCTGACTTGATGGACTTCTTCACTCTAATTGAGTAAGTTTTCTAGTAGATGAACAGGGAAGTTTGAAAAAAGCAAAAACGAACATTTTCTTCTTTGTGTTTTCACTTAGAGTGTGCCTCCACCAGTTCAGATACATGGGCAAGCGTTACATTGCCAGGTAATGTTGTCCACATCTGTTTTGGTGTAAATCTGCTGATGCCTGTTGAACTTTGTATCACTGACTGACTTCTGGATAAAGACAACTGCTTCGTTATGTAGCTTCCTTAGCAGACCCATCATAAGGAATACTCTTATAGTTTTACATTTTTTAAACATCATGATTTATGCAAAAACAAGAAGAAAACTTTTGTAAGCACAGTTTAGGTCTATGTTATTATTATTAACTTTAGCTTCTCTGAGATTTTCCTCTTTACCAATGAAAAGCAGGATCCCACTCCTGCAGTTCTTCACCTTCCTTTACCAATCACACACAGTCTTTTGTAACTGCTGAATTTATCTGAGTTTGACCTTGTCAAACATGTTTGGTTACATGTGGAACATATATGGCGTGTGCGCTGGCCTTCACTTGGCTTCCGGTGTTTATTCTTCCTAACCTCTGACTCTTCCTATCTTTATTCACCTAAACGCTGGCAAGTTTAACCTAATGCAATAAAAGCTGGCTCCTGCCCCCCTCGCCTGGGTAAGACTTCAGGTGGAACTGACATTTCCAGACTGCATGACCTCGTTTCCCTCTACAAACGTTGTTTTGCTGTGAACTAACGTCGGCTCTTCGTTTCTCTGTTTCGTTCCCATGTGCATGGCGTCTGCTGATGTCTTTCTGCTGATTCCGCTTTATTTCTAAACACAATGCATGTTGAAAATACAGCCCTGCATTAAATGACAAATGTTCAAAAATGGTCGAAGGGGTTGACACTACGATTCCCAGCATCCTGCAAGCCAAGTATTTGCATAAATAGTACAACCCTGATGATAGAAAATGCAAATACAAGCAAAATAAAACAACCCTGCTGCATTTACAAACTGTTTTGTCCATGTTCCAACATGTCTGGATGGGATTTGAAGCCTGGCACTGTCTTTTGTTTTTAATCAGGGTTGTGCAGCTGCTGTTTGCACCGTGTGATGTCCATGATAACCGACATTGCTAACTTTGGCTCTGCTGCTAACAAACCGTTTATCTAACAATGTCCTGTTTCCTCATCAGGAACCAAGATGGGGCAGGACCCGTAATTCATGAGCGGAAGTCTCAGACTCTGCCTGTGTCCCGTAACAGGGCAGGAATGATGCATGCCCGCTTGCAGCAGCTCAGCAGCCTGGATAACTCTTACACATTTAACCACAGTAAGTCCTTCATGCTGCACCTCTTGTCACATCCTGCTCCAAGCTCGTGCCTTCCATCCGCCTCCTCATCTTCCGTTTACAGTCAGGCTGCTGTTACGCTCAGAAATAGCCGCATCATCACTAAACCGGGGTTGTGTGAAGATCTATTTAAGTCAAAGTCAATGGGATGACCTCATTTAATACAATTTCTTTGTGTTTTCAGTGTAAGAAAGATTTCAAGTATTCTTGGAATATCTGTAGACCATGGTAAGAATGTATCGGGTTGGCAGGCAGTTCGCGGTCTGATTCTGTGCCTCTTTCATGCCTGTTGTAGCTGAACACCACAGTCCTCTTTTCTCAGTTTAATTCTCTGAGACAGCAAAAACTGGAAATATGAGGGTTTTTATTCCATGAAGGTGCCTTCTGTGTTTTTGAAGGAGTTCACGTGTAGAAACTCATTCAGAAGATAAACTATCAGCATGTTTTTGGTGAAGTTTAGCACGAGGTTTTAAATTAAAATACCGCCATTGATCACATTTAACCCTGACGCCTCATTTAAAGTCAAATCTGGTGTTCCGTATAATGAATTTGCCAAAATTAAATATTTCTGGTTTCGTGTGGATCAACCTCAACCTTCTTATTGTCTTCAGCCTACAGCCACTCGGACGCAGACGTGTTGAACCAGTCGCTGTTGGAGGCTAACATCGCCACTGAAGTGTGTCTGACCGTCCTGGATACACTCAGCATCTTCATCATGGGATTCAAGGTACAGTTTACCTAAAACTAACTTCAATTTTAAATATCAAGAATTGAAATTAGTTACATAGCCATTATGGTGGAGCCGTTTGGTCAGTTTCCGGTGATGCCCTTGGTCTGCAGACCCAGCTGTGCTCTGATCACGGCCACAGTCCACTGATGAAGAAGGTGTTTGAGGTCCACCTCTGCTTCCTGCGGATCAACCAATCAGAGACGGCGCTCAAGCAGGTCTTCACCTCGCTGCGCACCTTCATTTACAAGGTGTGTGGAAGCCTGTGGAACGGCGATCTCCGGCGCTCTCCCTGCGTGCACGGGCAGTTGACCCGTCTTTTTCCCCCTCTCTGCAGTTTCCCTGCACCTTTTTTGAAGGCCGCGCTGACATGTGCGCCGCCTTCTGCTATGAGATCCTCAAGTGCTGCAACTCCAAGCTGAGCTCCATCCGCAGTGATGCCGCCCATCTTCTCTACTTCCTCATGAAGAACAACTTTGACTACACAGCCCGCAAATCGTTTGTCCGCACTCACCTACAGGTGCCAACAAACGGCAATAAATATCAACCATCAGTTCAAATTAGTTTAGCGTAATTTGAATGCATATGAATATCAACAAACCCCAGGGTTAACACCGTTTTCCTTCAGACCTGGAAATGATGAATATCAACATTCTTTGTTTTGCTTTTTCCATCAAAGGTGGTGATTGCGGTCAGTCAGCTGATCGCTGATGTCATCGGTATCGGAAGTACGCGCTTCCAGCAGTCGCTGTCTATTATCAACAACTGTGCCAACAGTGACAAAACCATTAAGGTCTGAAAAGTCTTGGCTTTATTGGTACATCCTCGAGGCTGGAACTTTTGCTCTATATCGTGTGTAACCGCTGCGTGTGTAACCCTCCTCAACAGAACACGGCCTTCCCATCGGATGTGAAAGACCTGACGAAGCGCATCAGAACAGTGCTGATGGCCACGGCCCAGATGAAGGAACACGAGCGAGACCCAGAGATGCTGGTGGACCTGCAGTACAGCCTGGCCAAGTCGTACGCCAGCACGCCTGAGCTACGCAAGACCTGGCTGGATAGCATGGCCCGCATCCATGTGAAGAACGGAGACCTGTCCGAGGTCTCAGATCTATCTATCTCGCTGCGTAGGGCTGGTCGTTCTCCAACATGATTACTCATCGCACGATTTACTTCCTATTTCCGTTCACAGGCGGCCATGTGCTATGTGCACGTTGCAGCACTTGTGGCAGAATACTTGCGGAGAAAAGGTGCCTCAGCAGTCTCTCACACAGCAGCCATTTCACCAGCATCGTTGTTTTTAAACGCTGCTTTGCATTTGTCGTCTTCACGCCTGCTGTGTGCAGGGATGATCAAACAGGGCTGCACGGCGTTCCGTGTCATCACCCCAAACATTGACGAAGAGGCGGCCATGATGGAGGACGTTGGCATGCAGGACGTCCATTTCAACGAGGTGCCAATGAGTTCCGCTACACTGACTTATTGAAACGTTTTTGGTTCACAGTAAATGTGAAAACACAAGTCTTAAATCTACCAGAAGCTCCTTTTGAACTGCAGAAGCAGCTGTTGTTCTGAGAGAGGGCCGAGTTCCCGAAGATGATAAAAGTTGCACTAAAGCTCTTCCTCACGCTTCCTCAGGATGTTCTAATGGAGCTGTTGGAGGAGTGTGCAGACGGGCTATGGAAAGCTGAGCGCTACGAGCTCATCTCCGACATCTACAAGCTCATCATTCCCATTTATGAGCAGCGCAGAGACTTTGAGGTGCGAGCGTTCTTTGTCTTTTCGTAGTTTGTCCTCCGTCTCGCCACCCACAGATTCTAATGAGGATTCTGTGGTGATTCCGTCAGAAACTGGCCCACCTGTACGACACGCTGCATCGCGCCTACAGTAAGGTGACAGAGGTGATGCACACGGGCAAGAGGCTGCTCGGCACCTACTTCAGAGTGGCGTTCTTTGGTCAGGTGGGTGTGCAGCTGGGTTCAGCCTTGGGCAGGTTTCCACCTAATGTTTAGTCATTTTCTCTGCTAAATGTTTTGAAAATTCTTTTTACAAATGTGCCCAAAAGAGCGTTTGAGGCTGGTGACTATTTTTTGATTGTAATCTTTTTTTTATTATTTGTGGAAAGCATGAGCGCACGCAGTGGCTTTTCATGACCTCTCTAATCCAACTCTCTGCTGTGTTTCTTCCTCTGTGAAGGCAGCGGTAAGTGGTGCAGCGGCCGTTCTGAGCAGCCCGTCAGCCCCCGTGTGTGGTTGTCTCTGCCTCTGTGGCTCACTGACACTTTTCAACCCTAGTTTGCTGCTTATTTCAGTAACCATCAGCCGCCGCAGCTGCTTTCTGTTTCAGAAATGTGCTGCATGGCGCTCTCTGACATCGCTCATCGCCGTGTTTCCGCTTGAGCTACAAATGTGTATTTGTACGATATTACTGATTAGCACTGACTCTCCATGCTACCTTAACCATGTCATGGCCTCTGTCTCTCTGTCATATGCTCGTTGGTGGTTTGAATTAGTGTTTCGCAGCATTTATTGGTTAGAGCTGATGGAATAACCTTGATTTGATGCTCTGCTGTCACACCCCCCTGCAGCAGTACCAGTTTACTGACTCAGAGGCTGAGGTAAATCAAGTCAAGCACCAACATTGCAGTTCTAACGCTGGGATGTCTTAGATGGTGTTGTGCTCCTCTGCTAACACAGCCAGTGTTCTGTCACGTGTGATGCTTAGCTGCCCTGTGACCCCTAGGCTACACCAGCCTCAGTGTTGTTTTTGCAGATACAGTAGACGTTTACGGAGGTAAAGAAGGATTTATGCCATGTAAAGCCCAGTCTGAGTGTTATGGCTGACAGCAGGAAGTCTTTCCTGGTTTACGGCACTGACTGACTCAAGTTGATGTATTATAGTTAATTTCTGTTCTGCCAGGAGTTGACGGGTCGGCCATTAATGGAGTCTGCCAAACAGACTCATTTTGACACACTCCATTCACAGCCGGCCTCTCTCTCCATGTGTTTGCTTCTTTCTGTCCAATTAAATGATAACATTTGGAAAATGTTTTATTTTTGGTGTTTCCGTTCATTTTGAACATGCCTTATCTTTTCAGGGCTTTTTTGAAGACGAAGATGGGAAGGAGTACATC
Source organism: Tetraodon nigroviridis (assembly GCA_000180735.1). NCBI lineage: Eukaryota > Metazoa > Chordata > Actinopteri > Tetraodontiformes > Tetraodontidae > Tetraodon > Tetraodon nigroviridis. The sequence goes on from CAAE01014781.1 coordinate 2,382,038, forward strand.
TACAAGGAGCCCAAGTTCACCCCTCTGTCCGAGATCTCCCAGAGGCTCCTCAAGCTTTACTCGGAGAAGTTCGGACAGGAGAACGTGAAGATGATCCAGGACTCTGGAAGGGTAAGACCCCACTGTTGCCTCACGCCTGATTCATATCGGTGAGTTTTATCGGTTTGTCACAATGTCCTTCCTGCAGATCAACCCCAAAGACCTGGACTCAAAGTATGCGTACATACAAGTAACACATGTGACTCCATATCTGGAGGAGAAGGAGCTTGTGGACAGGAAGACAGATTTTGAGAAGTGCCACAACATCCGCCGGTTTGTCTTTGAAATGCCCTTCACCATATCAGGGAAGAAGCAAGGTGGTGTGGAGGAGCAGTGCAAACGCAGGACCATCCTGACCAGTGAGTGACCCTGACATAGATGCTGCTTTTAAAGTGGGAAACGCTGGAAGACAGTTATGCAGTTCTTCTTTACGCCACTAGATACTGCCAAATGCAGTGCTGTAACCATAGGTACTAAAACTGAAAGTATGGACAGAACATAGATTTACATATCAGCACTGATCCAGGTTGACCAACAGGTTTTGAACAGAACAGTTAAATTATAATTAAAATGCAAAAAGTGCAAGAACTGAAGATCTTCTTATTCTCCTCATATTTCTAAGATAAAAAATCTTTCACAATTCCTAGTTCTGGACCTAAGCTTAGCATTAGACTTTAGGAAAGGTCAGAAAACCAAGGTGCTGGTGTGTTGTTTTGCAAACCCCCCTGGTGTTCTTTCGTTGACTACTCAGCTGAGAGATTCTGCGCATGAATGAACGATTCTGTGTACGTCAGCGGTCCTTGGTGAAGGACCTTTCCTCTTCCTAATCAGAGTTCTGCTGTTTTATGGCCCAAATGTTCAGACCTGCATTCTTATCTTTGTTGTATAAGAGCTTGGAAAGATGCATAGTGCACACATGAGTCTCCAGTTGAAAGTACACAAAAACAGGAGTTGTAAAATGAAAACCCACAAAGAGTGACTCCAAGACGAGCTGTTCAAGCCTTTTTTAATATGTTTCCATCCCGCAGCTACTCATTGTTTCCCCTACGTGAAGAAACGCATCGCAGTGATGTATCAGCACCACACCGACCTGAGCCCCATCGAAGTGGCCATCGACGAGATGAGCAAGAAGGTGGCCGAGATCAAGCAGCTTTGCTCCTCCAGTGAGGTGGACATGATCCGCCTGCAGCTCAAACTGCAGGGCAGCATCAGCGTCCAGGTGTGTGTTCCAACCTCCTCTACGGAAACACGCGCACACTGCCACAGCAGAGGGAATAACATGGCTCCTGTGTCGTTCCCCAGGTGAATGCTGGGCCGCTGGCATATGCCCGAGCCTTTCTGGACGACACTAGCACCAAGAAGTATCCCGACAACAAAGTGAAGCAGCTGAAGGAGGTCTTCAGGTGAGATGCGACGTCGGCACGCGCCATTTTTCATGTCTCCTCTTGGCGGCACCTCAACCTTTGTTTGTTGGAGCAGACATTTTGTGGAGGCGTGCGGTCACGGCTTAGGCATCAACGAGCGGCTCATTAAGGAGGACCAGCAGGAGTATCACGACGAGATGAAAGCAAACTACAGAGAGCTCGCCAGAGAGCTGTCCATCATCATGCACGAGCAGGTATGGAACTGCAGCATTTCACTGATTAATCGATAGGTAGATGGATAGATTTACACTATACAGGTGTCAGTCACTCTTTATAGGGAAATCAGCTGTGAGGTGGAGGTCTGCGCTCTCTGAGTGATTTCTAATTACCTGATAAAATTGTGATGAGATGGATAATAACTGTGAGACAACCTAACTGATAACCCCTCCTGATTACAACATTTTCTGTTTCTCTCCTGTGCTGACACGAGCAGATTGGATGGTAATGCAACAAACATCAGTGTGCAACAAAGACACAACTGTTGGTCCAGACAGGTGCACCTAAAACAACTGACAAAGATGGTTTATGGTTGACCTTCGATATCACTGATGATACTAAATTACAATAAAGAACACACCTTCACTCCGAATGAGATCAGTTGTAAAAACAGAAATGTTTCTTTTTCTGTCATGGTTTTTTTTGTCCAAAGTGGTTTTAAAATAAATATTTAAAATGAGGCACAGCAGCTACTGGCTGGACCAACATATACTAATATCTTTTCTGTTTACTCTTTATGTGTCTATGCCTGGTGTATTTGACTACGTACTGTGTGTAATTTCCTGTGTGTGAGCAATATATGTGCATTAACCAGCATACATGCCTGTCTGTACAGTCAAGCCATATAAAACTACACTGCTTAAGAAAATTATTTTTTAAGAATTTTTTGCGCAGCATCTGTGGAGTTTATTTACATTTTTTTGTCATATAGTTTGCCTTTTTTATCCTTAAAGTTGTGAAAAATGCGGACATCTTTGTTTCAGCATATTGAGTATTAATTTCACTCTTTCCTTTTTCAGATTAACCCCGTGGAAGACGGCCTGAAGAGCGTTCTGCCTGACTCGCTGCACATCTTCAACGCCATCAGTGGCACGCCGACAAGCACCATCATCCAGGGCATCCCCAGCTCCTCCTCAGTGGTGTAATACTTGAGGGGCTCCACCAGAGCACAGAGGCCCCCAAACACCAGCTCTGGTTGTCTTATCCAGATAGGCAGACATCTTTGCTCCGCCTGCGTAATCCCCGAAGCACAAGACCTTCTTTATGTTTGATTTGGCCATTATTTTCTCAAAGGGGAGAAATCTGAACACAAGCAAACGAGTAAGGACAGACCTCCTGCATTATGGTGTAAACAGAACCGAACAGACGTTCCTGTTGGGATCTTTAACCCTAGATTGTGGGATTCTTAGATGGAAACAAAAGGCTGTTATCTTCGTTACCTGCTCCTGAGGTCACATTGTACTGATTAGGCTGGTTAGCACCAGATAAACGTGACTGTAGTAGGGTCTCATAGCTTGCATCCTTCGCAACAGGCCTATCAAAGCTTATCGGTAGGAATGAGATCTCAGAAACTGGCGTCTGGAAGGAAAGGAGATTGTAACCCTCTGCCACAAGATGGAGATAAAGCACAGGTTTGATAAGCATGCCACCGTCCGCCTGAAAGGCTATTTCTTATTTTATATGTAAAGTATTCCACTTTTCTAAACCACTTCCTTTGTGTACAGATATGCTGCATCCACTATAATTCTCCTGTACATGAAGCTGTGTTTCTAAGACAAATTTTTAAATAGCCTCCTGGTATATATGTGAGCGTTTAATTTCAACACTATAAAGTCTTAGAACAGGAGCATTTTAAAAGATATTTAAAGCCATTGCATACAAAAGTATATTCTGAGATGTGTGTGACTGTATATAAAAATGAGTCTGTGCAATATTTGCAAAGTGAGGCTTATACACTGTAAAAGGTTTTGTTCACCTTTTTGCCAAAGCGATGAGGTGTAAAAGCAGACGTTACGCCTACTGTGGAAGTCAACTGCAGCTTTTTCCATTTTAGTATTCACTAAAATGTTCAATAAATTGTTTTATATTTGGAAAGCAATGAATTTTTTAAATTTTTTTATTTAACACAAAGTCACTGTTCTGCTGTAAGATGTTCCTTTCTTATTCTCTTTTAAATAAAGTACTCATTTGTCTGCACATTTACAAAAGGTCTCTTTTTATTTCTGAGGCGTGGCACGCATGGGGGAGGTTTACATTTCTGGGGGTTTTATTGTTATGTTTTATTTTGGGGTTTTTTTGCTGACCAAACACAGCGGATTCCTATCTCTTGTATCTCATGTTCTTCTCCACCATAAAAAATAATGCGCGGTCAGCAAAAAGCTGTGTTAACAGAGACCTCCCACATGTGAAGATTAAGGATCAATTATTACCTGCAAGCATCTCAGCTTGTTATCAAAGAGCAGCAGAAAGCAGCCAGAGAATCTGAGCAGAGTTCACCATGGGTGAGTTTCCCGTTTATTCATCTTTAAGTAAATAATACAGAACACACTGGTCGTTCAACGGACCTCTTAAATGGAAAACAGCTGATGTTTCAAGTGGTTTCTTCTGTGCAGATAAAGAGGATCTCAAAAAGGAGAAGCAGAAGGTCAAGTATTTTTTTAATTAAATTTGTGCTTTAAAAAACCAACACCCAAGTATCACACCATAAACTTCAGTAAAAGTAAAATTCAAGCATTTTCCTTTTTATTTAGTTGCATTTGAAGCAAAACTAATACATATACAAGGGTTGATAACAGCAGGTGTATTGAGTGAATATTGTGTCTGTATCTTTAGGATAAGGTGATCTGCGGTTACCCACTAAGCATCTTTTTCATTGTTGTCAATGAATTCTGCGAGCGCTTCTCCTACTATGGCATGCGAGGTTGGAAGAATATGAATATTTTATTGACAGTGTGTGTGTGAATTTGCTGAGCTGACTGCTGATTTTCCACAGCGGTGCTGGTGCTGTACTTCAAGTACTTTCTGCTCTGGGATGAGGACTTCGCCACCTCCATCTACCACATTTTTGTGGCCCTGTGCTACCTCACCCCCATCCTCGGAGCCATCGTAGCAGACTCCTGGCTGGGAAAGTACAAGTATGTTCCCCATATGTCCAGTTTTCTCATTAAACATCTGTATTCAAAACTTTGATTACTGAAGTTTTATGAAGTTTTTCTCCAATTGGATCAAAATGCAGGCAGCTACAGTAAATAAGGCTTTTATGTACTTCATGTATGTTATGTAACAATCATTTTTATGACTTGAGTAAACTAATCAAATACAGAAGGCTAACAAACTCATAAGAGCCACTTTTTTTAGAACTAATTTCCCTTAATTAGCAGATTATTTTCCTTTTTTTATTCACGGTTTGCAGAAACTTTTACTAGTTTTATTTTCTGTTTCTTTCTGCTTTAGGACTATCGTCTACCTGTCCATCGTCTACGCCCTTGGTCAGGTGGCGATGGCTGTTAGCGCAATCCATGACATCACCGACACAAACCATGATGGCAAACCAGACAACATGACCTTTCACATGTAGGATTCTAAACTATTACATCCCGAGTCTATCCACTGAAAGCTGAACCCCATCTAATTTCCACACTCCTCTTCACATTCAGTGTGTTGTCCATGGTGGGGCTCTTCCTCATCGCCCTGGGCACCGGAGGCATCAAACCATGCGTGGCTGCCTTTGGTGGAGACCAGTTCACTGATCAGCAGGTCATCATTTGACCGAACATCTGTCCCGGCAGCTGCTCCCACTGCTGAAACTCTTGTTTGTTTTTTCTGTCGATGCAGGAAAGACAAAGAAGTACCTTCTTCTCCGTGTTCTACCTGTGCATCAATGGGGGGAGTCTCCTCTCAACCATTATTACTCCAATCCTCAGAGGTACACTTGAGTAGAACAGAAACTCTAAAGGCAACTCCCCCTGGTGACTGAACTTTAACTAGTGTTGTGTGTGTGTGCGTGTGTGTGTGTGTCCATCTGCAGCTCAGGAATGCGGCATCCACACGAAGCAGGAGTGTTATCCTCTGGCCTTTGGTGTTCCGGCGGCGCTGATGGTCATCGCTCTGGGTATGTCTGACCAGTTTCACACCTCTGAATGAACAACAGAATCAGATCGGATCCTGATGCTATTGGTGTCATTCCTCCATCAGTGGTGTTTATTGTGGGAAGTCCAATGTACTACAAGGCTAAACCACAGGGAAACATCATGCTGAAAGTCTGTAAATGCATTTGGGTGAGTATGATTGACGCTATTAATATAACCATTCAATATTTTTTGCAAATAGTTGGCAAACAACATGTATGTTTTTATCAGTTTGCCATCAGGAATCGTTACAAGCACAGGAGTAGCAAATACCCAAAGAGGCAGCACTGGATGGACTGGGCAGAGGAGAGATATGAGGTAATTTATTCTTTAATGTCTCTTACAAAGTGCTTCTTCAGAGGACTAACAGATCCACTGTTTGTCTGTCCTGCAGAAACTCCTCATTGCTCAGATAAAAATGGTGCTGAGGGTTCTGTTTTTATACATGCCACTCCCCTTGTTCTGGACCCTCTTTGACCAGAAGGTAATTAAAGGTTACTCCTCCAAGCCTCATGTTGTGAACTGTTCTAAACTTACCTCCGTTAAAGGGCTCCAAGTGGACTCTGCAGGCCACCAACATGAATGGGAACTTTGTAAGTGCTGGTGATTAAATCAACACTGAATATGTGGAGTCTGTTTCTGTGTTTTTCATCGTTTCTTCCCACATTGTCTGCAGGGTCTCCTCGTGGTCCAGCCCGATCAGATGCAGGTCAGTTACAAGAGCTCCGTCCTTTTTTTGTCTTCATTCATTTGAGTTGCTCTTTATTGGATGGGGAAGAAACATGGTGAAATCAATTTATCATCACTATTTATTACTCTTTTCTGAAAGACTTTCAACCCTATTCTGATATTGACGCTGGTGCCCATCATGGACAGTTTGGTCTATCCTCTGATCAAGAAATGTGGCCTGAACTTCACGTAAGTGCACAAGGACAGAGGACGCATCACAATCAACCTTCCACTGTACAGAAGGAAAACTTCTTTTTTTTTTTAACCATTTTTGCCATTTTCTTGGTGTTGCATGAGCAGACCTCTGAAAAGGATGACAGTCGGCATGGTCCTGGCAGCAATAGCCTTTATCTGTGCCGCTCTGGTGCAACTGGAAATTGATGTAAGCTGGAACGTTATCTCCTACATCCAGTCTCCCCAGGATTTGATGTTAAATGTTGTTCTGTTTTTTTCCAGAAAACTTTGCCAGTCTTCCCATCATCCTCAGAGACTCAGCTAAGATTAATGAACATGAACCTGAAGTCGGTGAACGTTTTACTGCCTGGAAGTGAAACTCCAGTACTGATTCCTGCAAATCAGGTACGCTCTCACACGTGCATACCCAAGAAACGGGCGCAGGTTTGAGATGTTTTACACAGTTGTGATTCTGTCTCAACAGGCCAGTGATGAATTCACTTTCACAGATGAGAGCATCACCATTTCTGTAGGCACACCTTCAGTAAGCCAAAAGATCCAGCTGTCCAAAGGACTGAGACAAACTCTTCTCATTCCTTCAAACCTCAATGAAAAATGGTTGCTGGTGAGTTAAAGGCACCAGTCAGTCAGTCAGTCAGTCAATAAAATCAATCAATCTATCCATAATTAGACCATTCCCTTTCTACTTTAGAGTAATGATTCAACCTCCAAACCAGAAAAAGGCCAAAATTCAATCAGGTATGCTTATATTATTTTTATTTTTGGGTTTGACAGAAGTTTAAATAGGTAATTTAGAATTTCATGGCTGTGTTATTTCTTTAATGGCAGATTCATAAATGGGATGGATCAAACAGTGAACATATCAACTCATGAGGTCGACTTTGGACAGATTAAACCCTTTTTGTATTCCAATTACACCTTACTAAAAAGTGGAATGTAAGGATTTAGTTCTATTTTATGCCAAATTAACTATATCTCAATAAATCTTTTTTTTTTTAAGTATGCTTTTTACTTTTTTTTTTCAGGCAGGACTTTATCATAAAGAATGCGACCCAATCCTGCAACTTTAAGAGAGACTTTGGATTTGGAAGCTCATACATTTCTTATTCAGAA
>CAAE01014781.1:2389781-2407860 GCA_000180735.1 Tetraodon nigroviridis
TTTGTATCCGATGTGGTGAAAAACAAAGAATGCATTGACAAAACTCAATGGTGTTTTTTTAAAAATCCCCTTTTTTAATATTCTCTTTTGAGTTACACCAAGAAATTTTTATTTATGCTTCTTTCCATCAGTGTCACAAGTCTATTACTGAGATAGAATACATACAGCCCAACACAGCCCTAATGGCTCTGCAGATCCCACAGTACTTCTTCATCACTGCTGGTGAAGTGATGTTTTCTGTTACTGGTCTGGAGTTTTCCTACTCACAGGTAAAAGAAGCTACATCCCCCCAAATAATTCACAAGTTTTTTTTTTTCTGTTTTGGCTTAATTCTAATTTGTTCTCTTTTTTATGTGTCTTCAAGGCCCCCAATAACATGAAAGCAGTGCTGCAGGCAGGCTGGCTACTGACTGTTGCTGTCGGCAACTTCATTGTGCTGATTGTGGCTGAAATTGCAAGACTTCCCAAACAGGTGAGTTTCAACATGTGCCAGTCAGATCAGTCTCACAGCACACTGTCAATGGTCACAACAGGCATAAATGTATCTGATAACATGTTTGTCTCTCCTCTCGTCTCATCTTTCAAAGTGGACTGAGTACATCCTGTTTGCCTGTCTGTTGCTGGCGGTGTGCATCATCTTCTCCATTATGGCATATTTCTACACGTACATTGACCCTGCAGAAATTGAGGCACAGTTCAAGAAGGTCGACGATGATGACGAAGAGGATTACAAATTTCAAAGAGCAAAACTTGAGATTTAAAAAAAAAAAAAAAGATCTAGTGTGTGTTTTTTATTTAGAATTATCTTTTAGGCTGAAAATGTATTTGTTATCTTAAAAAGCAAACTACATGATTTGTGATATATAAAATGGATTGTAGCCATACAGGCCATAAAAGGGTCCAAAAATACAGGATAAATAGGTTTATAAGGAGTTTATAAAAAGTAATTATGCGTTTTAAAAATGAGCTGAATTTGAAGATTTGTATTTTAAACAGGTAAATGCAATTTAAAAATCGGACTGGCATTCCTAAAGATCATTATTTCAATCGGTGGAAAATTATTTATTTTTAAAAGAAAGAATTAGTGGCTACTTTTTATTTTTATGATCTATCTATGCAGAGATCACGCACGTTCGGTTTTTTTTTAACCATGCTAAAACATAAATCAAAATGATCACAATTTTTTTTTTTTTTTAAATATTACTTTTTAATGTTTTCCAATTTAACGTGATGCCGTTTTGCGCCTAACAACGATTATTTCTGGGCAGAAACAAACAAACCTCAGCTCAAACTAACTTGTTTAATAACGCACAAGCCCCGCCCTCTGTGACGCTGCTCGAATGACGCGTCACGCACGAGCTGCTCATCTGTGACCTGATTGGTTTCCTGGAAAACGAAAACGACAATAATCCAAGATGGTGGTGGACGACGGGAGGAAGGCAAAGAGTGCAGACAACATCAAGATATAAGACGAATTTACATTATGCATTTATTTACTAAGCGCGACTATTTCAGATTTTGTTTTTAGGTTAACATCAAGAAATTGTCACGCACTCACTGAAAGACCACGGTGGCCTACAGTATCTGAATTTTTCAGCACTTTGTCAACCAGCTGCCAAAGTAGCTATAGCTAACCTTGCTAAATTGCGGAAGGCGAATAAAGAGAAGGCAGGTAGGCAGCTCGAAGTTCAAGTCAAGAAACCAAGCGGATTTTTCCCCCCAGATCAAGCGACCGCTGCTTGGGGACAATAACTCAAGACAGTTTGTCACCTGGCTCCTAACCCAGGGGAACAAACATTACGCCTTTGATAGGGCAGAAAAAGCACTTGAGGCGTCATCCTGACAACCGCTAGACACCATGGCTCATTCCCCGATTCAGAGTGGATTACCGGGGATCCAGGTAAACCAAACCCGTCTGTTTTATGTCCATTTAATATCTGAAACGGCGTCCCACTTATTCTTCCATTTCTTCTTCCATAACCATCTGCTTGGATGTTTGATTAATTTGTTTTTGACTCAGTCTGCAAGAGCTAACTAAACAGGTCCAGGCACGGATATTATCCTATTTTTCAGTGTTACTTGGTGATTGATCAATAAATCTTTGAACAAATGACGTCAAAAATCTAATAAATAGTTACGTCTGTAGGTGTTGTTTCTTTTTCCAACATGCTTTAGGTCCACAAATGAAGCTGCAGCTTCAGAAGCAAAGGCACAAATGTGCACCAGATTGGTACAAGTGTAACGAATCATCTGATTTAATAATTGCTGGAGTGTCATTCATTTAGTGTAAGGGACAGAAATTGCATAACCTTTAATTATTTCTATAAGAAATGAAAGCTTTGCCCGTCGGGCACATGATGGCATCCTCGGTTCTTGATGACTTATCTCCACAAACCAACGCAGGTTTACAAGGTAGACGTGCACCCAACTTTCAGGGGCTTAGACAGTTTGATAGGCAGGGGCGCTCGTCCCTCAGGGTGTGGTGCTTGGATGAGACAGGACCACACATTTCAGTGATGGAGAGCATCCAACACAACCCTTTAAATTGCGGCCTGGGCAGCTTTAGTGGTGGCAGTAAACCTGCTATGGTAAGTACATTCCCATCGTGTGTAGTGTGCAGTTGCTGCATCCCTGTTGTTTTTGCTTTTGTTGTTACAAAGGTTGGCCTCAACATTAAAACGTTCACCTGGGTGACTGACCACACCATTGTTATGACAGCGCTTCGCTCGTGTTGTCTCTACTCTGCTTTATTCTGCACCGCTGGCGCTCTTTGTTGGAAGCTCCCTCTGCAGGCTAACTCGGCAGCCACCTCGCTCTCCTCCGGTTTACTTGCACCATCATGCATTAGCACTTTTACAGGAAACTATTCTCATGAGAGACCCAAGCAATTTTCTGTCCAAGACAAACAGGGTTGTGTTTTGCTGGGATTAAAGGCCGCCTCAGGAGATTGAATCATGCATTGATTGATATGATTGTTGCATTTTTGAAATGTCCAGGTTGGCCATGATTTATTTATATATTTTTTTAATTCAGGTTTCTCCATGAATAGGTGCTTTTCACTCCTCAGACAGCTCTAGCAAAGGTTTGTTTTGCACAAGGAAATTGCGATAGGAAATGTAAAGGTCATTATTCCCCGATGCTCCATGGAGAAAACATGCATTTAGTCTGGTCGATAATCAGAGCGCTGCTCTTCAGCTCCTGTTTAGCCCTTGTGGTTGAGGTCATAGAGCTTCAGGTAAATGTGCTCCCACCCTCACGTGTTTGAACTGTTGAGCTTCGTGGGAGTTTCCAGCCTGGAACGCAGTGTTGCTGAACCACGCGTCTGTTTTCCTGGATTCTTTGCTTAGGGTTAGGGTTAGGGTTAGGGTTAGGGTTAGGTTATTACCTGTCGTCTTGGCTGCTCTGACAGTTTTGGGAATTGCATCTCTGTTTTTCCTCTAAAAATCCTCCCGTCTGTCCCCCAGAACTTCAGAGCAGACCCAGAGGAGCTGTTCACCAAGCTGGAGAGGATAGGAAAAGGCTCTTTTGGAGAGGTCTATAAGGGAATTGACAATCGGACTCAGACAGTTGTTGCCATTAAAGTGATTGACCTGGAGGAAGCGGAGGACGACATCGAGGACATTCAGCAAGAGATCACAGTTCTGAGTCAGTGCGACAGTCCCTTCATCACCAAGTATTATGGCTCCTATCTGAAGGTAAGCTTTAGCCTCTTAGGACAAATAAATCTATCTAAGGAAGTGAATACTTTGTGTAAACGTTGGCACTGTCAGACATGTGACCGAGAGGTTCTGAAGTGAAAGAAGCAGCCTGAAATCTGCTGCATCAGCAGCTTCACTTTACACTAAAAACTATGATTTGTATCTACTGTTGAGAGGATTTCTAAACCCCAGACATGTGCAGGAGCTCCTCTCAGCTTTTACTACAGCACTTAGGGAGGGAACTTGTTTCCATTAGCATCAGTTCAGCCGCTGGGTGAGAAGAGAATAATTAGGGCTTGCTTGCGTGCACTCTAAGTGTTTTGGTATTTATGCAGCCTGTTACATGTGCACATTGTATATATTGTATATCTGTTATGGAACTTTAATGGGATTGTGCTGTGAGAGCACAAACTGTATTTTAAAAAGATCATTTTAGTAATGGAACACAAATTTACCACCATCTCTCGTGTAGATTGGAAGAGACGTAGCAGGTCACAGAGGAGCAACGCTAACTGTCCTCCTGACGCGTCGCTCTGCGTTTTGCTGCAGCTCCTTTACAGTCCTCCGGTCGACAGACATGGCTTATTTCCTGCTGTGTGATGCGGCTGTTGCTCTGTTTTCAGGGTACAAAATTGTGGATTATCATGGAATATTTGGGTGGAGGCTCGGCTCTGGACTTGGTAAGAAAATATCAGACAATCGAAACTATCCGTTTTATTCACAGACAATCTAAAGATGCAAAATCATCTTTTTTTTTACTTTTTTAGTAATATTTAAGACCAACTTGCCACATAGTCACCACCTTTATCTGCTGTTTTCAGATGGAACCAGGTGCCCTCGATGAGACACAGATCGCCACGGTTCTGAGGGAGATCCTGAAAGGTCTTGAGTATTTACACTCTGAAAACAAGATCCACAGAGATATAAAAGGTGAGACTTCGTGTGTGCTAACCCTCAGAGGGAAGGGCCAGTACTTGACAATTTTGCTCACTTTTTGGTCCGTATTGTGTGCTTAACGCACGTGGTCCGTGTGTTTTCAGCTGCCAACGTGCTGCTGTCAGAACAAGGTGACGTGAAGCTGGCGGACTTTGGAGTGGCGGGCCAACTGACAGACACCCAGATCAAGCGCAACACCTTCGTCGGTACACCTTTTTGGATGGCCCCTGAGGTCATAAAGCAGTCTGCCTATGACTCAAAGGTTGGCGCTGATAGCAGGAGTTGACAGTCACCAGATTATTAAGAACCACTCAACGGTGATCTTGTTTATGGCTTTTTGTGTTGTTTTTTTATAGGCAGACATCTGGTCGTTAGGAATCACAGCGATAGAACTGGCCAAAGGGGAACCACCCCACTCTGAACTTCATCCAATGAAGGTTCTGTTCCTCATCCCAAAGAACAACCCACCCACCCTGGAGGGAAGCTACAGTAAACCGCTGAAAGAGTTCGTGGAGGCCTGTTTAAACAAGGAGCCGAACTTTGTGAGTTCAGGGCTGATCTTTGCTCCATAATGGCCGTCGGTTGGATGTATAAGTGCTGATCCTGTGTTCCTCAGAGGCCGACTGCCAAAGAGCTGTTAAAACACAAGTACATAGTGAGGCACGCCAAAAAGACTTCCTATCTGACCGAACTGATAGACAGATTCAAGAGGTGGAAATCGGAGAAGTCTCGGGACGAATCCAGCTCTGACGAATCCGACGGGTGAGTCGATAATACGGCCGGATGTTGTCAGGGGTGGGACCTCCGCTAGGGGCTCTACCTAGGAAAACAAATCTGCCCCACACGTCTGTCTGTGCTGCCCTCCTGTGGTGCAGCACCGGTGGCTGTCCAGCTTCAGTTTGACGAGGGTGGTTCCTCCGCCCTGTGGCTGTAGGGAGCAGGACGGCCAGGCCTCCGGTGGGGGGGACCCGGACGGCGACAAATGGATCTTCAACACAATCAGGGAGAAGGACCCCAAAAAGTGTCAGAACGGGTCGGCTCAGCCCGAAGAGATGGAGACCGACCAGGTGAATAAGGAGAATTGGAATGCTGCGCCTTTGACCGACACCTTAAAAACCATCGTTTCCTGGCAGGTTCAGGAGAATCCAAAGAGGCCTTTGTCCCAAAGCTTATCCACCATCTTTTCTCCGACATTTACCGAGGTGAGAACCCCTCCGGCTCAGTCCAGCGGCCCTCTAGAAAGCCCGACCCGTGTCAGCGGTGGACTTCACCGCCTTCTGTTAATGTTGCAGTTGAAGGCCAAGGCTGGGAGGAGCAATCACAAGCCCCAGCCTGCGGAGGAGCTGCAGGAGGCCATTTTCCTGGCAGAGGAAACGTACCCGGGCATCTGCGACTCCCTGGTGGCCGAACTAGTGCAGAGACTTCAGAGGTAAGGTTGGCTTGCACAGCCACAGAAGAAAGAATGGAGAAAATGCTATTTTCGGCCGTTGTAGCGCCGCAAACAGCAAAGTCTCACTTTTAATTATATATTGTTGTTGTCCTTTGCTCCAGTCAGCACAGTTTCTGTCCCGATGTCCCATTTTTAGCCTTTAGTCATGGCATTGATCAGTGATCGGACTTGTTTGCCCCCAACGCCCACCGTCTCCTGCTGTTCCCCCCCAGGTTTTCCACGCCTCACGCAGCTGCCGCGCAGTGAGAGCAGGGTGGTGGGCCCTAGCCCTGCTCTGGACTTCCACCCTGGGGGGCAGCGGTCAGGTCTTTGTCCCCTCTGGAGCCCCCAGCCCAGATCAATCTCCCAGGACGCTCCCCCATCATTCATTCAGTGCGTTTAAGGAGCTTCTACATGCTGCATCCTTTCACAGAAAGCACCTTGCCTAATTAACTGTGTGCGTGTGTGTGTGCAAGAGAGATACCCTGCTGTGAAACACGAGTGTGTGTATACTGCACTCTACTGAAAACTCAGGTATTCTGCTTTAAGCGGAGGCTCTTCTGGGAGACGGTGATGGGAAGCCCTGGTTAGGGGGAGGCTGTGGCCTGGTGGCCTGGAGAACGTGCGAGGAGAACCTCACCACAGACCAGGACGGCCATGGAGGAGCTTGCCTTGCCTTTCTATGTCTTCTTCTCTACATCAGTCTCTGGTGTCTCCAGTTGGGAAAGGTTTTCCTGCTCATCTAATCCGTGACTCTAGCTGCCCTCCTTTGTGCATTTCTGTTAAGTTATGGTCTTGTACATATGTGATTTTTAGTTCTCGAAGCTGTGTTCTGATCCTGGAGAATGTAAACGGGCTGGGTTGCTGATGCCCGGGCCCCTTCTGAGCACTGGATGTCCTTTTGCCAGCCTCCACCCTCAGTCTCCTCATCCCTTCATCCGGTGAGCGTGGAGGAGGTCCACCCTGTCCTCCGACAGGCCGGCGTCCTCTTTTACCCACCGTCTTCCTGTAGGAGCCGCCAGGGTCCCGACCCCCTTTTTCCTCTGGACCTGCAGCTCCAATTGCACTTCCAAGTCCAAATGCCTTCGATCAAAGTAGCCATAGAGCAGTAGCACACGGGCAGGTTGGCTAGCTGGCACAGAGACTCGTGCAGTGGGACCTCCTCCTGGCTGCGTCCTTCTCTTTTGGTTTTTCTCCTCCGCAGGGGCGTCTTCAGGACGTACGGCAGACAAACGCGGTGCACGTCCCTGCTCTCAGATTTGCATATGAACGTAAAGCCGGGATGCGTTCCGCAGCTGGCGGCACGGTTGCTCCGGTTTACACGGTTACTCCCGACTCGAGTGTGGATGGCAAACGTTGGTGGGCCTGGGCAGTGTGTGTTTTAGCACACCGCCGCAGCAGGGCTGGAATGTTGACCTCTGATCAAGTTCAGCCTTAGATTGTTGGGGGAAATTAGTAAGCTTTAATATAATAGATCTGTTTCTCTGTGCGCGTGTGCGTGTGTGTGTGTGTGTGCAACTGATAAATGGGTCTGTTTTCTGAGTGTTTGGCGCCAGGACGTACTCAGCAGCAAGATTCAGGAAATATTATCTTCAAATAACACCCGAAAATACAAACCACAGGAGGTACCAAATGCAACATTTCCGTTTTTATTCTTTTCATTTGCACCTTTTACGTGTTGCACTTTGCAGATTTTTTCTTTTTGTAATAGTACTTAAAAATAATCTTCTTTTGCAATCAAAAGTGTGTTTCTCTTCTTTCCCCTTTATGGCTATAAATCCCCAGGAGTCATTTCTTAGCACAAGTAGGCAAAGATTCAAGTATTTTTCTAACAGAGCAGTATTATTATGTAGTAAAGTTTGCTTCTGTGATGTTTTGAAGTTTCAGTCAACACTGGATTTGCAATCATGTTCTTTTTTTTTTTTTCATTATTATTTCATTTCATGTGACTTTGAGAGTTAAGAGTCCAGTTTTGCTAATACAGGACATTGCTGTTGGATTTACAGGTGTCAAACGATGTGTGAGTTAAAGAAATAAATTTCTGTTTCAAATGTGATCACCAGTGTGGTGGGGGTCGGGGGGGGGGTTCTGGCAGGAAACCCCAGAACTGGGTTTACTCACCAGTAACCGCTGCCTCCTTCACAGCACAAGAAGGTCTTGTCCTTCACCGAACTGACTGGTCACCAACAGGTGAGTATGACACTGTGTGTCCCTCGTTCGTCTCCAAGCATCCCACCATGTAAAACTGACAATTGTGCACCATCGAATTGATAGATGGAACCTGAACGCATCTAAATTTAATCCAAACGCTCATTTTGGACCAGGCGTCTTGATGTGATTCAGTTACGCATTTAATCTGCATGGACCCCGAACCTTGAATTATTTTAAATGTACCTTTATTTAATATAGTCCTTAATTCATCTGGATTGAGTCTGGATGCTCCATGAACCCACTTTAATCTGGATAATCCCAGAAGACACTCTAATCTGGAGAGTCTTTGAACGTGCCTGGAGTTGGTCCGCAAACTCCACCAGTCGCCTCTAATTCTGATTTTACCTCCAACATTGTTACTGTATTTTAGAATTAAAGCAGTTTAAATGTTAGTATAAAATAGCAACTGTGGTCCAGAACAGAAAAGGACAATACCTCACAGCAAGTTTTATTTATACATCCAAAAACAAAAGGTCAAATTTCTCACACTATATACAGATATTACATACAGTGTTTGTACACATATTACATCATTTGTACACAAGAAAAATATACATAAAAATGTAAACCTTTGTATACAAAAAATACCTTAGACAAATTAAACAAGGACCAATAACAAAAGGTGAATAGATTAGCTCCTCCTATCTTAAAAACAGTAATACAGTACATTCAATGAGTATAGGAATTTTGTCAGCCATTTCTGAATCGAGCAGGTAAATGTGCCGATGAGCCCTGTCGCTTTTGTTCTACCAGTGCGCTGGCTAATCTCATGCTAGCGGGGATACGGTGGTGACAGGTTGGGGACATCTAAATCAGATTGGTAAAAGGTGCGCGCCCTCCCACGCTGTGTTTCGCGTGTGTGAAGTGGCGGCTGCCTGGTGGAGCTGTGGGTTTGACTTTGAACGGTTTCTCTTTGGAAGGCAGAGACACAACTGGGTCTTCTCACAGCTGGAGATGTGGGGGTGGTGGGTGGGGTGGGGGGGTCTGGTGGGGCTCAGAGTTCACAATGATGGCAGCTGTTTGTTTCATGAATGTCACACACACACACACACACACGACAGGCAGAAGACCATGTCAAACACCACCAGCCTCATCCACTCCTGTGCAAATCCATACTGAAACAAACATATTCAATCTGTTTTTAATCTACAAAAAAAAAAAAGAAAAACTTATGGCAATGCATATATTTCTATTTTTCATACTGCCAACAATCAAACCAGTGACCATGATCTAATATCGATATATTACTCTCGCACATAGAAATGGCTACCCTTACGCAGTCTCAGACCTTCCTGGAGTTTAATAGCTATCAAAATGATTCATTATGTGGGAATAATTTAAGAACAGTAATGACGGCGCACAAACATTGATCCCTCCTACTGGGAAGAGAACTCACGACAGTTTTGATAGCCATTAAAAAACAAGACTCGTTCTACAAGACAGGTTCCACTGAGCACAATGCAAATAACAAGTTCAACCCATTGCTACTCAATAATTCACCATTAAACCCCAAAGAGAGAGACGGCTACCCTAGAAATACCTAATACTCAACAATATGCGACAGTCCCGTAGAATGTTTGATATAAGAGCCATCAAAAGCCATGGTTCCGCTGCTGCGCCAGTCCTCCGCTCACAAAAAGACCTTTCTGCATTTGAATCCGCGTTTTCAATATTTGGGTTTAAAAAAAAAAAAAATCATCACTATAATCATTGAAATAAAACTGTTCGACACCTTTCCTTCCCCTCTCAATGGCTACTTGCACCTTTAGGAAGTCTGGCTGGGACATAATCTGAGATCCTGGTGAAAGCTTAGGAGGCGATGATGATGGTGGAGCAGAGAGCGCCTCTGGCAGCAGCTGGTTCCCTCCCTCAGGAAAGCTGGAACCAGCCTTCCAAAAGCACTCTTCTCTGGGAGCGCGCTAAAAACACCTAGCGCGCATCGGCGAGGGCAGAACGGCGTCCTGACCCGGAGCTACATCTGATGAGAGCGATAAAATCCTTCAAATACTAGCGTGTTAATGTTTATTGCTTTAAGAAGTAGGCTGACCCTCACGCGCCCGATCGGCCCCTCAGAGCTCCAGAACCCACGTTTCACCTTCTGAGCAAACCGACCAAGGGCACAAAGGAAGGTTACACACTATAAAAACCAACATTAAAAGCATTTTTGGACAGTTGCGATGACTGGAACCCGTTTGTGGCGGGACAGCCTTAACGTACGGGGTCTTCTGAAAAAATGCAAAAGATGGGGAGGCTTCTGGGAAAATGAGTTCTGAGCTTAATCGAGGCCATCGCCCTGGTCTTCACCTACTGGTTACACCCTGGGTGCTCCTTGTCACCCCCCCCCCCCCTCTTCCCCACTGACGAAAACACAAGGCATCACACATAATGGACTGGCACCACCTCAAAACAGAGAAATTTAGGGTTGGGGCTTTTCTGCGTTTAAATAGTGCACATTACCCGCACTGCGCACGTTACAGATGAAGGTTTTTCATTCAAATGGATCATCCGAGCACTGATTTACTTCTGCGTGAAGGGGGGTGTGGCGCTGTTGGCACTTGCAGCAGCAGCACTTACGATGGAAAAGCCCGCCGGGGGCGCCGTGGAGCTGTGGCTGGGCTGCACGTCTTTTGGGATGCCGCTGTGGGAGGCCAGTTGATGGCCGAAGGCCGCGCTGAACTGGGGGAGCTGCTGCTTGGGCTGCGTGGAGGTCAGGAGGTCGTGTGAGGAGGAGGACGAGACAGGGGGGGCGGTCAGACCGGTCAGGCCGCTCTGGGGCATGGCCGAGAGCGCGGCCATGGGCTGCAGCGTCACAGAGTGGGTGGTGGCTGGGGGGGTGGACAGGGAGGTGGAGATGAGATGAGACTCTGATCCTATTAGATTACCGAACTGGGAGGGGTCCGTGAGGGGAAGGGAGAGGTTGTTCCACGTGGAGCGGGGCGGTTCTGGGACGCCGCTGAGCGACACCTCCAGCAGCAGAGGCGTGTCCGTCTGGAAGGAGCTGGTGTGGGGGGAGGAGATGTTGTCGCTGTACGGCGATGGCACGTGCTCACTGCTGTAGTGGCTGCCCTGGGGGGACGATGTGGGCGCGTCGGGTTTGGCCAGCACGTGAGGCGGGTGTGTTCGGGAAAACGTCCGCTCGGCGATGGAGGGCTGGCTGAGGAGGGAGGCGGTGGGCGGAGCTACAGTGGGAGACGAGGAAGTCAAGCTGGAGCCTGACGTCGGGGGCTGGGATGACGGTGGGGTGTTAAAATGGCTCTCGGTGGACCGCAAAAGATTGTCCTCCAGTTCGAGGCTGGTGAAGCTCTCCGCAGGGAGGCGACTGTTGAGCAGGTCAGCCATGCCCCCCGGCTGCACCGGACCAGGAAAGACGGCCATGGTGCGCTGGTCCACTCCTTCAGAGGCAGCCAGCTCTCCTATTGAGGTCAGGCACACCAGCGAGTCTGGATAGGAACCCATCGCCTGCAGCGCGCGGACCAGCTCCTCCGCCTCCTCTGTGGTGGGTAATAACTCGCCGTTCTTACCTAAACACACC
This sequence comes from Tetraodon nigroviridis, assembly GCA_000180735.1. Taxonomy (NCBI): domain Eukaryota; kingdom Metazoa; phylum Chordata; class Actinopteri; order Tetraodontiformes; family Tetraodontidae; genus Tetraodon; species Tetraodon nigroviridis. The sequence goes on from CAAE01014781.1 coordinate 2,401,588, forward strand.
ACACACAAGACGGTAATGACCCAAATGACCCTTTATACAGCAAGGATGAGAAGAGAACGGCTCGTGACAACCTTCGAATAGGTCAAAGTCCTGCAGGTCATCAGGTAACCTGGACAACACGTCGGAGAAGTCCTCCTGGTTCAGCTCCAGGTCGTTTGGAATGTCTGCTATTTCGTTGGTGATGTCGTCGGGAAGCTCGTCTGCGCTCAGGTCTGGCGTTGATGGGCTGGGGTCGAAGACGGAGAGACGGTGAGAAGAGGCTGAACATGCTGGGTAAAGGTGACCCTCGCGCCAGCAGACGCGTGTCAGGAGCACAGACCTGATGCTGGACTGCGAAGGCATCGCGATGCTTATAGAAGGCATTCCCAGGTTCCCCTGCGGCAGCGCTGGTGGGATGGGCTTCTGGGGCCTCCGTGGGCCCCTCCTCCTCTTCTTCTTGTGTTTTTTGGTAAGTGCCGGTGGTTTGGTCTTTTTACGTGGCTTTCGCTGCTGCTGGTGCTGCACCCGTCGGTTGCTGTCCCCTCGCAGGAAGTTATCCTGCACACGAAACAAGGGAAACACTGGAGATTTACCACTTAAAGAAGACGACGAAGGTGCTGTAGGGAAACATCAAAACCTTGGAAAATATTGTTTTCCCTCCTGCAGAGTTTCAGTTGGAAAAACTAATACCTCCCGTTTCTATTTGCCCAAAGACACACGAAAACAAACGGTACAAATTCTGCAGGTATTTATTCAAACAAAGCTTTATCACTAAAATTAGCGACGACTGGATGTTTGTTAGGTATAATATCTGCAAACGGTGTCAAACGTCATTGGAATCTTTACCATTTTTTTGGCATGCTCTTCACAGAGGGGTGTCTGGTGCGTGATGTCAAACACAGGAATGGAGCACTGCTGCCCGTCTGCAAATTTGGCTGTGCAACTAGCAAAGAGCTGCTGTGAACGATTCAAAAGGATGTCTACAGAGAACAATGAAGGAAATAACACAGATCCAAAGAGAGCATGCAACTCCACCACAAGACAGACTGCACAGCATGCGGCTTCAAACCGTATTAAACTGAAATCAGCCCTTTTCTCCATGTTTGTGGTCACCAGCTGTGCGATCAGAGGTGCGGTAAAAGGATACGCTGAAAGCAGTGCTGAGAGAAGGGGAGAGCCCTGTTGTGGCACGCCTGGCCCTTTGAACTGCCCGTGCACACCCCCGTGTCTGTACTCCGCTGCCGTGCCGAAGCCACACTGCCGGGACAAACTTTAGACTGAGCAAACTGAAGCGCTGACACTTGTGTTGGACGTGCTTTAAATGAGAAGATCAAAACTGCACCAGTAGACGAGCAGTAACCAAATCTCAAAAGAACTCAATCTGCTGGCTGCAGTTGACAACGGATGAAAATAACTCAGTCAAGTAAACTGAATTACTAGTCTCCTAGTCGTCACGATGGGACATCTGGGGAAAGTACCTTGACCACCTTCTGGAGGCACCGCGGAGTTCCTGGATGAGCTGCCCGGCACTGTCTGGGTTGTTACTGGCTGCGTGCAGCAAGGCTTTGCGGAAGGCGTAGCGATACTTCTTTTGGCGTATGCTGGCTCTCTCCTGCCTGCACATGCGCTTGTATTTGTGCTGGAGGTAAGAGCAAAGTCTCAGGAGCCGCGTTTTCCGCGAGGAGCTGTCGTCATCTTCCAACCTGTTCAAACAAAAGTCCACAGAAAATGACACGAAGCAGCTCGGGGCAGGCTGAAGCTCAGGGGATGCGCGGTACGATACTGACCCGTTTTGTGGTCGCCAAGAGCTCTGGAGAGGAACGAACGCCCCTGCCTCATCTTCTTCATCGTCATCATCTACATCATCCGCACTGTCCTCCGACCAGTCTAACCCTGGAGCAGAAAGTAACGGAAGAGCGTCAACAACCCCAAACGCAGCACAGCGCATGTTCATCACATGCTTCAAAGTCATCCGTTGGGATGTGTTTCGATCCAGCACCTAGATGAGGAAAGAGGTCCCCGTGCTCCCGCCGTCTCTTGGAACACAGCTGCACCAAATGTTGCAGCCTGGCCAGGCAGCCGGCGGAGGGCGAGAAGGCAGAGGGCCGCATGACGACCACGTGCCGCTGATTGTTGCCGTCACTGTTCTTGCAGGCGACCGGCAAGGGAGCCGCAGCAAAAGGCATTTTCCTGCTTGGTGATGGCCCAGAAGGTTGCACCGGACTGGGTGCTGCATTAGTGGGCATTCCTGGAGGCAGAAAGTTGACCGTCTGAGGTGGTGGTGGATTGCATAATAAACCCTGCTGCTGCTGTCCGGAAAGGATGAAAGATGCCGCGCTCGAGGGCTGAGGAAGACCTGGCGGCTGCTGCTGCTGCGGCCGTGGGAGGTGACTCCGGAGAGGCGAGGAGGGATGAATGTGGGGAGCGGGGGAGGAACTAAAGTGCTCGGGAGGCGAGTGGAAGAGGTCCGTGTCATGGCAAAACTTCTGACTGAGCACAAGACGACTCTGTAGTTTCTTCTTGATGGCGCTGCCCCTATGAGACGCGCTCCCCTCTTCCCCGTCCGTTTCATCCTCGTAAAAGGCAAAAGGGTCCAGAAGTTCCCCATCGGGGAGCGGTAACAGACGTGCACAGGGGGGAGAAGGCGGAAGGTCATCCACACCATTGGAAGATTTCAGAGCCAGAGAGGGCACGGTGATGTTAAGAGCTACTGACTCCAGGTGCGCTCGGGAACGCATTTCCTCCAAAGCATCGTGCTTCTTTTTCCGCTCCTTCTTAGGAATAAATCCCAAAACCTGCAGGTGACTATTACAGTATCTGGAAAAACAAAGAAAGAATATCTTACTAAGTATACCAGACATTTTTGGAACACACCCACTTGTCACGCAGACTCACCTCCGGTCCTCAGACTTGGGGATGGGGTTGGTACATCGCTGGCTGTTGTACTTGGCCACGTATTCACATTGCTTGAAGGGCGCCGTCTTATCCTCCAAGACGTGACGGATACAGAAAGCGTAGCCATTTAGTCTGCGCTGTTTGCAGAGCTTTGGGCTGTACGAGCACAATGGCTTATTGTCCACCTCTGAGAAGTGTATGTGTTTGCCTTCGTACATCACGTGACTCTTGTCCCTGACAACATCAGCTGATGGGAAAGAAAAAAAAAAAATCAAGGAAAAACAGAAAAATTAGATCTCACACTGTATACTGGTAAGGATGCCTTTAGAACCAGGTCAACATGTATCCTTTTTGACGCAGCTGACCCTGCCCTTTGCTTATTTTAAACGCAAATAACATGATGCAAGTAACAAAACCGCTTTACAAACTAACTACTATATTCAAAGATAAAACATTTATTGACCACCAGCAGCTATACAACCTGCTGTACTTAAAATATTTAGGATTTTTTTACTGTCTACACAAATACTTTTTCAAGATATTGACAGGTTTCTGTTATCTGATCAAATTTTCCTTTTCAAGTTCTCTCACTGCGACACCAATAGTGCATAAATGTTAAACTATTTTCAATATCATTTAATCCTGTTGCGACCTAAAACACAAAAAAGGCATTAAAGCAGGAGCCAACCATACATAATACTCCACGACAGCTGTCTACGCAAAGTTGGGGTGTTTAACGATACACTTTTTAACCCTTAGTAAAAGAGTAATTTAGGATCTTAAAAGTTGCATCACTTCGTCACCATAAATGCCTGTTATGATGTAAAGATTTGAAATAAACGTTCGTACAAAAAGAGGGGGAAAGGATGCTACAGGCATTTTCATATGCTTATAGAAACATATGTGACAATTTAAAACAGAAGTCCGCCTCCATGAGGACCTCAGCGCTAACTTGTGGTGTTTCGTTTAACTTTGGTGTCGTCGTGTTGTTTGGTGGACGCCATAAGTCTCACGACCGGCTATGTTTGACACATAAGGGCAGAGACAGGCTGAGCGTCAAGTACGTTAGATTCGGCCGATGTTAACTCGAGATAAATACGGAAACTGGTCGGGCAGCATTGGCGTTGCCATACGGGAACTAGCCTAGCCTGCAAACATTAGGTAAACAAATGTAAAAGTGATTTTGGGCTTTAGGTGTATCTACGTTCAACCTACACAACTGCCATAAAACACATCTCAAAATATTACTCAGCGACAGACAGAAACGCTTCATATTACCATTAACCAGATACCAAACGTCTACAAGCTAACAAGATATCGAAGCTAAAAACACGGCTCAGTAGGCGGTAGCTAACCAGGAAACGGAAACAAATGGTAACGCTGTAAAGCTATACTTCAAATTATCTTCAACATATGTTTTTGCAATATTAAACAGGATTTTTCCATCGACACAAATTGTAAAATTTTATAGCTATTACACATGGTACGTTTAGCTACAAATATATTTAAACAAAGGGTCCACAGAAACGCTTTAGGCCTCTATGCCTTGAAGGCCTGTTATAATCGAGGGAAATTATCCACTTTCATTATATAACTTGGACATTAACTGAACATGAGAGACAAAACTATATATATATATATATATAGCATCAATTATTCAATAAGGTTCAAGCACAGGATCACTGAACTTATATTAAAATTGGTAAATAATTGTAGGCCTCAAAGCTTTAAAGGGACACCGGTCTCTCGTTGAGCGCCTAGCCGACTAAAGAGTGGCGCGATCGGAACGCTGAGTAATCGAGGCCGAGGATGTGTGCGATTGAGCTTACCTTAAATTGGTATGAGCCGTTTACGATATTCGCTCCAGATAGACGGCCGAAATAGTCTATTACGATCAGCTAGGCTATTCGCGCATCGATATTCGAGATAGTAAAGTAACAGTGATCTTCATAGAGGTCAGTATATCTAGAAATAAAGATGCTTGTAAATATAAGCTACCCAGAGCAAATTACAAGCAGAAGGTAGACTGCTGAGGATTTTTGTTGGATCCACAGCAGACTCCTCACAGCACCACTACAGGCACTGCGGGGACATGACAACAACCCGCTCTACAACAACAACCTCTCCTACCATATTGGAAATTCAACTTTGTTAAAAAATACCCACATTATTTCAGTGACATGCACATATATCGATCAGAGACGACACGGATTGCCCGGGCTAAGGGCGCACTTTGTGTTTTTGTACATTTGAAAGCGTTTAGGAATGTTGTCGGAAAGGGTCCAGCAAAGTGTTCATGTGTGAAATCCACCTGGACCACTGCTCTCGTCTTCCATATGAATGAGTTGCAGAGCCTGCTGCCTGCTCCTCCACCGCGGGCTGCTCACCGAGGATGGACCCGAGGAGCCGGACTCTGCAAAAGTTTCTCAGCATCGTCATCACATGTACAAAATATAACCACGCATAACACCAGCTGCTCCTAAGGCTTTTTGGTTTGTTTTGTTTTTTGGTTTTTTTAAATAAAAGTACCATTACAATTAGATGGTTGATTTATTATGCTTGCTATATAAAACTTTATTTAATGACATAAATAGCATAATTCACATGGCTTTAGGAAAATAGTTTAAATACTTCTAATACTTTTTGAAAAGTTTACACACAGATGTGGAACTATATTTACTTTAGGAAGACTTATTATAAAGCTTTGGTCACACTAATTCAGTTGTGAAGGTAATGGCATAAACACACATTTCTGCAGGTGTACATTAATTAATGTTCCTAGCATTGGGATGACGAGGTATCTACCCTCACCAACTACTGTGATAAAATGCAAGTGCAATTCAGTTTCTAGAAATGTTAGATGAAATAAAATAGATTTGTGCGTATGTCGTCCGGCTACAAAGTGCTCCATTTTTAGCATATGGTTGGCTCATCCACCGCTTGAGCTCCTTCTGTGACAGCTTTCACACACTTTGCCATCGTCTGGGAGGCTCTACTTATTGGATCTGTGGATAGAGGTTCAAAGAAAAATCCCATTAAGCAACAGTGAAGACTAAAAAAATAAATAAAAAATCATTTATAACTACCAATTGTGCTGCCCTGGTTTTTTGTTTGCTTTGTTGTTATTACTTTTTAGGGGGCAAATAAATAGCAAACATTTAGGATAATAAAATTGTAAGTATTTTAACCTACCGGTAATGACCAAGTAAACAAATCATTAAATCTACATTATTCTCCAGAAACATGAAACAAATAGTATCATATACCCATTTTAAAAACAAAGATGATAAATTGTATATATATATATATATATTAGTAATGAATGAAAGAAACATCACAAAGAATGTGATAAAATAAACTTTTGTGATCATTAATTACTGATTACTCTGTAATAAACAT
>CAAE01014784.1:0-15237 GCA_000180735.1 Tetraodon nigroviridis
GGCTCAAACCATCAACGTCCAACAAGACTGAACTCATAACGGCAGCTTTTCATTCTGATTCAGGAAAAAGGGTTAAATAAGTGATTCAGTGAGTGTGAGGTGGCTTTTTCATGTTTGCCGCTGAAGGTTCTGAGTACCAGAGGCCTCCTCCCCTCCCCTCGATCCCGCTTTCAGCGTCTCTACACACACGTGGAAGCTGAACGATGGCGGCTTGAGCCCGACGTGTCCGCCTGAAACAGTCAGGACAGAAGAAACAGTCTCTGTTTGCTCAGCTGCAATTTCTTTGGGTTAAATAACATCAATACTATGATCTAACAGTGTCATCTTACACACTCGGCTCCTCACACACACACACACACACGTGTGTTCCCAGGCCTGACCTCCCACATCTTTGTCTTTCGCTTCAAATGCAAACACACTCTCCCTTTCATACTTCTATCTTTGTGAGGACTTTCATAGATAGAATACAGCCCTCAGGCCATTTCCGTAACGCTAACCCAACCCAAACCTAACCCAAACCTAACCTAACCCAAACCTAAACCCAAACCTAACCCTAACCCAAACCCAACTCCACCCTTAAACCACGTCTTACCCCTCAAACCCACCGCTGATCTTGGGACAACCAGACAAAATGTCCTCACACCCCAAAACTTTGCAAATGAAATGCATTTGTTGGTCGCCAAGACAAAACATTTACAAGAATACACACACACACACACACACACACTCTGATGCGACAAAAAGTTGACGCAGTAACCTGATCATGTGTCCACAGCAACTGGGGACTGTAGAGTTACACTGAAATATTAACAACGTCCAGGTGACCTCTCTCTCTCTCTCTCCCTCTCTCTCACACACACACACACACACACACACACACACACACAAATATTTGTACACTGGCAGCCAGGATCTCTTTCTTTGCACTGCTGGCTGTTTACGGTGTAAACAGCCAGCAATAACATATCTTCATGATAACGTAACTTATCTGTTAAGTGTATAAACAGGAAAAAGGACTGAATCATTTGTTTGTATAAATTAACTGGAAGGCAGAAAGTGAAAGTATTACTCTCCTTGTTTCTCTGTCCTCAGCCCTCTCTCATCCATCCATCCATCCATCCATCATGGCTGACCCCTCCCCCAGCTGGTGGAAGTTGACTTTCCTGAGGAGAAAAAAGTCCCAGGCCAAAGTCCTGTATGAAATCCCTGCAGAGTTCCTGACCAACAGCCCCTCGGCCGTCCCTGCCCCGGGACCGGGGGCCCGCCCCGAGACCGAGGCGGCCGACCCTGCGCTGGAAGCCCGCCTCGAAAGAATCGTGGACAAGACAACAGCCAGGGAGGGACGCCACGTCAAGGTGTCCCACTCGGGGAGGTTTAAGGAGAAGAAGAAAGCACGACCCGTGCTAGCGGAGAACCCGGAGATGTTCGAAGGAGGGGACCCCCGGAGGGCCGAGAGCCAGAAATGAGCCCCGCGTCTCAGGACGCAAACATGAGAGCAGAGAAAAGCCCCCGTCGGAGGACTGGAGGGTCGGCCGGGTCCAGCCGGCTCCAGCTTCACCTGGATCAGGCTCACATGTTGGGGTCTTGAGCCAGCAGCGCAGGGCCCAAACTAAAGATCACACAGGTCTGTGGTTGGGAGGCGAATCCAGGTTCATCCTACCTAAATCATGTTTGGCGGAGGTGGATTACAGTTCAGAATAGGTCTCCTTTGTGGGGTCTACTTTTATTGTATGGTTTTACAGCACACTGGGGTTTATTGAGGTGTTTTCCTACTTTGAAATGCAAGCAAGCGTGTTGTTTTATGTCTTTTGATAAGTTGGTTTCGTTTTTTATTTGCGATCTCAAGCCTGGGCCTTTTCTTTTTCATGTGGAACGAGTGCAATATCAGCCGAAAAGCATGAGACAAAAAGTATCTATCAATTTTTCATCCTTCTATCTTCTCTTTCTTCTTAAAATAAGAATATTTATTGTACTCCTAACAGCAGTGGAAGAGGGAAGAGTTAAAAAACAAAAAAAACTCACATATTTTGTGATATATATTGATATTTGATTGAGACAATTAGCTAGATTAAAACAATATACCGAAGCAAAGGTCTGTTGATCAGCAGTTGTTTAAAATGTCTAATTTAACCCTCTACTTCAGGGCCATGTGAAATGTTTTATAATAATTGCCTCCAACTGGTGTTTATAGAATAATTCTGCTTGTTTGGATAAAGACTGGATTAATATATTGTATTTTTAGACATAGTGAACATTCACAGAGCAGCCAGCACTAATATGATGTTGCCAAGAAAATAGAAAACAGCATTTTGCTTACATTTCATAACAAAGTCTTCATTTCAAAGTATTTTTCATTTTTTTTAAACAGGGGTACCGTATTTTATCTAATATATAATTTTATCTGTTAAATATATGTCAAAACTGCGAAATTGGGGAAAAAATATGTACGTGTTATAAACAGAATATGTAAGTAAACATGACCTTATGTGCAGTTTGTTTCTGTGGTTACATTTTTGACTGATTTTAACTGGGATTTACACTTTCCACCAGTGTGTCGAGATAAGCGACCATCTGGAACTGCTATGGCCGCTTTTGGCCACAAGAGGGCGACACACCACGGCCTATAGCCCGAGGCTCTCCCAGGTGAGACGCTGCCCCCTGGTGGACACAAGTGGCAACGCACACTCCTCATATTGATTATTCCGCTACTTTTCCCGCAGTTTGGCACGGAATCTCTGATTCAGCTGCTGAACGTAAAGGCCATTTTTATACTTGTATTTATGAAAATTATTCCCAAGTGAAATGAATAGTGGTCAAAGGATAATTATCTTATGATCTTGAGAAAACGGAGTTTGTTTTCTCGTGATCACAAAATAATTAACTCGTGATGTCCAAGAAATAGGGGGGGGGGGGAATGACACTTGGAATTTTTAAAAAATGCTTTGAAGGTATCAGTTATTATTCTTTTAAAAAATTGTTTTACAGACAAAATAAAAGGCATGAGAACAACAGGAGTTACCTAAACGTTTTTCTCTACAGCTTTAAGCATCATCGTGAAAAACGCAAATGTAACAAGACCACTCGGAGCCAACACTGTCCATTTTCTCATCTTTTAATAACACATTCATATCTATGCTCTGTTTTGTTTACAAGGAGTTTAAAACAAGTGATGATGAAGACTAAAGGAATCAGGCAGGCAGAGAATGAAAGTCCGGATACTGTAAAGACCACGGCGCCCCCTGGTGGAGGGAGGGCGCCTCCTCACGCTTGTAGCAGCTGGGAAAGGAACCGACATCTCCGAGAACCTCAACGGTTTGCTTTGGAGTCTCGGATGTCTTTCAGCCAGCTCGGAGCAGCATCCTCCTCCTTCCATCCAGCCACAAAGTCAGATAAAAACAGGTCCTTGCTGATTTTCTTTTTCCAAACGACTCATTAGAAGTGAGAAACAGATCACTGTAGAAGGTCCTCGACGGGCGCTCTAACTCATGTAGGCTTTTTACAGAGAAAAAAAATGCTAAATGCACCCAAACACAAGAGATACAATCTGCTGTCATAAAAAGAAAGAAAAAAAACAGAAGTCAAACCAAAATAAAAGCAAGAATAATTTGAAATCAAATATGCAGGAAAGAAGATGCAAATTGGATACAGAATCTCATTTATGTTGGGTTTTTCACAAGAAAATTAAGCTCAGATGTGGGTTTTTGTCTCCCTCTCATGATTATTCAATGTCATAATATTTTGAAATATAACTAAAATGGAGAAAGAGAAGAAAATCATCTTTGGAAGAAGTAAAACTTGTTTCCTTTAATAGACTATTCACTACAGTATATGGAGCTGACACTACCCAGTTATTTATTTACCTATATTTATTTTGAGCATTATTTTTTTTTTTTTAATTTTTGTGTCCTTTTTCAAAGAAAAAAATACCATTCATCTATTTTTTTAATTTTTTTTTGCAAGAGCTAGATCAACAAAAGATTTAAATGGTAAAAAGATGCCGTGCCCCTCGGTTGGGAAGGTGAAATCACTGCGAGGCTCGTGAGGCAGCGTCAGCGATGCTACAGAGGCAGTTTCAGCGTTTGGAGGTGTCACACACCAGACGGGACCCAGCGGCACACACACCCCGTCCCAACCGCTCCGGCTGCTCACGTCCCCTCACACCACAACCTGTCCATGTTGGAAGTTTTTGTCTTTTTCTTATCGGATTTACCTACGTCTGTTTACAAATCCGTCTCAAACTGGTGAGGTACAATTTGAACAACCGAAGAATAAATTAAAGTTGAAGAGTGGGGGGAAAAAGAGCGATATTCTAAGTGTAAGACTACAATGTTTGTCCAACTCTTTTTCAGGTCAGTGAAAGTAAAAGAAACAATCTTCTGGCTGAGTTTGCTTATGTTTTGAGGTAGCGTTCCTAGTTAAGTGTTACGAGGTTTGTGTGTTTTGTCGCAGCATGGTGTCCTTCTGCCGGGTCTCTTCTCAGAATCGTCGAAACCGCGGGCCGATTCCCGGGTGGGAGACCAAGGAGGGGGTGAGCGATATTTGAAGGTCTAAATGACTAAAAGCGTTCTGCCACGTAATACTCTGAATTTTCCAACTTCCACCAAACAAGGACAACACCAGCGAGGTTCTATCCGTTTTCTACCGTTGTTGCCGTCCTGAAGCGTCAGTCAGTGACCAAAGCTCTAGATGCACTGCTGTTTCAATGAATACACACATTTTAAACAAAAAGGTTGGACACAAAGGAAAAGGTTCAGCCCCCAGAAACTAGAATCGGATGTGTTTTAGCGCCTCTAGATCACCGTCGTTGGGTCTTTTCAGGCTTCGGTTTTGAAGTTTGGTTCAGTTTGGTGTTTCTGACCACGCGGCAGCGCTACTGCTACCACACACAAATCTGTGTTTTCCCACCAACAATCCAGCCTGTTTAGTGTAACTGCAGTCAAACAAACGCATAAAAATTCAGCACCGATGCAAAAGGAAGGTGGATAAACGTACACTAGTATTGTCCTTTCGTTACTGGAGCCTTTCTTCTAAACGCGGTGTGGCACCTCATCAGTGTTCTAAGTTGCATAACAAAAGGGCAGAGTTCACGCGTCGGGCTGCAGATATTAGCCAGATCCAATGCAAACTGCATGTAAAAAGAAAAAAAAAAAAACAAAACTGTTTTCTGTCCTAGTCAGGATGCATCGTAGCAGGAGTAAACATGGCGCGCGTCTCCTTTCTCCTCGTCCGTCCAGACGCGATGACCACTCAACTTCTGTGTGAACTGTACACAAAACCACGAGATGGTCGCTCAGTTGGGAGAGGAAATCAGGACGATTTCAGCGTCTAACGGCCAGCAGGACCTGCCGCCTCAGACTCTTCCACCCAGGTGGATCCACTGGGCTGCGTTGGGAGTCCAGCCCTGTGTGTTTGGCACCGTGACAGTCGTGAGCGACACGTTAGTCCTTTTCAATAGCGCTTCTGTTGTGCATTCCACAAACGAGCGGAAGTGGAGCCAATTCCGCTATTTTCTTTTTTTTTCCCCGTGAAAGAGTCAAAACGATCGCATGAAAGGAAGGTGTGAACAAAGTAAAACTGAGGTCTCGAACAGAAGTGAGCGAAAGAAACACAATGGAAACCAGCGCAAGAGAGGGCGAGGGACTCTCGCCTTCCCGCCCGCTCCAAAAATGAAAGGATTTTTTTCCCTCCTCCCCGTACAAAAAGGAAATGAGAGCGTCTCATTTTCCCAGAGGGAACAAGATGAAGCGGTAGACGGGGCCGAGCTCCATCCGGTCCTCCCTGCTCCCTCCCCCGCTCCCCCTCTGCCTCCTCCCTCTTTTTCTAAAGGACATAAGGTGTCCGAGGAGCTTCTTAGTCCTTTTCAAGGACGCCGTTCGCACACTCGAATGAGTGCGACAGGACGTCCCCAGATGTCGCGTCCAAATAAAGCTTGCTGTATTCTCCAAACGAAAAGCCTCAAAATAAAAAGAACTGAAAGTTAAGCGAGCCAAGCGGCCGCGAGCTGGACGATGGGTCCTAAATCAGGTGTCTTGGCGGTTGTGAACAGAGCTCTATGGTTGGTCAGAGAGGCGCGGACCCGACACCAGGACGCGCCACGTCCGCCCCTTCGGGACAAAAATGGAAGCACGGACACGAGACACGTCTGTGATGGTGAGCTGGTGGGTTTTGCTGATGAAGACTGGCGGTGGACGTTGCCAAGTGCAGGTTGGATACTTAGAAGATTGTGTTTTCTGGCAGTGTCCCTCAGTGACAATCTCTCCTGCCTACACAGCTTTCCCCAACGTGATTTTCTAAAAACTTTTTTTTTTCTCCAAAAATACAAAAGTGTCATGTGAACATCTTATGTACAGTTTTTTTTTTAAGTTTTTTTTTTTTTTTTCAGATCACCCAGCTGCGTTTCTGTTTTTAAACTCTCCTGCTTTTCTTTGCTGCTCCCATTTTTTTTTCCTGAAAAGTTCTTAGACGTCTGCCTCCTCGCCCAGTCGGAGCGGAGGAGGAGGGCCATAGGTTCTGGTCCTACTTTTTTCTGCTTTTTTCGAAAGTTTCACCCAAACACACCTTCTGACAGAAAAATAACATTTAAAACCAGTGAACTCACACACACACACACACACACACACACACAGCTGTTTTCTCACACCGAGCAGACGTGTGGCCAACAGGGAGCGAGCATCTGAGGCGTTGCGGTCAGTGCACAGGTAATAAATATTCACATTCAGAGAAGTCGCAGCGAGTTCAGGCTTGCCCACAGAAGTTGTTCGTTTGAATGTGTCTCCATGAATGGCTACTAATGCGCACAACACAACTGGTCCCCCGGACTTGTACATTCCAGGTTCAGCGAGGAGCCAAACCCTCGAACGAGCGCTCAGAGCCCTCGCAGCGCCTGGCGCCTGGTTCTGATGCCATCGCCACGAGAAAACAAGGCAGGAGAGGTCCTGCAGTGCACAAGGTGGGCTGGTAGCCACGGGACAGACCAGTCACAGTGACGAATTACAACCTGAGGAGGAGATTGTCTGCACGGAGAGTAAAGAAGCATTCAGAGATCACCCCCTCGGATGAGCTCCGGCGGCGTGTTCGGCCACCGTGAGCACTTTAGGACCTTCGAGAGGTTGATGCTGCTCCCTGTTGGCCAGCTCCGCTTAAGACTACAGATCCTCCAGTCACGCGCCAGGAAGACGAAGAGCAGGGTTCCTCGCCGACTAAAGGCAGAACGGCACCTTTTCCTCCTTCGCAACGACGACTTTGCCCCCCCCGAAACACAAGGCCCTCGCTCATCCTGAGCTCATTCAACCGCCCTTGCACGCAAAAAAAACCAGAAAAAAATAACCAAAGCAACAAGACAATAACTGGGAAAAAAAAAAACCCAAACAAACAAAAAAACCCTTTTCTTTAAAAAAATAAAAAATATTCAGGACTATCAGCTCTTCTTTTCTTATATAAAATGCCAGCAAGCAAAAAAGTTAGGAATACTGAGGTAACTTTACCCTGAGGTAGGTTTTTTTCTCGTTTTCATTTCTTCTCTAATCTGGTTAATCTGGGCCGGAGCGTCCAGGCGTAGACCCCGCCCCCTCATTATAATACACGGGCGGGGTCTGGAGGCTCCGCCCACCGGCCTTTGGCAGAGCGGGAGAGAGAACCAAGAAGCCCCTGGCCACCAGGCCGACAACGTCCCCTCTGGGTGCAAAGCAGGGAGCTTTGGAAGACTTTTTGGTTCCTTGGCTGGCTCAAGGCCAGGTTTCAACGCCTCCTACCGGCAACCAGGGCCGTTTTCCAACCAGGACGCCTTCACGGGAGCGTTCGGTTGCATCCGCAAGCGACCAGCTCTGCAGAAACGTGATGAGCAGAAGAGTCAGACGCGCCTCGTCCGTCTGCCACCGCGGGGCTGATCCCTGTTCCTGACTCGCTGCCTTCAACACATCTACCTGAGGGGCCGGGCTAACTCACATATCATATATATATAATATATATAAAATATGCCGTTTAAGGTGCAGGTCGCTAGCCAACTAGCATAGCTGTTGGTTGTTTCTAAATAGCTGTTATGAGCCAAGTCACCGCAATAGAACTGCAGCGCCTGCTGCGACCGCCGCATCCTTGACTGTCTCTTTGCTGCGCCTTACTGCCACATGATAAAAGATGGAGAAGGGGGCCGTGCTGGCCCAGACCCGCGCCTAGCTGTGGGCTACATTATGCTGCATGTCCTAAACGAGGGTCCGGGCAGCGACAGACGTTCCCCCCTTCATAAAAAGGCAAGGCTGCCAGGCGCAGCAGCTGCAAACATTTACATGAAGATTATATATTTACAACCTCATATTTTCTCTTTTAATCTTTTTAATGTCTCCAGATCTCAAAGAGGTCTTTAAAAGAGCAGTGTTAGCATCTACGGCCCCTCTTGCTGACTGCCATTGGCTCGGGGGAGGGGGGGGAAGCGTTGACCTTCCCGCCATGTGCCGCCGCAGAGGTTTCCTCGCTCCCTCTCCCATCTCTGCCTCACTGCATTCCATCAATAATATTCTCTGAATAAAACATTTCTATACATATATCTCTATGTTTGCTTCTTATTCTTTTTTTTTTACTTTTTAAACCAAGCTTAAAATCTAGGACTGAGAGCAGACGGCTGGAGAGGTCGGTCGGGGGCCACGGAAGCAAAGAGAGCTGCGCTAGTGTTCCAGGGAGGACGGGTGAAACGACCGCTGGGGGGCTCCATCCCAAGGTCAAACCCTCACACGCGGCGGTTGGACCCATCCTAGCAAGCATCCGAAAAAGCTGCCAAGGCACACTAGGAGAAGGCTGCAACTCCCTCCTTCCACCCCTCCTTCCCTTCATCCCTCCATCCTCAATCAGTCCGTCTTCTGGCCTGGCATCTGGTTTCTGTCCTCACGTCTGTTATCTTTTTCCTCTCCTAAATTCATTTCGTCGTTTCCCCTCTAAACACCAATCTTTGTCTCCGGCGGAATCCCTCCCTCCTTATATCTCTCCCTGTCTATCGCTGGGTCCGTGTGTCGCTCTCCTGTCCTGTCCTGTCCTGTCCGTCCGTCCGTCCGTCTGTCTTTTCGTCAGTCTGAGTCTGTCCGTCAGCTGGGGGGGGTGCGGGGGTGCGAGGGTGGGTGGGTGGGGGGGCGAGCAGGCCCTGAAGGCCTTACTTTCTGCGCGGCTGCTGATTGAGTACTTGTGTGGAGTTGTCCATCTCTGTGAAGCCCTGCGAGGTGGAGCAGGAGCCCACGCCCATCTTCTGCGGCTGCTTGAACGGCATCAGGATGTCTCGGATCTTCCTCTGAGCACACTGGAGGAGCGAGAAGCAACCAAGCGGTCAGCTGACTTACGCTTACAGAATATTTCAGTTTGGGTCGATAATTCTGCAGGCAGAGAAAATAGACTCGGCCAACTTCATTCAACATTTCATCCAGTGACTATTTCCTGCCATGTGGACACACACACACACACACACACACACATATCGAAATCCCTACCTTACCTACAGTTGAGCCGGAAAAAGGACTATCCAACACTCAGTAGAACTGAGTCAAACTTGTAAAAACGATGTATAATTAAACAACTGTCCATTAAACACAAAAACCTGACTAACTTAAGTCAAACGCTGCTCGTCTGGGAGCAGGAGCGAGTACCTGGCTGGCATAGAAATGTCCGTTGATCTTGACGATGACCTGGTCGTTTTCATCGGGCGTCTGTTCCCTGGGGACCACGACCTCGGCCGCCGTCAGGTTCTGCAACTCGTTGACCTGTAGACGTCGATCCGGTTAACCGAGGGCAGCCTCAACCACCGAGAGCTTGGTTTTAGATCCTGGAAGGAAGGCTTCGGTTTGCTTACAGTCTTGCCTCCCTTGCCAATCACCCTTCCTGCGGCGGCGGCGGCCATCTTGATGTGGGTCTCCAGTTTCACCTCCTCCTTTGGTCCAAAGAAGTTCTCTTCCTTCAGTTTGCCGTAGATCCTGCCCTGAGCCTGCAGGAGGGAGCCAGAGCGGTCACGGCCAAGTAAAAGGCAGGTCGAGTCGACGGATCACATGACTGAGGCCGTCGAAAACAACACATCATTCCAGAACACAAACACCTGAAAAGCGATTGTTGTCACGGACACGAGCTTTACAAAAGTTTGGGAGACACGCTCATTATTAATATTTTTATATCTGAATACTTGTTTTAGAGTTTAAATAAATAAATGAGGTGTATATATTAGCCTTTTGTGCCAACAAAGCAAAATGGAACCAAATCTGGTGGTAAATTAATCATGATCATTCCAATAATTAGGCCAATGAATCAGCATCATTGGACCGTGATACTGGTTTCACAGCGTTAGCTTGATTAGCTGTCAGCTGCTACCTTAAACTGGGCCTCTGGCGGTCCTGTCACGATAACCATCCTCATTTTTGATTCTGGAGATTCGGCTGGAGCGATCTGTGAGAAAAGAATCACAGAATTAACCTGAAGTCTTTCCACAGTCCAACTACAACATGGTGCTTTTTTGTACCCTAACAAAGTTTTCAGTGACATTTACTAAAAAGTGACTACATGATCAGCAATGACATAAATCCGCGGGAGGAGCTAGCATCTTCAGCCACAGAGTAGAAGGAATGAGCAGAGGAACTCAGAAAGCAGACCTTGATGGAGGCCCCGGCGAAGCGGCTCAGCTGTTTGATGTGCTGCCCCTTCTTTCCAATGATGGCTCCTACTGCCTGTGCTGGGATGTAAACATGGACCGTCTCGATCTCTGGAGCCTGGACACACACATGTGGCCAACATTTGATTACACACACACCTTTAAAAAACCACCGTGCTGATGAACTGTGATATAAACGTCTGCAGTTTGTGTTATTCACAAACAAAATGAGGCTAGACTGGATCAGGTTCAGCATCCCTGAAATCTCTTTACTTTCACCCAATAAAACACAACGCACACACCCGGTGAATAAAACACCTCCAGCAGGAGGGCACATCTTCACCAACACAGAAGAACGATCACAAACGTCTCTAAAACCCGGAAAACCCGAGGTTCTTACCCCAAATCCGTAGGGGGTAGCAGCGCACGAGTTTCCTGGCATAGGTGGAGGCATGCTGGAGGTGGGGGGGAAGAGCCCCAGAGCACCCAAGTTAAGTCCAGGGATCAGATGTGCTTGCTGCTGCACAAAAGACGGCGACAGGTTAGAGACGATTCGGCAGTGTTGGCAATTCTTCCTGCATGCTTCATTCACTCGTTCCTTCATTCATTCATTACTTGATGCAAACTAACGATCCAAGAATCAATCAGCAAACACGTGTGTGTGCGTGTGTGTGTGTGTGTCTCTTCAGACATATGTGCAGGCCTACATTCATGGCCGCGATGTCGTTCTCATAGGCTTCTCTGACTTTCTTCATGATCTCCACCTCAGCCTGACAGCAGCCATCCACGCATCCTTTGACGGTGATGGTCCTCTCCTGGTTGTACAGCGACAGGTCCTGGAGGCTGCGCACGAGAGCCAGACGAGTGTCAGAGGGTGAAATTGGCCCGTTTCAAACGGAGGAAGAGGTTTCGGAATTACACCCATGCAAGAAAACAATGCAGCTACGGTGTTTCACAGTCACATACGGTCCGGAAACAAGCGGTTTTGCCTGCCCTTATTCTGAGAGATGGTATTTGAAATGTGTGAAGGCTCACGATGAGATGGTGATCTTGGTGTTGGTGTCCTGTTCTATTTTCTTCAAGTTGCGTCCCTCTTTCCCGATCAGGCGTCCAACAAAATTGTTGTGGGCCAGAATCTTCAGAGGAACCTCATCAGCGCTGCAAACAGAAACCCTCGTCAGCCGTGAGCGTCTTTCATTTGCTAACAGAGGTATCACACACACACACACACACACACACACACACACACCACCTAACTCCTGGAACCTTGGTTACAAACCGGAGCTGCTCGGTTGGTGGTTTGACCCCTGTTAGCTTTTATTTGATTATTATTATTATTTGGTGTTTCTGAGGGGAGGAAAACCTACGTCTTGGTGTCTTTAGCTTCCTGGTTCATGATATCCAGGATCATCCTGCAAGCAGCCGAGCAGCCTTCAGGGCTCGAGTGGATGCTGATCGGCTTCTCGGCAGCGCCTGCATTCTCTTTGCGGTGAATGTCGATCCTGCAGCAGAAAATAAAAAAAGGAGATTCTGGGCTCAGTAGCTTCAAGGTTAAACAACAGAAACGAAGCTTATTAAGGAGAGGACAGTACTGTCCGCGTCCAACAGAGCTGAGAAGGTGCAGAAATGTGATCAAGTACTCTAATTTGTATCACAACTGATTTCCCTCTTAAATAATGTCTGACTTTGGCTAAATTTGCTGAATGTCCAGTGCCCAGTCAAGGTAGCATTTTCCTGTCCGTTTCTCTATTTGCTACCATTACAATGTTACTTATGGTTGAATTTGAGGACAGTCTAAAAGCAAACCATTTTAATAATTCAAAACCATGTAGGCCCACTGACAGGCTTTCAACATGCACCGCGGAGAACGCTACCCACTTGCTTCCAGTTTGCTTGGTGATGTTGCGGATAGTGGCTCCCTCCTTGCCGATGATGGCTCCAACGTACTGCGTCAGTACCAGCAACCTCAAAGGAAGGTCGGCGTGTGGAGGCTTAGACGGCATCCCTGAGTTCGGGGACACACCTCTGGGCCCACCTCGGGGGCCATAACCAGGGCGCCGGCCATATTCAGGCCCCCGCTGGCCATCGTCCAGCTCAGAGGTCTCGTCTGGGATGTAGGATACGTGGAGGGTGTTGCTCTCAAGCTGGTATCCGTTTAACTTCTGGATAGCTCTAATGGGAAGAATAGCAAATTGGTGGTTGATGCAGTCATCGTGTAATGTGTGTGACATTTTATATAGTAACTAACGCGATACGTTCTTCAGTCTTGATGACCAGCAGGAAGTGACATAACTAATATAGGTTTGTTTGTTGAAACTTTACAAACACAAATGAGATAATAATAATAATAATTATTATTATTATAATAAATCTTGTGGCTAAGTTTAATGAGTGAAATCAGATTCCTGGTTTCAGGTTGTAGTTCCAGTTCTCACCAGTAGGTGTCAGGATAGGACCGCTACACACTCAAGCCAGCGCTTATTCAGTCTTTAGAGCATTGTCAGTGTGATATGAGCTACATTTTAGAGATAGTATTCTTTAATTTGCTTTTAGGACAAGCTAAATGAAAACAAAGACAAAACTGTAGTTATGACTGCAAATAATGAATAAAAAATATAGAAGGACGACTGGAGAAACGTACTGTTTGGCGTGGTCTCGGCAGGCATACGTGACGTTTACCACAGCAGTCTCACTGTCTGTGTTCACTGGAAAGAGAAAAAAGGTATATTCTTTTTAGTTCTATTCTCTTTAACTATTCCTTTTATTATAAAGGAGCCTTTAAATATGTTTAATAGCTGCAGGTTTGACTTAATGTTGAAACCTGAAGTTATACTGTTGTCATAAACTAGTGTAGTTTCAGCATATATATCTTGGAAGTTATTTAAAAGGGTAATCTTGCTCATCTCTGGCTTTGAATTAGTGACTGGTAATAAATTTGATATGGGAAAGTAATATTATTTTCCTTATTCAATAGAGTAAATGTTAAACTCAATTAAAAAAACTGGAAGGTTTCAGGGTTAATGATATGACTGATCTTTCAATCTATAAATGAAGTAAACCTTTCTGGCCCCGTGCCTGACCACAAATCTAATTCTGTTCATTCATTCATTCTACAACATTCCCACACTGCATAAAGTGGAACTCTATCACGATTCTCTCACAATCACTTCCCAAACCCGAAGGATAACTGATCGAAAACTTCAATCTGAATAACCTAGAACGTTTTTAAAGCCTCACCTTGCTCACAGTTTTCAACAGTTCCACACTGGGCCAACAGTCCATCGAGTACCTGTGAAGAGAAGAACACAGGCGTTGGTGTGGCGCAGCAGCCACGAGGCTCGTCTGATGCTTTCATGAGCCTCTAATCGCTGAGGCGACGCTGCAGCAGCCTGATAAGTTTCTCCAGACAGACCTTCCGTCCCCTGGACACACGGGGCCACGCCCTTGTTACACTAACTAGCATTCATACAAGCATGGGTATGGAGGCAGAAAATGGGCAAATATTCTTACCACATTTTCCATTAGTAAATGTATAAACAGAAGTGTAACAGCAACCGTCTATACCAGTAAAATAATGTACTTTAGAGCTACAGGTTGGCGTTGCCTGCTAATGTCATTCTTTTCCCTGAGAAACAGCCCGAGCCGTGAAAGGAGCAGAGCTGCCACGCAGGGAAGCACAGCCACAGACACTCGCGCCAACTGCTGGCGCGTCTCATTTCCAACCAGAGACATGAGGTTGCCCTGACGCCATGTTGGTGGACGTTACTGAGACACAAGCGGTGTCTTTTCGTCTCTCCAGATTTCACGACGCCGACGATCACGTTTGCTTCCACATTTTAGGTCAGAAAATCTCACCAAGCTGCTTCGCTCAGCAACCTCCTGCTGATTATTATACCTTTCTAAAGACAACTAATTACCAAAACAAGATCTGCAGTATATAATAAAGAATAAAAAAACATATCACATAGAATCAGATTCAAATATTATCATTAAGAACATTGGAAACCTGTCAGAAAAGGCCAAAATGTAGTGTGCTTAAAGTTTAAAGACTATGTTGTTTTGCCGGCAACCTAAAAAAGACAGAACAGGACAGAAGGTCCTGTGACAAACTGGAGGAACTGACCTCCCACTGCAGGTGAGGTGGAATGTTTCTGATCTGCAGCTTCCTGGTTCTGTGGAGAGAAAGAAAGGAGACCGTTAAAAGAGTCTGCTGGACAGAAAGAGTGAGGAACAACCAAACAGTCACCGAAGCGTCGCGGCTGTTCACGCAGCGTCAACCACTGTTCACCTGCCTCCATGTGAGCTCACAACCCAGGCAGCCAAGAAATCGATGCAGTGAGTGATTCGCCACCGTTTCCTCTATTTCGGCAACGGTTCTGCATGACTGGGGGGACAAACTGACTGTTGCAGATAAGCCGTGCACACGGTGGGCGAAAGGTGAAAAGAGCAGGTGTGAGCAGGTCTGGGTGAATCGGTGCTTGTGGTCCAAACTGGGAACACATGACGGGATAGACGGTGTTTTCTTACAGGCTGGTTATTGTGTGGAGACGTTTTTGATTCCTATGAGCTTCCTTTGTTGTTCCTATGGTGATCCTCCCTTTCGGTTCTTTGGCGGGGGGTGGCGG
>CAAE01014784.1:23819-131319 GCA_000180735.1 Tetraodon nigroviridis
TCACCTAAATTACACACAGCATTTAAAAGGCTGTCTGGTGTCATTTAAGTCGGTGCTGAAATTAAACCTAATAGTGCTTCAGTCCGGTTTCTGCTGCACACCAATATGAATGAAACCATTACAGAATGATTAAACACACACACACACACACACACACACACACACACACACACACACACACACACACACACACACACACACACACACACACGCACACAATCTTATCTGTGATGACAATGGTTGGTTTTGTCTTTAGCTTTCGCTACAAATGTGTGAATATCTTTTAGTAAAAAAAATCAAATTTCTTCAGCTTTTTTGTTTTCTAGTAGAATTTTTTAAACTTGTTTTTTTTTAATTAAAATATAAATATCAACTGTACAAACCAGATATGGCTGGCTAAGTGTTTGAAATCCAGGCACCATTTATGTTCCATTTATAAAGTCACAATATATTCTACACTTCAACAATTTGAACAATAAATGTCCATGTACCACACAGATCTACAATTTAATTCTGTGTTTTAACTCCACATTTTATAAAGAAATGTGTAACCAAGTACAAGTTTAAATACTACAAACCCACCCTAAATGTTTCCTCAAGGTTAAACAACATTTTTCAAGCCTTTTGCGACAACAGTCGTCTGACAGAGGAGCGCACTTTTTCACCCTTCCAACTCACTACTGCAACACTTTTAAACACACTACATTTTCATTCTTGCTTTGTACAGTTTCCTTTCATAATTATACTGCATCTTTTAACTACTAAATTTATTCACTTATATATATATATATATATATATATATATTAAAAATTGTACAACTATAAGTATTACAAAATTTTGTAATATACAGCATAAACATAAGAGAAAACCATGATGGAGAAAGAGTGAAACCAGCAAATGTACAGGGTAGGACTAATTAAAACAACTAATTTGTGCAAAGTGTAAAACCACTAAAACCAGAATTTTAGTCAATAAATACTTAACATCACATTTCTGCTTGGGCCACCTTAGCTAGTAGAAGCCTTATTGAAGAAAACAGGTACTATTTTATTTTAAAAACCTAGAGGAAAAAAACTGTTCAAGTGCTACAGGATGTTTTTTCCCCCCATCAGCCTGTTAAAGGAAACGCAGCAAGTGTTTAACACAGAAGTGGGGGAAGCAGCTTCTAATCCCAGTCTGCTTTCACCTTTGTTCGAAAACATTGGCTCATTATCTCAACAGACGCTCCTCCTCCGGTTGGCTCATGCCTTCATCTTCCAACACTCGCCCCAAAAAGGTCCCCACTTTTGCAGCCTTAGACTGCATTCATCATCATCACTTATAAACCGTTTTCTGGTTTTTTTTTTTTAGACATCCAAACAAGGACTTCTTAGCAGAACGGAACCTCGTTACTGCTAATTGATCTGCATGGACGTGAAGGTGGAAGAGTCCGTCCTGTGGCCCCCGTACGTGACGCTGGGACCACTGGGACGCCTTCCTTCTCATAAATGCCTCCAGACCACGTGAGCCAATGCAGTGGATGTGATATGGCACACCCCCAGCCTGCACACACCCACTTCTGCAAGGAGGGGGGGAGGGGAGAGCGGCCGAGGGAGGGGGAGGGAGCGCACGCTAGAGATGAGGGAGGGGAGTGGATGTCTTCCCTATCTTCTCTGCTTTCTTCCCTCCACTGCAGCACATACATGCCTGCATGGGTGTGCATGTGTGCACACGGCTTTATCGCACATGCACGCCGAGCATGTGACCAGCCGCGGCCTCCATTTTACTCTTTCGCAAATCCAGGAAGCGAAGCAGAGAGCATGATGGGAGCAAAGCTGAGCTAATGAATAACAAACCAACCTGTTTTAGGTTCCGCTGAGGAGGAGGGATCCACTAAGCATCAAATATACACCAACAAACGGCTGCTGTCCTCCAAAATGTACGTTTAAAAGGAAATAAAAGGGGGAAAACCTGCTCACTTTACACCTATAATCAAAGAAAAAACCGACTCTAAATACAGTTTAAGTCAGAACAGTTTTTTTTCAACGTGTGCTGCAGATCTGCCACCAAGAGTGTTCGATCCATGGAATCCACACAACCAATCACAGCGCACGGAAACCTTTAAACAATTATTTAAATGTTACAGAGGACGTCATTTACGTCTCGACTATGCACTATGTGAACGCACTATGCCAAAAAAGAGTGTGCGACTGTCAGCGATCAATCACCTCAGGTGAAACAATGGGACTGGTGTCAAAGGAAAGCAGACGTCTGGCCATATTCTTCATGCTTTCGTTGGGCTTACACACTACCAGTTTAAAAAAATCAATACTGGGCTCTTTCCTCACACTGGCTTCCATAAACCCTCTGCAGTATTAGATGACAAAAGGATGCAGTTACCTAAATAAGCTTAAAATAATTACCACTCCCGTACCGGTTCTTTGGTCATTAAACATCTGGAATGCTCAGCTATGTTCCCTTTTTTTGTTCATTTTTGCGAGTGTTAAAAAGCAGCAACCACTTCACAGGTGAGCACTGTAAATTACAGAAGGTGTTTCACTTTGCAGGCCACTCCATATCGACACTGTGATCAATTCTAACGCAACAAGTCTAATTAAAATGATCAAATAATCATTACACATAGGTCATTTGTTTCTGGTCGAGCGTCTAGAGCTGAAATTCGTGACTACGAACGGATGCTCAAATACCATTTTAAAGGTGCAAACAAGAGCCTTATGGTCAATTATACCCTCTCCTAATTACCACTACTTAGTCTTACTTCTTTTTTTTTTTAAAAAAATGCAATGCAAACAACCGTACAAACAGCGGATATTATGTTCACAACCACTCTTTTTTCAAACACACCTGAAGACCGCCTCAAGCTGCAAACACACACCCTGTGGGTTCCTTTTGTGCTGGAGTAATCGTTTCATAAATGCAGTTTCGTTTTGAAAAAAAAAAAAAAATGAAGCAATTCTTTTCTTATTATTCCCAGAAAAACACAGACATCTGTAGAGGTGACATGTGCACGCTGTGGTGCATTCTGAACGAGAGTTTGGGTGCATGGTTTGTCCTTCTGCTACATTCCCATGTGTCATTTACAACCCTGGTTTTTTAGCCAAAGTTCTGACCACAAACAGCTAAAAATCATCACAATCATTCCACAATCATCAATTCAATTTTCCGTCACCAGGTACGATACAAAAATAAAACCAGAGAACCTTTTCGTCTCGTGTTGACGATGGGGTGCAGATTTACCCAAATAAAACCGATCTTTTCTAAGCAGGAAATGCACTTTTGCTGCCTCTTTCTTCTTGTAAATCTATCCCCTCCCCAGCGGAAACAGACAAGCAGTCATGGTGAAACCATGCACACAGTCAAAGTCAGTGAGTCATCTGAAAGCAGAAGCCTCCACGGTCGAGTCCAGAGCCTCACTTGTTCAATTTGGACCTAAAAAGAAAAAAAAAAGAAATTCTGCATCTAAATTTAGAGCATTTACTCCATCACCCACTGCTACATTACATTTATCTGATGCATTTTTTTCTCCCTTTTCTCTTCCCTCCAGCCTGACGAACCGGAGCTAATTGTCTAGCTCGCTGCAAAAGTGAGCACAGTGAAAGTGTCTTCACTGCAAAATGATTAGTTCAGTGTCAGACTTCAGCCTAACGGGGAAAAAAACACTGTGACTCATTTCACTCTGCATATAATAGGTCACAGCATTATGAAAGAAAGAAAAACCTGCATGTCCCTGCATGAGACAACAGCAGAAATCAGCGTATCACCATATTCAAAGGGGGGAAAAACACCCACGACTAAGTGTACAAATGTGCACCCTAATGCACGTGCTCAACAAGAGCGCTTTTAGTCATTAGGAACGATCATCATAACATGTGATCCTTTCTTTCTTTCTTTTGAAAAAATTAAATAGGACATTTTTAATTAAAAAAAAAAATGAATAGATGGTTTGTGTGTGAGAAGAGCAAAGAGAACATGGATGAATTACCTGTGCATCGTTTATTCTTTTCCTGTATTAAACTGGGTAATAAACCCGTCTGTCATTGGGTAGTTTGGTTGATAGAATTATTCCGTATGAAATGAGTGTCCACTAGTCATAACTTAAAGTGTTTTACACACCACCCTTCCCAAGTTATAAAGTACAAAGATAAAGTCATTTGACTGCAGAGAAACCTACAACTACAAAAGTCATAAAAGCAGGTTTTCATTAACAAGTGAAGAAATTATTATGCAAGAAGAAAAGTCTGTCGGGGGGGAGGAGAGGACAGATCGTCTGCAACAGGCTGAAAGTTTGGCAGCTCGGTGCTCACACACAGAGCAGAGGAGATCCAGGAAGTGGGATGAGCAGCAGCCACTATAGAACCTGATCCAGCCAATCCCAGCACAGCCTGACCAGCCTCCCAGCCAATCAGGAGCCCACATCATTCTATAGGTTCCTCCTAATCTTGTTCTCATTACCTCTGAAAAAAATGTAAAGAATTCAGGTCCAAAGCGCAAAGCCACCTCTCTGAAGTCTGACAGAGGAGTGAGGTAATGGGTGAAAGGCCATTCGAGGGGGGGGGGGGGGCGCTCACTGGGAAAGAAAAGAGGTGCCACTCCCATGGAAATACGTTTTCCACGTTGTGGAAATAGTTTAAAATTGGATTTATTTAGAAGCTATAAAAACAGAACTGTTACAGTTCTTGACAGTGTTTCAGCCAAAGGCAACACTTCTAAAGATTTATTAGTACTTAGAGCAAAAAAAGGATCATCGTTACAAAAACGTTGCTTTAATAGTAAAATAAATGAGGAATAAAACATGACCAAACGCTGGCCTTACTAACGTCTGTTTTTCTTTTATTGTTTTAATTCAAACAAATCAAAAAAGAAAGAGGAGTTGTCGTTGAGTAATATTTTCTCTTTTTCAAACTAACCCTTCTTGCTGTGTGTTTGTTCGCCACCACTGTGGCCTTCAAAAAGTACAATTTATTCATCCCAGAAACTTCTACAAAATTGTTTTTGTTTTCCAAAATTCACACCTCCTACATTTTTTCTGTTGTTTTAGTTTATCCAACTGTGTTGCTTCATAAATGAGAAGAATTTTCTTTTGTGCCAACAGGTTTTAACAAAATAATAAAACAATGTTTTGTGTCCTGACTTTAAGAAATAGAAATTTTTAAAAGGCTCAGTTGTGTTCAAATCAGATGGATATTAGTGTAACACACATTTAGACATTAAACACACACAAATAATGTAAAGTCTCCTTTTTAAATCAATGTAGACTTTTTACATTTAACACAATTCTATTTTATTTAAAATCTAGCATTTTAAAATGTGAAGATTGCGCCCACCCTGCGTTTGCAGTGAAAGTGACAATACTTAGTCAAACCAAAGCACAGAGGCACACATCTACAATTAGCAGCTGTTTATTCAGCTGAACCGAGTTTGCGTTACCAGAAACACACATCTGGTGTAGAAGCAGCCACACACACTCCTCCTGTAAGACCACTTTCACTTCCCAGCCTGCAGGAGGAGGGGAGCGCCTCACCTCTGGCCTTCATTTCATGACGTTCACGCCTTTAAATGGCCTCAGATGCAGCGTTTCTGACTTATCTCAAGTAGAAAAAGAACCAGGTCTAATTCCAATGGTGTGACTACTCCTATAAATCAATTTAAAATTAATTACAAAGAGAAAACAAAGCAAAACAAAAACAGACACATCTCAGTGTCTCCCACTGGGTGACCAGCAGGAAGGCACTCTTACGCACATATGTGCACACGCGGCCCCAGCCACACTCCAACGCTGGGCCCCAAAAGCCAACAACCCCCACTCCTCCTCTACAGTCTGCTGCTTCTCTGCGTTCATTCAGCTTTTTCCTCCGTCCTCTCTGACGCTCGCTGCTCCTCAGACGTGCACGCACTCACATGTGTGCAAGATTCATCTGGAGCAAGTAAAAATATCGAAAAACGGATGGCGGGAGAGAGAGGACAGATGGTTTCGGGGAAAGAAAAAAAAAAAACAACAATCAGTTGGAGCTGAAGAGGAGGAGGGGTGTGTGAGGCTCTTAAAGAGACAGGCGCGTTTACCCCTTCACCTACATACAGCCGGGAGCCTCCGGGACGCCCCGTCTCCCTCAGCCTCGCCACCATCCAGGACCATCACTCCGCCTTTGAGGAAGCAAATGATGCAAAGAGGCTAACCTGCAATTAAACACCAGGTTGACGTACTATTTATTGTCAAATATTTCTGCTTTTGTGTACACAAAATGAAAAGAGCCGGAGGTACAAAGGAGTAAAGAATACTACTACAGCACGTGGGCCGGTATTCTGCAGCAAAATACGCTCCGCTTTGGCCTATGATCTCTTGCATTTAGAAATTGTGTTTGAATTAATTTTGTTTTGAACGAACCCTGCGTTTTGTAAAATGGTTTTGTAACATTTTGTATTAAATCATGAACTGTGAATATCCATTAGCCATAAACCAAGATGACACTGAAATAAGTTGTATTTCCACAATTTATTGCCTCAAGAAGCTCCTAAATGTGGGTTAAGGTTTTGTTTAGCAAGTGTAACGCAAAATTATAACGTATGATCCAACAAAGTCCCAGGAAACACCAAAACTGCTGCGTTTAGCCATCAGAGAAGCCCCGTCCTGGTCAACCGTGTGTTCTAAAGCATGAACTCGACACACTAGCGCTTGCATTCCAGTTATCAAACGTAAACACCAAATATCTTCTAATTTTTTTGTATAATCCCGCTAAATTTAGTCCAGCAGTATGTCGCACACAATTTTTGCAATAAACGCAACTATGAGAAATGCCAGCTGATAGTGGCCGATAAGTTAGACTGTAAGGAGCAGAATTGTGTTGCTTTGTGAAAAAAACAAGTCTTAAATTAGTGGCAGTAACTGGGAGACCTGTGGCAGCAAAAGATCCAGTAGTTCAGAAAAATCAGCACGTGGAAAACCGTATTTATCTAGAGGGGATCTAATTTGATCACTTCTGGCGAAAGATCACAACGGCCAAGGAAGGAGGAACAGATCACAGGCAGCGGACGAGCGGCGACGTGCTCAGAAAGACGACCGGTAAAACAAAAGCTTTCAGGACCGGGTCAGATGTGCTCCATCACTCCGGACTGGGTTGTCCCTGAGGCAAGGGCATCGTCCCAGAGAGGCTACGTACAAATACCACATTGTCAAAAATCACCGTAAAAAAAAAAAAATCTCAAAAGTAATTTTAAATCTTTACGTCATCACAAGAGGAGCACAAAGGGGGATGCCTGGGAGGGCGTCATGTGGCTGACATGTGTTGCTCCTGGAGCCAAACATTCAATCATGAGCGGCGTGTGTTCAGACGCCCTACTGGTGAGGGGGGTAGAATGTGCACCAAGCGCAATCAGCTTCCATACAAAAAAAACACACATTACAGTAATTCTACTTTTTTTTTTTTTTTTAGGACATTTTAGTGTCCGTTTTAATCGAGGTGGTTTCTCTGCGCTTCCTCGGAGCCCAGAACCTGGTCACCTAAACAGAAGCAGGCAAAAACCCCCTTTAATTAGGAAAAACCCATCTGCAGGGGCCGGGCTCAGATAGAGAGACCCACCTGTTGGAAGGAAAAGGAGCAATGGGCCCTGGGGAGGGACAGAGGCGTTACACGTGGGAAGAACTAGTTGTGGGAAAGGAGCGGGCAGGTCAGCGGCGCTGGGCCGCTCAGCAGTGGCTGCCATCAGGTGTAGGACAGCGACCTTACTGATACTGTATGCGGCTCTGCTTTATGGCTGCGCCGCTGCTCCGTGCCAGACCGGCCAGTGAACAAAGACCTTCTGTGCTGACTGAAAAGCACAGCTGGAAACAAACACCCTTGTCACCGAATCTCACAGCCCGATGCTGCAAACAGGCGACGCACCAACAAACTACAATCCCTGACCACAGGCGTGCAGCTACAACCCAGCGCTGCAGCTGCAGCAGCAGGAGCCTCGTTCAGAGGCTAATCCAGCAGTAGCTGGGCTAGTCTGACACGCTGCCGAGCGGCAAGGAGACTGAGGCGTGCATTTTAGGCGCTCCCACTTCATGGCCTGATCTGTCTGCGCACCTTTCAATCACTCATGAAAATTCTGGAATCGTGCAGAGAACATGGCAGTGCGCCAAGAGAGGGGGAGCGAAAGAAAGGGAAAACCGAGAGAGAGGAGGGTAGGGTTGGCGCATGCGCGAAAAGCCGGCGGACTAGCGAGGGGGGACCTATGGGAGCCACGCATCCTTTGGCGAGGCACCCGCCTCCTCGGCTGCTGGGAGCGGCTGCTGCCAGGGGATTGGTCGCACCCCCCTGGCTCCCTCCGCCCACCGTCCCCTCCTCCTTTACAAACCTGGGTGTGTGACTACCTTCTGAGCCTCGCTCCCATTCTGAGCATGAAATCCACAGCCACACACACATACGTAGAGTGCAGAAACACATAATACCACAACAAGTACGTCCGCACATTAACACAATCTGATCTTTGTGACTGAGACTACAGACAAGATTTGACTAGCTGGAAAGAAATTCTAAACTGTTGAGGAAACATAAGACACAAGGCTGCAAATTTCAACAAATTAGGCTAAAGTCTGGTTGAAAATTCAATCCTCAGGCCCAGTAATATGAGCGCGAGGACCCTGTTGTGCTGCCATGTCTGTACGTCTGGCATTTAATAGAGTCTGACATGGAGCACCTACGAGCCTTCGACGCCGGAGAAGTTTGACTCGTCTGCTCCAGGGTTTGTGCGACTTTTTGACCTGGATTGAAGCGGAATCTCCCCTGAAGCATCCCGAAGCACTATTCTGACCTTACCATTCCAACAATAAAAAAATAATTAAAACAAAATAAAAGAAAATACACTACATGTACTGGACTGAGTTTTTCTGCCTGATTAATGCCTGCAACCTTAAGGCCAAAAGTAACGCGTTAAATGGGTAAAATCCCCTAAGATATCAAACCATTGGTGCCCCAACCCAGCTGAAACTGTCTTTTAAGTGCATACATAAAATTTGGGTAACAATATATCTCCTAAGACTAGCCTGCGATGCGTGGCTGGGCGTAAACGGTCCAGGATGCAACAAAAGGCGACCAACAGGCATGGAGCGCGCTTTCACCGCCATCGCCACTGTGCTCCTGTGACCGGGGATCATGAGGCAAACACAACATCTGGGCAGCACCATCCTTCACTCCGCCTAGTCTCTAGTTGAGCTTTTTAACCAAGCGCGTGCACGCCTCCCGTGGAAAGCGTTAAACAGGCAGTAGTCTTGCAGTGAGACGCGCGAGGCCGGTGTATTCTGGCCCACTGATGGCCTACCTGCCCCACCTTAGGTAATGTTCACAAAGCGTTTCAATGGCTTCATTCACGTACGTCTAAGCTTGCACCTTTTCAAAGCAGACAGACAACCTCGCCCCTTAACAAAGACACCAAACACGCAGAGCTAGAAATCAGATTTTCAAAATAAGGTGTACCATCGCAGGTTGAATCACAAGGAAGGCGGCGGATTAAAGGGCTAGGCGCCAATTTTAGCGACAATCTGGTCTCGATTCTCTGGGTCTCCCAATTTCCTTCTGAAATACTAGGTTCTTTATACACTTTGGTGGGCTGCAAAACCCCTTACAGACAAGCTCCATCTGCCCTGCTTTTCCATCGTTCTAAACACACCTCACACAAACCGGATTCATGAAAGTTCACAGCGAGAGGCCACAGAGGGTCTACCAAGCGCTACCGGAGACAGATTGTGCCTGAAGTTGGGAAAACGACTTGTTTTTTCTTTTTTATTAGAATAAAAATGATCCGCTATATAGAATCTGTTGGTAGCAATCCTAAAGTTGGCATCTGTTTTACAGCTCAACAAGGGAGTCATTATGTTTATTTTATCCACAATAAGCTGTGTGTGTGTGTGTGTGTGTGTGTGTGTGTGTGTCTGTATGTGTGTGTGTGTGTGTGCGTGTGTGTGTGTGTGTGTGTGTTTCAAGCTTCTCCATCTACATGGTATGTATGGGACAGCCCCACCCTTGGTCAACAGCCAATGAACAGGAGGTCCGTATAAAAGGGGGGAGGGGGTTCGTGACATGCAGGACATGTTAAAACTAAATACATTTATTTCATCTTTAACAATAATTCGGTGTTTTAACAAATTTTAGAAATGATTGGGGAAATACAAAAATAATCCCTTGTATCAAAAACACATTTGGTCTGACTCTTGAAAAAAGAAACAATCCGAGAAGATTAAAAAAAAGCCTAAAATCTTACAGTAAATAGCTTAAAGCTGTCGATCGGTCACGAGATAGGAAACGACGCTGTCAGTGACACTATGAGCATTCTACCCACTGGCATTCATTTATTTGCCCATAAACATGAAATCAACGTTTGGACTCATTAGCTCACGACAGGCGTGTGAGAAATAATGGTTTTTGCGTGCACAAGAGAGACAAAAACCAAAGAGACAAAAGATTGAGAAATTAGACAAAAGAGGCCTAAAGTGCAACTCATAGAAAACAAGTATACTTATATATTTTAAGGATAGGCCCAACACAATGAAGTTAGTGTATTTTAATATATTTTAATATATAGAAAACCCTGGGATGCAAGAATAAATTAATTTATAGTATGACCATTCCTACAAATTTTTAGAATTCCTTTTTTTTAATGCTAATATATCCTTTAGGAAAAGTATACGGCTAATAAAATTGTAAATGTTGCCTTTTGAACTTCTGCGCATTGTTTTTAGAACAAATAATTTAGATTATCCATTCTGAAAGGACTGGTCGAAGTAGCAAACTAATTAAAGACAATTATGCTTCAGAGTGCTGTTGCGAGATACGCAGTTTCCGAAGACTAAAGTTGTGAACTATTATTCTGTATTTAAACATTATGGTCCATAGAAAATGTACAAACCAAAGATAGCCATTAAAAATCTCTTGCCTTTAATTTGCCAACAGGACACAAGTAACGAGTCAACAAGAGTGTGTTCATCACATAAAACCAGACGGCACATTTATCAAATCCAGCAGCGATCAAACACACAAGCTCAAATAGGTGACACACTAGCTCATTTCCTTACCATTCATCCGTTCTCTCCCTCTCCCTCTCTCAGACATTGGGAAAGCCGCTCTGCTGATCAACCTCATTGATTACAGACGCTTGGTTCCTTCTGCTCGCTCCTACGTTCACGGTGCAGTCGTTCGCTGCAGGCATCCGAGACGTTTCTATCTCCAGAGAGGATGGGTGGTTCCCTCTGTCCAACCTTGATCCACACACACACACACACTCGCACAGTCCTGCCCCAACGCCCGACACCCCAACTCCGCCGCCTGCCCCCCACCCACCACTGGCTAACCACAGCCTGACTCGTTTCAATCAACTTCTTCATCAACCTTACAACCTTTGCTGAAATTTGATCCCTCTTTTTTTTTCCCGATGCCTACAGACGCGCAGGTCAGGGGATGGTCGGGGGCAAGGGGCAGTTCTGGGTGGCGCCCACTGCGGCCTACGTGGGATTGAGCACCAACAGTCTATAGAATAGAAAGAACTGAACCTTAGAACTTCCCCTCACAGCACGGCCCCTCCCCCACTAAAATAAAGGATTTGTTCCCCCTGAATGCCCACCCCTCCCACATAAACACACACCTCCATTGAGGCTCCACGTTGGGATGGGGGGGTGGAAAAAATTACATCAGACCAACTTTATGGCATTAAACATATCTAAATATATATACACACTTGTATAAATCTGGACCCAAACACGCGTACACACACTGGAAATTCACGTCTTCTCACGCCAACCACAACAAGAAAAATAAAACTGCACATTTTGAATCCATATTACAAACTCAAGTCAAGCAGGATCAACGCTTGAAGCCATTGTGTTCTAACAGGTAATGTTTAAGGGTGAATTTGGCAGCTGGAAAGTGTAAAAAAAAAAACTAATCTAAAGTCATGTGCATACTGCTCTAACATCAATATTTCAGCACAATAATCGGAGATGTCTTTCGGATGGGTTGGCTCCGGCTCTGAGTGTATGAACGGCCATTTTAAGATGGAGATTCCAAAAACTAGTTGCCATCCTATTAATACACATTTGATGCATTTGTTTTACCCTCAAATAAGCACACACACACATTCACGCATGTTCAGGACAAACAGCAGTGCTGGAGGGCAGGTCTGGAATTGTGTAGCCCCAGAAAAAGGCATGAATGTAAAAACACTTATAACACACCCACACACGCGCGTGCGCCCACACACACACACACACACACACAGCCTGCAGTCTTCTTCAGCCAGAGCTTCGCCATTTTGCCCTCGCTGCCTAACGTGGAGTCACTCCGCTGCGTGAACTCAACACGTGCCGTGGAAAGACGGAAGGTCTCAGCTCACCCACTGTGGCCCCCTCCCCACAAATCATCTTTATCACACGGCTCTCCGGGGTTATCAGAGCGAAAACACAGGACAGCCCTTTGCACAGACGCGGGGGCCTTACCAATAATCCGCTGACCTGATGGGAGATTGTTAAAAAATACAGCCAGCTGCCATGTTGGAAACTTTTTGTTTTAACCCAGGTTTTTGGGGTTTTTTTTGTGGAACTAGCTAGGTTGCTAGTATTTTATGTCACACCAACCATGCAACTTTACAGAAACCAGACACCCCCGACACTACTCGAGTACTTGGCCACCTTAAAAAAAACTAGCACAAAGTGACATTGTAGTTACATGAAATGTTTTTACGCATTAAACTGATCTGCCAGACTGTACAGAAACTATCCACTCACTGGCGTGTGGCGCCTGGGAAGGGCACAGACACACACGTGTGCAAAAATGGCGGAACATGGAGAACATCCCTCACTGCACACTTTGAATGTGTGCCAAAGGTTACAGACATGAATGACGATCTTAAGGCAAATTCCAATATACTTTTTGAAAAAAGCAGGTCAAGCCAGGCTCCCTGGGAAGCGGAGTTTCAATAGATGCCATTTTTTTAAAATACAAGAGTTACAAATTGTTTTTTTTTTTAATTCATGTTAAATATCCTGCATCAATAAGCCAGTTGTTTCAAAAATACTTCACCACAATTGCCCAATTTTAACATCATTTCCATGCCTATAAAAATAGAGGTTTAACAGCCGTTTGGGATATTTTTTTCTGACATGCGGATGGTCAGATGTACACAACATTTTATACACAGAGCGAAAAAAAACAGCTACATAAAACAATTTCTGAGAAAATGAATGAATAATGCAGAAGCACTTGCAGCCCTGAAACTTTTGCTTAAATAAACTGCTCCACAAAGGCCAAACAGGACATTCTCTAATTCCGCCATTAAATTCCAATCAAAGCAGCACCATTTCCAAACCGTGTTGCAAAACCACGTTTCGCCCTCTACGTGAATTAAGCTTCAGACGGCTTTAAAACTACACCAGCGCGGTTGAGGGGGCGTTTTTGGTCAGGTTTAAACGTAACTTGGAGTACAGGCGACTGCGTCCTGAAAGTTTGGAGTCTGCGGGCCAACCTGAGCAGGAGGAAAGCCCCACCGACGCGACCCGAGCGGCGGCTGCTCGCCTCCACAGTAATGGCCGACAAAGTTGAGCCTCCGCACACTCACACCAGCCTCGCAACGGCTCCCCGAAGCCCACCGCCAGTCTCTCACAAACCGCCAGACGACACAAGTCACCGTACAGAGAAAAAAGATCGTTCCATTGCATAAGGACTTGATGAGAAAGTCCAGGGCAGGAGGACGCAACACATTCGGACGGACTGGGGCAGGTTGCTCAGAAAAGGCTGGTAAATACCTTTGCTTCTTGGGAACAGAATGCTCGACCTCGATGCGTTTCCCCTTAAGTTCCACTTTACCTGCGGACAAAATACATATATGTAGTTTTAGAACACAGTAGCTACATGCTACGTGCACGTATGTGGCGGCCGGGGCTTCGAGGCCTACGGAAGGAGGCTGAACTCGGGGTGTTGGAGGGCGTTTAGCCTGTGGCTAAGCTAGCTCCAGACAATAGTGGCCGGCTAATTAAGAAACACCAGCAAACGGAGCACGGCGAAGCCCAAAAGGTGAAAGGTTGTCCGGGGAACTCCAAAATGTGGCTACGGCGAGTGGCGGGGGGGGTGAACGCTCGCTTTCTGCCGCCCCAGCCTGCTTTTACAGCACCGTGACACTGATTTTGGAGGAGACTTGGGCACATTGCGGAGCGGAGTTGGCGGAGACTTTGGGGCTGTCGCCGGCATGGCGACCTCGCCTGCCCGCCACGGACAGGCCACGGCGTGACCCCGAGCCCCCGCTCCTCGGCCAGAATCCGGGCTTTCCGTCGTGACAGTGGGTGTGGGATCCGATTCGGGTTGGAGCTGTGAATAAGGAACGTTGGTCAGGGGGAGGTTAGGCTTCCAGGGGCCGAGGAGCCCTTCGGAGACTCGTCGGTGCTGCCGGGCATGCGACGCATTCACGGAACCGACCCTACAGCGCAGGATCGGGGTGGGAACGGTGTGACCTGGACCCCCCGGAGCCCCGAGCATGCCCTGGCGGCTTGGACGGCCGGTTCCAGCCCCACGGCGAAGCTTTACTACGCCTGTCCCTCCCCCCCGAGCCGGGTTGGACGGCTCCGCGCGGCGGACGACCACCATCGGCACCAAGACGCCGATAATAAATCAGTAGCGTGTTGGTAATTTCACCCAAATCGAGTAGTTGACCGGGAAAGACGAGGAGACGTGGCCGGGTGCATATGTGTGTGTATGTGTGTGTGTGTGTGTGTGTGTGTGTGTGTGTGTGTGTGTGTGTGTGTGTGTGTGTGTGTGAGTGTGAGTGTGTGAGTGTGTGTGTGTGTAGCGCCTTAGAATGAATGAAACTAAGGACGGGGGTGCTGGGGGTGGGGGTGTTCTGGGGCTGGAGCCCACCTCAACTCACCAGAAAACGTCTCGATAGCCTTCATGGCCCACTGGTCGTCGGGGCAATCCACGAACGCGTAGCCGGTCTTCATCAGGAACTGTCCGGTGTAGGGGATCTTGTGCTCGTCGAAGGTCTTCCCCAAGTCCTCGGCGGTCACGCTGTCGCCTAAATTCCCAATGTAGAGCTTGTGCATGGTGGAGACTGTTTGTCCAAGTCCAAAAAAAAAGACAACAAAGCCGGGAACAAGGGGAAAATCAAGCCAGCTAGGAAAAAGTTATTCGGCCGAATCAAAGAAAATAGCGCGGCACCAAGCGAAAGTAAAGTGGAAATCACGGAGGGGCTTTGGGGAAAGCACGCCGAAAAGATTCAACAGATTCGAAGCTGCCAAATAAAGTTGGGGGGGGAAAGTGAGAGGACTGTGGTGGGGTTGGAAAGAGGAGGTAAATCCAGCTGAACGGGTGGAGGAGAGCAGCGGTCCTGCGGATGAAGGCAGCGGCGGTGCACAGCCTCGGTCGCGGGCGGAGGAGGCGCTGGCGCCGGGGGCCTGGGCTGATGCTCGACTCTGGGCTCCGAGAGCGGGGCTGCAGCTACGGCGGGCTCGGATCGGGAAATGTTTTCCTCTCTCTCCGCCTCGCTCTGCTTTTCTACCCTTCCCTCTTTGGGCGATCCGCCTGCTGCCGGCAGACGGGTGACGCCGCCCATGCTTTTTTTATTATTTGCGAAGAGGAGCCACGTGGTCTGCGCGGAGTGGGTTAAAGAGGAGCGGAAGGAGGGGGGGGGCATCCCCGCCGTCAGCGTGGGGGTATTCGCCGGATGACCAGCCTTTAGCAATAAATCGAGACCCCTAATTGCGGCCAATCTGCGTTGCGTTCCGCGCAGTGTGCGCGTGCATGGCAGCGCGTGTGCCTCATATGGTCGATTTGCGACGAGACGGGGCCACATGTACGCGCCTGCCCTTGCGTGCAAAGTTTAAATTCCACATACGATAAAAACCTACTACCAGGTTGCGTTTGGGTGCACGTCGGACAGCAGAAGAGCTCTCTCTCTCTCTCTCTCTCTCCCTCTCTCTCTCTCTCTCCCTCTCACTCTCTCTCTCCCACTCTCTCTCCCTCTCTCTCTCTCTCTCTCTCTCTCTCTCTCTCTCTCTCCCTCTCTCTCTCTCTCTCTCCCTCTCTCTCCCACTCTCTCTCTCTCTCCCACTCTCTCTCTCCTCTCTCTCTCTGCTAGCCTAGCCTAGCCTAGCTTATGCAGAGGGCCTGGGTGGCGAGCCAGTGGGGGACTGTGGCGACGGTTGAAGTCGTCCTCATGATGTTACATAAAACACCAACGGTGATCTTCGGACTGTTACGGGAACAAAAGGTTCAGGGGCCCCTTGTGCCTCAGGGCCACGCGGGGGTCTGACCACTGCCCCCTCCGGAGCCCGTGGACGGCCACCTTTAAACTCCCAAGCGGCGACCCGGGCGCGGAGCGCTGCGCCGGGGCCTCCTGCTCCTCTGTCAGCCGGCTGAAAGCTAACATTTCGCCGGCTCCCAGCTCCATCCTCGTCGACATGTCTGTCAGCGTGGACGCACGAGAACGGCGCGTGACGCAGTCGCCCGGCAACAGCGCCACACACGCAGCGCGCGCCCCTCTGCGTGGAAACGCAGAAGCTCCTCAAAATGGCGGCGGAGCGAGAGGCCTGCCTGCCTCTCCCCCCTCCGCGCACACCAACACGGGCTGG
This sequence comes from Tetraodon nigroviridis, assembly GCA_000180735.1. Lineage (NCBI taxonomy): Eukaryota > Metazoa > Chordata > Actinopteri > Tetraodontiformes > Tetraodontidae > Tetraodon > Tetraodon nigroviridis. The sequence continues at coordinate 40,406 of CAAE01014784.1, forward strand.
CTGTTCCACGCCGGCGCTCTGTTGCCGTGTTTTCGCCCAAATTTCGACATGTGTGGAAATTCGCCTTTTTAATGGCGTGTTTTCTTCACGTGAGCCGCTGCGTGGGGACCGTGGCCATGTTGTCCACGCGCGCAGGCAACGTGGCACCGCGCTCGCTGTCAGAAAATGGCTCCTGATTACAAAATGGATCCAAATCTGCAACTGCGTGGAGCCATTCCTTCCCCACGAGTGGGCTGCAGTAGCTGTCGCCGGCTTTTCACGGAAATCCAAGTAGCTGGTCGCTAAAGTACGACCTCAGAAGTGGGTGAAAACAGACGGTACCGGCTAGAAGCGGAGCTCGGGTCGTGTTTTGGCTCCTGCGTGGGTTTATAAACGCGTGGGTCCACTGTCAGGAGCAGGTTCCCTTTAGCCCAAACACAGCAGAGAGTACACGTGCAATAACTGCAGGTTATCTGTGCAAAAACGACATAAAGGCTCAAGAGCAATTAATTTCAGTAGGTTCATCAGACGAAATTCTACGTTTAAAAAGCGATCACGCAGTTTAGAAAGTCCGAACAAAAACAAACATTTAGGGTGTTAATTTTAGAGCACTAAGGTATTTGCAGCAAAGCCACAATATGTCCAGTCTGTTCTTCACACCAGCCAGTCTTCCGCGTGTCTCCAGTCCTGAGTTCTGCCTCTTCCTCGCAGGCATGATTCTTTGTTTTTCTTCTTATCAAACAAACTGGTGGGGGATGGTTCCAGTGGCCCTGCCTGGTCCAGGAACCTACCTGCTGACCTTCTCACTTCCACCTGTAAAACCAACGGGCCACACAGGTGTCCGCGGCTGACCGAAGCCCAGGTGCATCAAACGCATCAAATTCAACACTTTTACGCTCAAAAGTACAATTTGTCCTCAGTCAGCCAGTTCAAACACATGAAGCGGAATTCAGAACACGTTTTCTGTTAATTTAGTCAAGCGCAGGTCCATCTCCAGCATTAACCCTGCTGGACGTCAGATCTGCCGTTTTTTGATCCACCCAAAAACTCAGAAACCACAATTCTCACGTTCATGAAGTCACTGTCTGCAGTAGTTCTTCATCATACTTCTTATACCGTAATCAACAATTTATCCTTTTTTAAGATGCAATGAATCAGAAGTTCTGCAGAACAGTTAAACGAGTTCCTCTGCATGCGGAGGAAGAGGTTTCAGGAAATGACTTTTTCTCCACACATTCCCCCTCTTCATGCAGTCATCGGTGGCAGCAGAAGGGTGCTCCGTGGTGGGGGATGGGCGGATAGGTCAAAGAGCTGCGGGGAACAGGCTGAATTAGGCAGGAATGCAGGAGGAGGAGACGCACTGCCCCCAGGACGTGCAAAATATATATATTTTTTTATTCTTATGCCTCTGCAAAACCCATGAAATCCATGTCTCTTTTTTTTTTTTATTTTAGTCGAAAGTGGCGCTCACAAACCTGTGGAAGCTCTCATCCACCCTATTTTCATCCAGCAGCTTTGAGGTCACGTCCTCAGGTTTGGTGATCTAAGCTTTACAAGGTGTTGGAGAGAGAAAACACACTGAAATGTTCTCCACCTGCCTGACGTAAACATGTTTGGATTTCCTTGCTGGTCTTAGCGCCATATATTGACACGGTTTTGCAACATAATCAGTGCAAAAACACGTATCAAACATACATTTTATGTACAATTGCAGTGATTTTTACCTTCACTTAAATTCATACTTCTATTTAAAATTGCTTAAAAACATATCAGGGAGCCACAGTGCCAACCTGAACTGTTCTTTAAGATGAGTACAACACACAAACACACACCATCTGGCTTGACCTGCTCCTGCACACTGAAAGTTAAAACACCCCATTTGTGGATTAATCCCCGTTCAAAGTCGTCCCCGACAAATGCCATATTTCCATTTTTCTGTTGAAACTACGCTAAGCATCTGTTTTAGCAGATAACATATTTGAAGCAAAACAATACACTTGCTTTTGTGAAGATGTTCTTCTCAACAGGACGCTGGTTTCTAAATGTCTTTTCCCTCTAAACAGCCCTGCTGCGGCCTGATTCCCAGCGTGGAGTCAGAAACGGGGAAGAAAATGGAGCAAGAATGACTGAGCGGATTTTCAGGAGAAGCAGGCGTTCCTTCTTGTTTTGGTGCTGATTGTGTGCAGCAGTTATCCGCAGACGTGTGGAACGATGGTGCCCACTCACTAACACACCAGCAGAGAGCAGCGAACGCTGTTCAAACCAGCCAGGAGCGAATTTCCACCCCCAAGTTTAAAAGGAGAGACTCTTACGAGCAGCTGATGTCTAGTGAAGCCAAGGCTGGGAAAGCCTTGCGTTGCCCATCGAACCTGCCGGCTCCAGCTGCTGGGACCAGTCGGAATTCCTCCCTGGGAATCGGCAGGTAAAAACCGTCTGGTGTCATTTTAATACAAACACGAGAGGGAGGAAGAGTCCTCTTCGGATGGCTCGTCCAGACGGTGTGGTGGCCGAGCCTGTCCTCCTGGTCCACAACAAAAGGCCTGGATCACGATAACCAGACACCTGCTGCTGCATCCAGCGCAGCAGATCAGTCAGCTGATGAACCGCAACAGATCAGTCAGCTGATGAACCGCAGCAGATCAGTCAGCTGATGAACCGCAGCAGATCAGTCAGCTGATGAACCGGACCTTTCAGGACCGAGGCCCGAAGCAGGTCGGCTCCTTCTGTGGAATTTCAGTATCAATGGACATGAAATGAGTCCTGACCTACAAATTCAATCACCCAGCATCACCCAGCATCACCCAGCCTCACCCAGCCTCATCCAGCCTCATCCAGCCTCACCCAGCATCACCCAGCCTCACCCAGCCTCATCCAGCCTCATCCAGCCTCACCCAGCCTCACCCAGTCGCTCCTCTGGTTGTCAGACGCTCGTCCTGGCCAGGGTTCACTCCTGGACGCTGAGTTCCATCCGTGTTTGCTGCAACGGAAAAACAGACACGATTCTGCTGGGTAATGGGCTCTATCATTAGAGCGCGCGCGCGCACACACACACACACACACACACCCTGTATGTTGCTCCTGTTTACCTTCCCTCCCCATTATCCCTCCACTAGAATTTCTCCACATATGATGTGAAGGCTGTTATTCAACTAGGGTTGGAGAACTACCGGTCCCGATGGGTCGGCACTGGTGCATGACACCAGTGCCGACAGGGAGGGTTTCAACGCAACATTTCAAAAAGTAAAGAAAAAAAGAGTAAAATATGACTTAAAGCTTTAACAATGTTCCTAAAATTGGTCTGCATGTTGAGGGAAAAGTCATAAAAACAGATGTTTTTAAACGTTGAAACCTGTCAGGCGGAGCAGAGCGGACCCGTCAGCGAAGAGGGTCCGCTTGGTACCGCTCAGGCTGGTCTGGGCTCCCGCTCCAGGAGTCGTTGCTTCGGAGGAAAACAACCGTTAGTTTGTTCAGGTTTGCCTGCTGTGGTTCAAGGACTAACGAGGTAAAAACAAACCTCAAGAAATGATTACTAAAGGCAACCTGGACTCGGACCAGCCGGGCTGATGGAGAGTTACGCAAAACTGCTGAGAGAAATGTGAGAAATATTCAAAGTATCACATTTTGGAATCAGGATAAATTTGCTGCTGAGGAACTGTGAGCAACTCTTACGCAACACCTAAATCTGGGCCTTTTCTCTTCACACACACCAAGGAAAAAGGTGCGTTTAACACCAGCGTTCTTTTTAAACGCGTGTCAGATTTTATTAGCAGTAGTGGCACCTGTACGAGCTTTGGGACAAAAGAAGGGTTTCCTGTGACGTTTGATACAGCTGACCGTCTCCTTGAAAGGTCTGAGGAGCACAAGAATCATTTGTCTTCTTTTTAGCGTTTTTATGTCTAGTCCGCATGGTGTTTATCCACAAATCTAGTCTTTTGAATGGAATAAGGTGCAACACAAGAAGGACTCACAGGTTTGGAGCTGAAATAATACAGGTGTGAAAAACGAGAGCTCAATAATAAAGTTAAGATGTTTAAAAGAGTGAAAATGTGGTTGAAGGAAAATAACAACATGGAAGTGAAGGTTATCTTCCATTAGCACGTTTAGAAGTTCCAGAATGTTACCAAGTTTGGGCCTGTTCAGAGGTTTAGATTGTAAAGATTTATTTAAACCGTAATGCTGCTTATTTCCTAAATAATGTATCTAATCTGACCGTTAACAGTCGTCAGAATCCAGACTTTTACCTCTGGGTCTGTCACCATTGTTAAGGCCTAAATAATTCCGTCTCATTTCCGATCACCACGCTTTAAACGTGCGCAGGATGGCAGAGAAAACCACAGAGAAATGTGTAAAAACGACTGAAACGTCAACAGTTTTGGAGAGACAGATTTTCACAAAAGCCTTGTGGAAACAGTCATCCAAGTTGCCTGTGTGTAGCCTGTTTACAAAGGGCCACAAACCAACCTGGAGGACAGAGAAGTGCTCCCATCTTTGTAGCTGCAGCGAAGAGAAGCGTCCTGTAGAGTTAAAAAGGTGTTTTTAACGATCAGACGATGAACACGTCACTGCATAAAAAATAAGACTTAAGTACTAATGTGACATTAGTATGTATCGAACTCTTAAAATTATTCATTTCCTCTTTATTTATCATGTTTTACAGGATAATTTTTTTTATTGTTTATTCAGCAACTCAGCTTAATGAAGTCAAAAGTTTAATTTATTAGAATAAAAGACAAAGGAGTGCCAGCAGAGCTGCTTCTCTACTGGAACAAAGGTGCCATCACCACTGGCTAAAATAGAGTTTAATCTTAGTGAGTTTTCATCAGTAAGGAAATAAACAAAAGGTGGTTTTTGGTAGCAAAAGTTTCTTTCAACATAAGAATAAATCTAAATAATAAACCGATGTAAAAGCAACATTGAAAGGATGAGATTGTGTGAAATAAAGGTATGAGCACACGTGGGAAAAACTGTATCCCAATCTCCCATCTGAACAAAAACATAAAAATGTATCTATAAATCAGCCCCACAAAAGATCTAAAGTTGCCAGAAAAAACACGTTCTCGGTGTTTTTTTCCAGCCTAAAACAGGTTCCTTCATTTAAATATAGATTTATTCCCTTTAACGCAAATGTCCGTCGACTTTTGCCAATTCCGACCCCACAAACCGCCTCTCGTGTCGTGAAAACCCGCGTGGATGCCCGACACTCGTGTGACGTCCGGGCTGCAGCGACCTTTTCACAAATATCGACCTGGTCGATAAACCTGATCGATGAAGGCGCAAACGAGCAGCGGGTCGCGGAGACGGCCGACGCTCGGACCCTTTCCTCCAACCCGCCTCTGACGTGACCGTTTCGTTCCTCGCGGATCTGAAAGCTTTTCAAACGGAGTTTGTATGGTTCTGGAATCGGATCTGAAACGTCGACGGAGGTTTTGCGCGAATCGGACTCACCGATCAGAATGGATGGTCCGATATCCCTCATGTGGCGGAGAGAGAAAACTCCTTTTTTTTTTTAACAAAGTACACAAAATGGAGAGGGCAGGGGGAGAGGGGGGGGCGGGGGGCCGTGGGTGGGGGGTTTCTCGCAAAATGCGGGCGAATATGAAGAAAAGAGTTCAAACGCGTCTTTGGGGATCGAGCGTTTTGTGCTCAGGAGGACTTTTCAGGGTCTCGATCCTTGGAGGATGTCGGCTCCAAGCCCAGCAGGAAGCCGAGCGAGCAGAACCTTCATCAGCTCCTTGATTTAGAGACAAAGTTCGGAGCGGCGGGTTTGAATGATAAATGTGCTCTTTCGTCGCTAAGTTTTATTGTTGATATACAGACCCGCTACATTTACACAAATAAAAAAAAAAAAAAGAAAATAAAAAATGAATGAGCTTCACAAATGGCTCGTGCCTTTAAAACAAACCCAACTTACTAAACATCTAAACTAAACGAGCCCGAAATACTTTGGAAGTTAATGAATGGCAGCGCAGCCTGGTGTGATGTTCAGGTTTTTTGCGGCCCGAACTACTACTCAGAAACCTACCTGGCTCCAGAGCGCTGCTCGTTAGCGGGGCCTCCGCCGGGGGGGCCCCGGCTCCGCCGGGGGGGCCCCTGGCTCCGCTCGGCGGGCTGCTGGTTTCCCTCGGTCCACTACCGCCCCCCAGCGGCGCAGGGGGCGCGCTGCAGGCGGGCCTGCCGAGGAGCAGGCCGCGGTCACACCGACCGAGCTTCACCTGTTGTCGAAATTGGATCCATTTAAGTTTCAAAGTCGAAAAAGTTGTAAAATAATTTATGTTGATAATTATTTGGCAAATGTTTTTAACGAAGAAAACGCATTTGGAAACAACGGCAGTCTGCTTCATGACAAGTCCACTTAATTCACCTAGGATTTAATCCAAACGAGTTTAAAGTAACGCCATGTTTTAATGACAGGGGGGGAAGTTTCGCGATGTTCTCTCCTTTCCAGCGAGTCAAACGACTGTTTGACAAAAAGCAACGACGTTTGCGCATCGTCTCATTAGCGGCAAAGCCGTCAATTATAACACGACCTGCTAGAACTAAATTAAGAAAGTTTAAAACCATATAAAACGCGCTAATGAGCCGAAGAGCAGCGCGTACGGGCCAGCGCCGCGAGCCCCGGCCGGGCTTCCCTGCTCGGAGGCCGTGCCAGGCTGAACCGAGCCCGCTCATCGAACCGGCGCACGATTTCCCCCCGGAAACCGCCCCCGCTGCCGCGCGCACCTTCGGCTCCGTCCGGAAGACCATATTAATTCACCGCCACCCGCACGTGACGCTCACGCGCCGGCCGACTTCAAAGCCTGTAATCGGCGGAGAAACGCGCGCGGTTCGGCGCCGTCCCAGACCGAGGTGCTCGGTACCCACGCGCGCTCCCACACATGCGCGCGCGCGTGGACTGAGTCGATTGATAAAGTTTGATTGACGCGATCACCTGACGACGTCGGGCTGATGCGGCAGCCGCGTGCTGCCTTGTCAGTTCCTGAAGGAGCATCAGTGTTCAGCAGAGGGGCACAGGGTACCAATAGTTCCACACATATTTTTATTTAACCAACTAAAAGAGAATCCTGAGAGGGATTTCCGCCTCCCGGCGGGTTCACTGTTATTCCCAGCTGGAACACCATGAAGCCACCTTCCAGACTTTCACTGTCACCACTTACACCGAACCTAAACCTCCAGCCCACTGCGGCAGTCACCTTTATCCTCTCTTAAAGATTTATTTAATAACTACCGAATCTCAGCTGCCAATAATTTCCTTGACAGTTATTGTCATATTTCTTTTTAGAAAACCATAAAAGTAATTTTACAAGTGGTAAAATGACTTTACAGGTCGTATCACTTTAGAGACTTGGGAAAAAATATCTGATTTAGCCATTTAATGATGTGTGTAAGTAAACTATCTTTTTACAATTTAATGTATCGCCCACAGTATTTTCAATAACGATACATTTTATTTATTTCCCTTTTTGAAGGTGTTTAAGGAAAGGATATAACGCGGCTACTGGCGCCCCCTCCTGGTCCTCCCACGTACTGCAGCGGCACCGCAGCAACACTTGTTACAATAAATTACATATTTACGCAAACTTCTCTAGATTTGAGTGTAAACTAGTAGTTAATGATTTAAAAAAATGAATCACACCAAAGTACCATTTCTGCTAAATGAAAATAAGAAAAAACATATACCAAGTGCTTAATTTTGGGAGCTTTCCTCCAGAATGATGCAGGTCTCTTTCTTCATTTAGGCTGCACCTTTCCTCACTTTTTGTTTTAAAATGGCTTTTTCAAAAAAAGGAGCACGCTGATGGTGATAATAATAAAACATTTTATTTGTATAGCGCTTTTCTAAATACTCAAAGACACTTTACAAGGAGAGAAAAACAATGAAAACATGAATAAAAATAGAAACAACTTTCAAAAAGAGATAATACAATGTCAGTAGAGTTGTGGGTTTTCCAATGACCGTGTTAGCGAGATAACAGACCTACGTGATAAAGGGTTATGGGGTTAAATCAAGCTGTTTACACTAGTTGCGTCTTCCTCTTTTGTTATCTGGCCAACAGTGACGCCGACGTCCGTCCTCAGAGCAGTTAATGGGGGCAAATAAACGCCTAAAAACGGGATGGTGTGGGGTCCAGAGGTGCAGACGTACCCTAATTTGGCCATGGTTTCTCCCACTCCCAAAGGCTCTGGCGTCCTGTGCGGCCACGTGACATCGTTTCCAGCCACCGCAGTTCTCCTCGCTTGGTAACAGTGTTTCATAAAAACAAACACTTGTCTTCAAGTGCTGCCAAGTCAAATGAACAAACTTTGAACGGTCCGTTTGGAACGAGCGGAGGACGCCTGAACCTCCAGATCTGCCGTCCAACAATAGATCCGTGAATCTACAGTAACAACAAGCCACCAGAATGAGATTTCTGTTGTGTGTTCAAACAAAGAAGCACCCAAAGTGTTCTTGGAACACTGAGGTGCTTTGTTTTTCTTCTATTTTTTTTTTATACAGTTTCAGTCTTCACAATACACAGAATCCAAGCTGTACACGTTGGGGGGGGGAGGGGGTTGTTGTTGTTTCTAAACAACGGCCAGTCCGGTCGTTTCCATCGTGGCGGGTTTTGGGGTTCTGAGTATAGTGGAATTCACCATATCAGGAGCAGGTAGAAAAGGTGTGGTTTAAAAAAATTAGTTTCATCCTTTTCCACAAGCTGTAACCGACTAAGACAGTTGAGATTTATGGTAAAAAAAAACCACCGAAAACAAAACACTGACTCTTGGCAAAATGTGGTCAAAACCTGGCGCTCCGGAATAATTACAGTTCAGATAAAAAATAGCTTTTTTTGTTAAATAGATGGGGAGAAGGGGGGGTGGAGCAAGGAGACACTTTAGGGTGAAAAAGATAGATATTTTCCTACCTAGAGGAGGAGGAGAGGAGACAAATTCCTCGTGAGGGGACAGATATCTCAACTCATATGCAGGACATGGCATAGGTCATATCATGAGGGTCAAGGCAACACATTTAAAAATAAAAAACCTAACTACTCAGTAATCAATCTCAACTAGTTCTTAACAGGCCCTTTTCCTGTTCCCAACGCAATGGTCCAAAAACAGGCGGGAGGTGCTGCAGGGGCGTCCTGACTCCTCCCTCCTGGGTGCCGGGTCCACGACAGGAGAAGAGGGGGAGGCAGATGTGGGTGTGTGTCGGCGGTGGACGTGACAGGACGAGAAACCGTTGTTCCCTGGGAGATGAGTGGAGGAGGAGGAGGAGGAGGAGGAGGAGGAGGAGGAGGAGGGCTCATTGATTGTAAAGGGAGCGCTGCTCCCAGGGCATGGCCTGGATGGTGCGGTGCACCGGGGAGGGTTTGAGCGTGGACGCTCCGTTGGGATGTAGGGAGTGGCCGATGGGGTTGATGGCGGTGAGGGGCCGCTGAGGGGCCAGGGAGAACGTGTCCTGGTGCTTGGGCTGCAGGGAGACAAGAGGGAGGGTTAGTCAGGCAAAGAGCAGAGCCCATCCGTCCACGGAGACCCGCGCAGTGTGCCGCTGAGGCTCGGAAGGCAGGAAGCAACGGCAAGAATCAGATAAGAGAGGAGGAGTGGAAAGAAAGAAAACCCGCCTGTGCACCCACGAGGATGCAGCTGCGCGGTGTGTGTGTGTGTGTGTAAGAACTAGTAAAAGCACCTGAAGAGAAAGACTGACGGACATGTGACCAGAGGCTGGGTCAGAGATCAAAGCTAATTTACCCGTTTATTTCTAGACACGCGAAAAGACCAAAAACCTAAAAAATCACTACAACAGTCTGAGGACAGAATCTGAACAGCGCTGATCCCAAAGGTTTCTGCTCACTCCAGCTGCTGAATTCATGAACATTTAATATCTGAACGGATCATAAAGAGGAGACATGAAACACCCTCTACGGGGGCAGGAACCACTGGAGGAGGGGGGGGTGAAAGACAGGACGCTAGGGACACCACCGAGTTAGTAGCGTCTACAGCTGGGAGGAAGAGGAAGAGGAAGCCACCGGGCGGCGTTTAGCCTGCTGCTCTGAGAACACCGCTGGACACATCCCTGCTGAGCCCGAGACGCCTCCCTAGAGCCCACGGGCCATGCTGGGCCGGGCCGGGCCAAACGGAACGAGATCCGTACGGAACATTCCCGCTCTACACCTCCCGGACACTGTTCCGGCAGCACAGCTGGAAGCATCTGTGTATTCACACACACACGGCCCCGCGTGCGGCTGCATCCTCAACTCAATCCCCACTTCCTGTCTCCACCGATGCTCCCAGAAGGTCCCGTGAGCAGCAGACTAAAGCTAAAGGGCGGGGGCGTGGCCAGCGGGAGGCCCCGCCCACTGCAACTTTCCACCTCGCTAGGAGGACAAATCCAGGTGGGAGGTCGTTGTAGCGTGGCAGCAGTGGGCGAGCCCCCCGCTGGACACGAGGGACGGGCACCTGGGTGCCTCTGCTGGTGTTAGTAGGCAGACAGGGAGACGGCAGCGAGCCAGCAGAGAGCGGACGGCGGGTGTGTGCTGGTTCTCTCTCCTACCATGGAGTTGGCGCTCAGCCTAGTGTATCCCGAGCTCATCTCCTTTACCTCAGGCACCAGGGGCTGGAGCAGGGAGTAGGAGGAGGACGGGGCGGCGCTGGAAGAGGAAACGTGTTTGTTGGAGGACGAGCTCCTCATGGGCTGCTGGCTGCTCTGAGAGGATACCGACCTGGGGTGGCCCTGCGGAGGCACCGACAAGATCATGGCACCGCGGCTTTGCACAGCGCAACCCGGACGCTCGCTCCCGGACACCCACCTGGTGGGGGTCGGGGACGGGCTGCCCACTCACCCCGGCGCCCTGCGACATGGGGGAGACGCAGTGGAGAGGACAAGGAGTCCTGCTGAGCGTGTCTGCCATGCTGTGGCTGCATCATGGAGTTAGCGCTGTTCTGTTGCTGCTGCTGCTGCTGCTGTTGTTGCTGTTGCTGTTGTTGCTGTTGTTGTTGTTGTTGCTGTTGCTGTTGGCGACGAGCCGCACTGGAAAAATTGGACCGGCGACCGCCCGACTGAAGAGGGGAAGAAGGTGGACAGACACAAACAAAAACAAGGAGACAGTTTAGACGAATCCCTTCACTCCTCCTTCACTCTGGGCACCGCGTGCACGTCACGACGCGCATGGGAGCTGGTGACAAAGGTGAGACGGATGACGGTGATGAAGATTTCTGGGAGTAACTTCCCACCCAATCGGATGACTCTAAATACCCACGATGTCCTTTCGTGGAACTTTCACACCTCCTCCACTAACTCCCTCTTCACTATCAGTATGGCGGGATGGAGTGGTCAACTTTGACACGCACGCGCACACACACACACACACACACACATGCACCAGGTCTTTCCCGTTAAAACCTACACTTGCTGGTCAGGGCCAGGATGATTCACGCTTCTGGCACAAACCCTTTGGGATCTACCGCGCGGCCGCCTGAGCCCAGCGGGGGGCCTCTACAACTGCTCCGGTCCCGGCGGGAGTCGACCCTAACTGCGCTTCGACCTGCCGACATTCCCCTCGCACACAGACACGTGCACACTGGCGCTCACACCAACCTGGTTTTTGGCCGCGGCGCTGCAGCGGTGCTGGGCCAGGTCCAGCATGGTTCGGTAGCTCTTAAAGCAGGACGGGCAGTTGAACCGGTTCTTAAGAACCAACCCCATGCATACACACAGATACACACACACACAGACACACACACATAGGTTTGAGATTACTGGACTTGTGAGGGACATGGACTGACTTTGTATTGAGTGTTGAACAGTCTGATGCTAGTCCTGGACCCGGCCTGGCCCTGGACCCGGCCTGGCCCCGGACCCGGCCCTGCTCTGGCCCTGACCTCGGCATGCGTTGCTTCAGCTGAACAGGAGCGGAGGGCGACGCCAGCGGTACATGCACCAACGCGGAGCCGACAGGGTCGCGCACACGTGCGTCCTCCCTCTCACTCACACACTCACGTACACATGCAGGAACACGGCGGACGCGTGGCCACTTTGTCTCTTATTGACATTATTTAACGCTCGTTTCATCTGGACCTTTTCATCCTACAGAGCAGGGCAGGACATCGAGCCAGCAAAGATTAGGATCGACTCATCAAGCGGTTTACGGGTCTCCGTAATATCTGTTCGTTCATTAATAATACAAGCGATCTGTCGGATCAGTTATTAGCAGGTTTTGGTTCCTTCTCCCTACAGGTGCCAGTCACACGGCTCCGATTAGCTCACTGAACACACGTTCCTGCCGTTCACCTCGGCTACGGTCTTTAAAAACTCCAGGGAGCCTAACTGTCCTGGTTAATTTTGGCCTGAGAACTTGGAAGTTTGGTGTTTAAACACACCTCTGCGTCTCTTAGATATAAAGAATTGTTACATATATAGTTAGAACTTTGTTTGGAAAGATGAGCACATATAAAATAATACTTAAAAATCATTTGCACAAAACTTAATTGCAAGTTTATGTCCCTCTAAAGAATAGAATATAGAAAAGTACCAGCCTTTTAAAGTTTAGTATGCAAATATTCAACAAAATGTAATAATTAGGTCCTAAAATACTACAGGAGAAAAACGGATGTCTAATTTTCTTGAAATAGAAAAAAGGTCAAAGAAAAGATAAGGCAGGAACGCAAGCAGCAGCTTAAACAAGGGACCAACACAATAGAAAGAAGCCCCACTAATCTGAAACGCGACCGTATCCTGGACACGTACGCGGTCATGCACCGAACCTGGAAAGAGTTTAGGTTTACAGCTTTTGGCCGCTGTGACGCTTAATAAACAATCACAGCACAAGCTGCAGGCACTGCCAGTAAACGCTGCTCACGGCGGTTTGTTAGTTATCTGTACACGTTTACAGATGTAAGAAATGTTTTATAAAAATACACCAGCCTGCCCCAAATGCATGCACACAGAATGTCTTCAAGAGCACAGTTTCCCCGTTTCTTATCGCGTAGCTCTGGTGACCACTTGTTTTTGGACCTTACTGTGTTTTGTGTGTGTGTGTGTGTGTGTGTGTGTGTGTACAACATTTTTGCGTGAGGTTTTGATGTTATCTTGTAACAAAGATCTTTTCCCACACAGAGGCCTCACTACATCCTTTTTCCCTCGGTTGCTGTAGCAACACTGTAGGGAAATGTTCAAACCGAGATGCTCAAACTACCACAACGGCCAACGACACGTACGGTTGACCCAGCAAAAATAGTTTTGGGATTTTTTTTTTTTTTTTAAATCAGAGGAGGCCGAGATGATACATTATTTATATCCCAATTGAATTTGCTGATGGCAAACATCACTATTTATTTGTGGGTCACCAAATTTTCTATTAAAACAACCCCAAACAATCCAAAAAAAAAGACATCTTGATACACATCGGTGCGGGTGACGTTCTTCAACACACCTTTTTACACACCTGGCTGGATGCAGCAGCGGTGCAGCGGTGCTGGGCCAGTTCCAGCATGGTCCTGTAGCTCTTGCAGCAGGAGGGACAGTCGAAGCGGTTCGGCCCGTCGTCGTGGATCCTCTGGTGGTTGCGGAGGTAACGGGCTAGGCGGAAGGCCTTCCCACAGAGGTCGCACATGTAGCGTTTCTGACCGTGGATGCGCATGTGGTTGCGCAAGGACATGTAGTTGGTGTAAGGCTTGTTACAGAAGTCACATCTGTAGGAAACATTCACCATCGGGCATTACTGACCATCTTTGTTTGAAGGAAATCACATGTAAAAGCCATTAAAGCCTACTTGAAGTCTCCAGTTTTGTGTGTGAGCTTGTGGTTGAGCAGGGAGCTGGCGTGCTTGTACGCGCAGCTGCACAGGTCGCAGACGTACGGCTTCTCATCCGACTCCATGTCGTCCGCCGCCGCCGCCGCGACGGAGGCGCGGGACTCCAAGGACAGGCTGGAGCCGGACAGCGTGGCCGAGGATAGACTCGTGGTTGACAGGGCTGCAGAGGATGAAGGGAGCTGACTGCACCAGCTTATGGTTGAACTCGGCTGTCACAGGGCGAGAGGAGACATCCATTAAAGACTACAGCACAAATACATCCAGAAACCACTCGCATGTGAAGACGATCGCTGTAATGTGATTTTCTAGTAACCATCCCTCATCTGTCGATTCAAGACTGCAGCTGACAGTGGAAATAAGAACAATAAAAAAGAACTGACTAATACAAACTGGCTTTTTGTATTTGCTGTATTTAGTTTTCTGCTTTTCCCACAAACACCAACGGTGTTTAAAGTGTTCCTGGCCCTCTCCTTTGAGTAATACCCGTAAAGCACGAATCCTAACCTAATCCACATCCACGGGAAGGTCATAAAGTACATTTAAGGAGAACTCAAAGAAATACGAGCCGAAAGCTTTTTGCAATAACACAACCGAACGACATTAACCAGGGTCAAACGTGCGATTTAAAGTACAAAAATCTCCCCGCCAAGCAGAGGCTGTTAGAACCAGAGAGTTCAAAACAGCATCTTTGTTAATGTGATGAGAAACATACATCTTACAAGATTGTTTTAGGGATGAAACCTTAAAAGTTGGATTTTAACTTTTTTTCCACTCTTTCGCGCCTGCATACAGCTCATCAAGCCCTAAGAGTGAATAACTCGTTTGACAAAACACAAACAACAAATTAGCAGCTCTGAGGTTTCCCAGAAAATGTGAGTTTTGGAAACCATGGCAACATCCTCACACAATACAATTTTAGCGGCGCGACCGCAAAAGATGCGCCGATAACCGGCGGGGTTTTCGGTGGTCCGCCAGCAGAAGCACAGAAAAACACCTTTACACGTGTAAAAGGTGGGAGTGTGTGTGCTCCGGGCAGATAATCTGCCGCCGGGAGCCAGTGAATGCAGCGTCCAGTCTGCCATCACAAAGGGCTCTTTCTAAGTCCTCGGCGGGGCGTCTTCCGCTCCCTTTCCCTATGGGACACTCTGGTCGTGTTTACTTTCAGCTCTCTTCCAAAAACGCGGCTGCCCTAACGCAAATTGCCACTTTTAGCCTGTGTGAATTATTATCATTTTAATAAATGTTTAAGTACACGCAGGACCCTGTGAACCAGCGGTGATACTTCATCCCAGAGCCCCTCCGTGATGAGCAGGTTCCGTTAGCCGCCGATGCTAGCAGGTTAGGCGGAGGCAGCCAATGTTGTTGGATGCTCGCCTTGGCTATGTGATGCTCCAAAGTCAATACCCATTTTTTTTTCTGAAGACTAGTTGTCTTAGGACAACTCGGTCGTACTACGCTGATGCGAATGCAAGTTCTATTCCATCAGCCCGGAACGAAACCTTGAATATTTACAAAATACGGGACAGCTAATAGTAACTAGCCACTTAGCATTGCCGCTAGCTAACTAGGCCGTGAGCCGCTCAGCATGAAGAGGGGGGCAGTGCTAGCCAACTGCAGCCGCAGAACAGTGTCATTAAACAGTTTTCAGCTCTACACTTGACCAGCAACCCATGCACGGATGAACCATACATGGCGCCGATCAAAAGAATATTCCATGAACCATCTGATACTGCTTTCAGAACGCGCTCCCCGGGGTCGCCAGCCATTGGCTGTGGGGAGATGGCTTTCTTACTCCGGAGTCGTTCGGATCCTTTTTCCAGAACAATTGAGAGCAGTGGCCGAAAGACTCTGTCGATGTCACGTAATTCACTCCGTTCCTATCTTGAAAGTCTCCATGTGTTGTGCCGGTGTTTGTCCTGGCATACATCGTGGGTTTCCAGATTCTTCAAGTTTTTTTCTGGTTGAAAAGAAATTGGGCTGCTTTGTAGGGATCTTCTTCCGAAAAGAAAAATATTTCCTCTGTGAAATGAGCGTTTTGGCGGCGGACATGACGCCGCTTACGGGGCGCTACTGCCGCCTACTGGACTGGAGGGGGATGCAGCTACTACAATAATTCATTTAAAAATGGAAATGTTGTTAAATGTGTTCCACAAATGCATCAGATTTGTTTAAGTATAAAATAAATATAGTAATTTAACATATAATGCATATTCTAATTGTTATAATTTTGTTACTGTTGTTATGTTTGATACTGATATAGTTATTATTAGCAGAAATGACAGTACAGTATAATGCACAATGAAGTTGTTTCCTTAAAGGCTTATATTTTTTTTAGCATTTTATAAGATATATTAAGTAATATATTTTACAACAAGAAACATGCACCACGTGATCGTTTTAAGTCCTGTAAACCAGTTCAGACTTTGCTCTGAACATCCAGTGAGTTCACTTTCATTTTTTCTTGAGCGATCATCGTTAACATGCTGCTGGCCTAAAACGAAGTAAGTAAATGCAATTTGCTAAATTTTGTAACTACATTTTATTTGTGTCAATATAGGATGTTTTTTTTAAAGGAATATGTTAATTTTTAAATACTTTTGTGGTTTCTCTTTTGTTTTTTGTTTTTTTTACTTTCACTCTCGGCTGCAGCATTTCAACATGGAAAGGTACCTGGCAAATATTCTCTCTTCTATATTCTTTTTTTTTAAAAAAAAAACATTATTAAACTGCTTTGAAATATATTTAGAGCAGTATGCAATGTATTATACATGCTTTTGCGAGTCTTTTTCTTTCAACGTAAATCAGCAAAAAAAATCATGGGGGAAGTAAATGGCAAAATTAGCGAAAAGTTACACAAACAAAATTTAACTTTAATTATCAGGTGGTGATTTTTACTGTTTGGATGTGAATTGTTGTTTATGACTTTGTTTGACTTTGTCCATGAGTTTTTATATTAAACGTTTTTATTCAAATGTTTTCTTTCTTACAAAAATGACTCAGCATAATAGAATAAACTATTCTGTTCCTCTCTGACATGAATAATCGTGTACATCAGGATCCACCAGGAGAGACCGAGCTCCTCCGCCGCCAGCTGTGTTTCCATGCAGAGCGACCATTCCAAGCGCGGCCAGATAGACTTTAGAGACAAACATGATCCTGTGGAAAAGGGGCAAGTATCAGCATCAAAGTCTTCTTTCCTGAAAACAATTTCAATATGTTTAACTCAGGCCAAACTATTGCAGTTTAATTGTTGTTTTAAATCTGCTTAGATAGGAGCAGTTTTTACATCCTACCAAAGCCAATAGGGCATGGGATTTAAAAAAGAAAAAAAAGTAACGTTAAAATCACAAACGTTGTTTTATCGGTAAATGAAGCTTGACTCAATTTGAATAATTTAAAGAATATTTATTATTTATTATGAAGCAACATCTGCAGAGTGCTGTATTTAATGGACCTGAAGGACAACAAAAACACTCCCACTGAGCGTTTTTATTCTTTCAGTGATTCTGTTCCTCTCTGACATGAATAATTGTGTATGTCAGGATCCACCAGGAGAGACCGAGCTCCTCCGCCGCCAGCTGTGTTTCCATGCAGAGCGACCATTCCAAGAGAGGCCAGATAGACTTTAGAGGCGAACATGATCCTTGGGAAAAGGGGCAAGTATCAGCATTAAAAGAAAGTAAAATCCTGGTTAACGATTTACCTCGAGTATGGTAATAAAATAAAAGATCATAATCATAAAGTTCCTGAGATTTTATGTGTCTGCGCTCAGAGTCCACCTGGAGGGACTGGAATCCACTCACCACGACTCTGCTGTGATGAACCAAACACACCTCCAGTCCACATTTACAGTGTGTGACAATTACAACCACTACTTACTGATAGCGATACACCAGAAATGTAACATCACAGTGGCCCGCCCCTGTTGTTGTTGGGTACAGGTGCTCGGAGCAAACATCAACGCCTTTGTGAAGTCTGAGCTGCGAAACTTTGAAAGGATTCTCAGTCCCAACACCGCTGAGGAGCCAGAAGGTCAGAGGCGAGAGGACGAGGACAACAGAGAGGCTTTTCTGAAGATCACTCTGTCCATGCTGAGGGACATGAAGGAGCACGAACTGGCCGATCGTCTGCAGACCCGTAAGACCGCAACCGCCTTCCATTTTGTGGAGGATCTGCCCGATGATGAAACGATTAAATCCGGTTACTTGGTTTCACTTAAAAATAAAAACGTTCTGATTCAAAAAGGAATCAGGTCAAAACAAAAGAAAAGTCCAAAAGGATCAGAAGCTTTTGAACAGCGCAGTATAAATCAGAGTACTACTGTCAGTGTTGGACATTCATTCCCATCTTTTCCTTTTCAGGGACTATTGTTCCTGCGTGCCAACAACGACTGAAATCCCACCTGAAACAGAAGTTTGGGTGTATTTTCGAGGGAATTCCCACAGCAGGAAACCGCACAGCGCTGAACGACATTTACACCGAGCTCTGCATCACCGAGGGAGGGAGTGGGATGATCAACAACGAGCACGAAATCAGGCAGATCGAGTCCTCCTTCAGGGAGAACGTCCAGAGGAGACGTTCAGATCAACTATGAAGACATCTTCCGCCCCGACCCCCAACGGCCAATCAGGACGGTGCTGACCAAAGGCGTGGCCGGCATCGGAAAAACTGTCCTGATTCACAAGTTCACCCTGGACTGGGCCCAAGGCAAAAGCAACCGCCACATTCACTTTACCTTTCCCTTCACTTTCAGAGAGCTAAACGTGCTGGGGGAAAACGAGCACAGCTTGATGCAGCTTCTGCACCTTTTTTTCGCCGCCACCAAAGAGCTGGATATCTGCAGCTTGGGCGACCTCCAGGTGGTGTTCATCCTTGACGGTCTGGATGAGTGTCGGCTTCCTCTGGACTTCCACAACAACCGGCCCTTGTCTGATGTCACCAAGCCAGCCTCCGTGGACGTCCTGCTGACCAACCTCATCTGCGGGAATCTCCTTCCCTCCGCTCACGTCTGGATCACCACCCGGCCGGCGGCGGTCGGTATGCTCCCCATCCAGCGGGTGGACTTGGTGACCGAGGTGAAGGGCTTCACTGAGGCTCAGAAGACGGAATATTTCAAGAAAAGGTTTAAAAATGAGGAGCAGGCTGAGAGAATCATCACCCACATCAAGCAGTCAAGGAGCATCCACATCATGTGTCATATTCCCATCTTCTGCTGGATCACCGCTTTGGTTCTGGAGCCCACCCTCGGAGCGGAGGAGAAGGCGGTGCTCCCCAAGACCCTGACGGAAATGTACATCTACTTCCTGATGGTTGAAACCAGACGAATGAATGAGAAGCTCAACAGACCCGAAACGGATCCGCTCTGGAACCACCAGGCCTGCGAAACCACCATGGCACTGGGAAAACTGGCTTGGGATCAACTGCAGAAAGGCAACCTGATCTTCTATGAATCCGACCTGATGGGATCCGACATTGAGGCCTCTGAAGCCTCGGCCTACTCGGGACTGGTCACCCAGATTTTCAAAGAGGAGCGCGGCCTGTACCTGCAGAAAGTCTTCTGTTTCATCCACCTGAGCATTCAGGAATTCCTGGCTGCTCTGTACGTCTACGTAACTTCCATCAACACCGGCGTTAGCCTGCTCTCCCAACCGCCATCAGGCTCTCCTTGGTGGTCCAAGCTGTTTAAATTTCAATCAAAAAAACAAAAATTCTTTGAGACTGCCGTCGAAATGGCCTTGCAGAGTCGAAACGGACACCTGGACCTGTTCCTCCGGTTCCTCCTGGGTTTTTCACTGCAGAGCAACCAGGCTCATCTGCAAGGCCTGCTGGAACCGGCACAGGCCGCCTCCTGGGACAGCAGTGGGGCGGCGCAGGACATCAAACGAAAGATCCAAGAGAATCCATCTCCAGAGAGGTGCATCAACCTGTTTTACTGCCTGTATGAGCTGAAGGACAGCTCTCTGGTGGAGGAGGTCCAACGGCGTTTGAGTCTGGGGGGACTTTCCACGGACAAATTCTGTAATGCTCAGTGGTCGGCTCTGGTCTTCCTCCTACTGTCATCGGAACATGAAATAGAGGTGTTTGACCTCAGGAAGTACTCGGCTTCGGAGGAAGGTCTCCTGAGGCTGCTGCCAGTGCTCCACATCTCCAAAACAGCTGTGTAGGAGCCCCGTTTCACAGAGCCAGCGCTGTAGAACACCCAACCAGAGGCGCTCTCAGCACACTCTTCATGTCTCTTGCAGGCTCAGCGACTGTGACCTGTCAGGCAGAAGCTGCGAAGCTCTGGTGTCTGTTCTCACGTCCAAAACCTCCAGTCTCAGAGTTCTGGACCTTAGCAACAACAGCCTGATGGACTCGGGGGTGAAGACACTTTGCTCTGGATTAGGGAATCAGCACTGTAGACTGGAAGCCTTAAGGTCAGCTTTCCAGATTTTGGAGGACGATGAGTACAGTCCCAAGCACAAATCATAGTGGCCCCTAGTTTCTGGGTCCATATCGTTGCAAAAGCACACCACCTGATGTTCTGATGTTCTGTTTCAGCCTCTCTGGCTGTCTGGTCACAGAGGAGGGCTGTGCTGCCCTGGCCCACGCTCTGAGCTGCAACCCCCACCATTTAAAGGAGCTGGATCTAAGCTACAATCATCCAGGGGATTTGGGCACGGAGCAGCTCACGGCCGCCGTGGAGGACCCCCGGCTGCAGCTCACCACTCTCAGGTAGGATGACGGGTCAGAGGTCATTTCTTCCCAGGAAATCCTCCGAGAATCTGCTCCCGGGTGAGAGCAGAGCTTTTTAACGTTAATGTGCTTCTACTTAGCCACGATCTAATTCACACATCACATCGATCAAATGTTAAGAGCCAACAGGCAGAGAGTTTGCCAAGAATTTCTGTGCTAAAACGGCTTATTTCCCTAAATTAATTGCCATTAAATTTTGAAATATTACTTTATGTCACAGAAGGCGCTGTTTCCTACAGTAGTATACCTTTATTAGGCTTTCCCACAGACAAATACACACACATACTTCATATAATTTAATTTAGGTTGCTTTCATTTAATTTGCACATATCTTCCTCAGTCTGGAGCAAGGTGGCGTTCAGAGGCTGATGCCAGGCCAGAGGAAGTGTAAGCGTGTTTTTATCTACCACCTACTTCAAGCTGTGATAGACTAGATCAGCTGACCTAAATATAATAAAAGGTAAACAATGGTTTGTTTTTTTTCTCCATCTCACGGTCTCCCTCAGACGCCTGCGCACTCACCCTGGACCCAAACACAGCCAACAAAACTCTGGCTCTGTCTGAGGCCAACAGGAGAGCGACGGTGGCTCGGGGGGAGCAGCCGTACCCGGAGCATCCGCAGAGGTTCAGCCACTGGACTCAGGTGCTGTGTGAAGAAGGCCTGACTGGGCGGTGTTACTGGGAGGTGGACTGGGAGGGCTGGGTGAATATTGGAGTGGCCTACAA
Source organism: Tetraodon nigroviridis (assembly GCA_000180735.1). Lineage (NCBI taxonomy): Eukaryota > Metazoa > Chordata > Actinopteri > Tetraodontiformes > Tetraodontidae > Tetraodon > Tetraodon nigroviridis. The sequence continues at coordinate 61,633 of CAAE01014784.1, forward strand.
GAAAATCAAAAGGAAAGGGCGCGATGATGACAGCTGGGTGGGTCAGAACGACGCGTCCTGGAGTCTGATGTGCCATAATAAATTCTCAGCCAGCCACAAAGACCAGAGGACGGTCATACCCATGCAGCCGTCCGTCGGCACCAGCAGAGTGGCGGTGTATCTGGACTGGCCTGCCGGCACGCTGTCCTTCTACCGCGTCTCCCCGGACAAGCTGGTTTCCCTCCACACCTTCCACAGCACATTTACCGGGCCTCTCTATCCTGCGTTCGGGTTTGAGTCAGAGGTCGGGTCCTACGTCTTTCTGAGATTACCCGAATCGCAACTTTGAAGCAGTCACGTTGGCTCTGAAAAACAGCTACCGCAGGAATGTGTGGCGGGGAAAAGGCCTGCGTTTAAAGGCTCCATTAAGCCTCTTATTCATCGTTCAGACTCAAGCCAAGTACTTGGCCCAGTGTCATCAAACTCACCCGTAAGGAGTCCAGACAGTCGACTAACAGCTATTCAAAAAGAAGTGTGTCTGGAAACAAGTCTTTTTTGGACACGTGACTGTGAGAATGTCTGACAGACTTTATTCTCAACTTCATCAAAAAATAGCATCAACTGTGATTTATTTTTTTAACACTGTGAATCGTCCGTGTACTTGCTTTAGTTTTAATGTCCGCTCTGGTCACTTTGCTACGCCGGCCTTCGTTTACAGGCAAATCCAGTCATTCTGATGGAGGAAATAAAAATCAGCAGCAGCCAGCTATGCCCGAGACAGCAGATTTTATTTACACTCGGCTGTTTATTATGGTCGCCTATAATTCCGTGTTTAATACACAATTACAAGATTTAAAATAAATGTGCGTTTGGACAAAATGCAGCTCGTCTTTGACTAGATATTTTAACGATAAACACCGTGGCACTTAAAAATAAACAGTAATTTATTGCACAGTTTAAATATTTTCTTATTTGTCAGAGACCGTTCTAATGGACCTGCACACACCCGAAAGTAACATTCTGTACAGTATTTACAGTGACTTCAAAGACGATGCCATTTACTATAATAACGCACTGACAATCTTAATAGAAAAAAAAAACAATTGTCTCTTTAGTGCTAATACACAAAAGTGGTGAACAAACGAACTGAAAAAGAACACTAAGTGAAGGTGTGCAACAAAGCAAAACTGTCTTCTTTCAGTTTATATAGTGCTTCCTACAGCTGGTATCACCTGCTTTTCGTCAGGTGATACACCTGTGAAGATGGAGTTGTTGTGTGACCCTAAACAGTCTGAGTATCTGGAGATAACTACTGTGCTGTACAAGCAGGATAAAGTGAGGCTGCATCCAAGTTTTCTGTCAGGAATTTGTCTTTTTAGGATTAAATGAGCTAACTAACGCGACACCTTACACTTTCAAGTTTTCAGGAGCTGAAATCAGTGGTATTTGGGACGTGACATTAGCTCCTTAAACGCAGTTTAAAAAAAACCTGCATGACTACTGAAGACTACGTTTAATGTTCAGCATTCTGTCTGAGAAACGCAGATTAACTGGTTGGAATATAGATGAGAGAGCTCGAGTATCACCACGAACTTCAACCTCAGTGCTTATACATGTTGCATTCAGTAACTGAATATTTGGTTACCTAATATCTTAACCATATTTTACCTAAAAAAAAGAATCTTTATATATTTACCTACCGGTGTGGAAGAAGAGGGCATTCACAATCTAATTACAGACTGCAAACACTGACATGACTCTTCAAATCCACAGGAAGTAACCTTACAACATCACACCTAGATTGAAGCGGTGCGGATAAGTTATTAAAGCGTGTGGCGTAAATTCAGTCCGGAAAAGTGAGCATTAAAACACAGATTGACTAATAGGTGCATAATTGTAGCGAGTGCGACCATCTGCTATTCCTTTGTGAGGGATGTGTGAGGGTGCTTGTGTGTGCAACGGCCTCAATCGTACGGCCAACATGTGAAGCAGCATCAATTCCACTGGAGTTTGAAGTTATAACCACTAAGTCGAGCAGCCATTTCCAATACCAATACCTGTCGGATTTCCCTCGCAGAGTGTTTGGCGGCCGGTTACACAGCTGTTGCCCTAAAATAACCACTGTTGAAAATCTCGAGGGTTAAAACTTTCAGAGTGCAACTATTGGACTGGTAGAAGCAGACCTCCACCGCTGTGGCCTAGTCCAATCTAGGTGTTCAACGTTCAGGTCTTGATCTCCAGGATGGAGGGATTATGGTCCAGGATGGCCAGAATGATTTTGTCCATGTACTGCCTCAGGCGCAGGTTAATCTCCTCCTGCTCCTTCAAAGCATCCACCAGCTGGGAGACACGCAGAGGGAGAAAAAAGTTGGCAAAATCAGTCCAGCGGTTCTGTCAGACAGTGCAGACCAACCTCATCCCTGGAAGCGTTGTCGATCTCCGCCGCCAGACACTGAGCTTTAGTTTTGACTGGGAAACAGGCCTCGTACAAACTCAGGCTGAGGATCTGAGCGTTCAGGTCGTCGTTCTGGTCCCGCAGTTTATGGTTCTCCTGTAGAAACAAACCGTCAGCAGCTACAAGGCCCCTGTTCAAGTTACCATCCTTGTCTTTATCATGTAGGTGAGCGTTAAATGGCAACTTCTATGGAATGCACGACAGGGTTTCACCCTTCTTTTATCTGTATCTCTGCTAAGGTTCTGCTCAGCTGAAAGTTTAGTCAACCATAAAGCTTAAACCCCTAAGAAAACTCACCAACTGTGTTTTATTTGACTCGGTTTGAATCAATGTTTGGGTTGCCACCACCAACAAAAGCACCCAGGTGCAAATGTAACCGCGCTTGTGTGCTGGCATAACCAGCCCACCTCTTCCAGCTTTGCATACTTTAACCTTCTATTCCAGTATTAATACGAAAAAGTCTTCCGAGAACCCAGATGACCAGAGCGTGCGTCGAAACCTGTTTCAGGCGTTTGACTTCATTTTCCATTTCCGTCTCTCTGGTCTTGGCGTTGAACTCGGACAGGCCTTTTCCCTGTCCTGGATGCTCCATCTCCAGCTTGAAACACTGCAGATACTCCAGCTCCCGGCGAAGATCGTCGATCAGCTGGAAAACAAGGTGGAGGTGAAGGGGAACCAGCCAGACGGTTCCAGAGTAACCTGCCTGTTTATTTTCACCTCCTGCATAGACTCCTTTTCCTTCTGAAACGCGTGGCGGTTATGCCAGAGCTTGTCCATTATCTTCCTGTAGAGGTCCATCTCGTCCTTCAGTCTCAGACTGGTGTCCTCCAGCTTGTCCGTCATCTTCTGCTTCTCCTGCGGGGCAAAGAAAGCAGAAGCAGGCTTCAATAAGGACCCTTCAAAGCTGATATTTGCAAGGAATCTGATAATAAAGTCAATTTAGCTGCTGAACGTAGTCATCGGTCAGTGAAGCCGTGTTTAAGTGGTCTTAACAGATTCTTTTTGCCCTGATTCTACATAAATCTTTGCCATTTTCATCATCACATCTGTATGGCAGATGTGGAACCCGTCAGGTTGTTTAGGGAGCATCTGTCACTACTGTCACTACTGCCCTCATCAACAGAACTTGCTAATACAAGAGGTTTTTTTAAGAACAATAGGACACTCACTTGGTCTAGTTTTTCAGTCTGGGACTTGAGTCTGCACACGTTTATCTTCATCGTTCCGTTCTCCTCTTCCAGCTGCTGCAGTCTGTGTAAACAAACAGGTTAGTTTTATCCAACCATTCCACCGAGGGATGAATTTCAGGCCTCCTCCACCAGTTTCCTGCTGAGGACCGTACCTGTTACAGAGCAAGTCTATCTCTAGGTTTCGGTCTCTCTCTATCTTGTGGTAGGCCTCCCGATGCCTTTTGGCTTCTTCCTCCAGAACCTGATCCGCCTTCGTCTCTGCATCCCTCACCTGCTCCTCCAGCTCATGCACCCTTGGGGGCAACAAACACATGTTTTTTACCTTTATATAAATTTAACAAGACACGCATGTTTAGTATTATTAAAACTGTCAGGCATATTCATCTGGAACAATGATTAAATTTGAAAGTGTTCTCTTGCCTGTGGACCAGGTGTGTGTTCTCCTGCTTGAGCTTGGATTTAAGGTCACTGTTGGCCAGACTGTCACTCTCCAACTCTGTGACTTTCTTCTCCAGATAACTGACCTGAAAAGGGTTAGACCCTCTTGGTCATTCTCACGGGGGGAAAAAAACCCCAAAACGGCAACGTACAAGGCAACGATGGATAGCTGGAACTGAAAAGGGTCTTTGTACCTTCTCCGTGATGTCCAGGTCACAGGAGTCGATGCTGTCTGTGAACAGATCCTCGGTGCTGCTGCCCTGGCTGGATCCGAACACGCTTTGGTTGGCCTGGAACAGCTGACTGGAGGGACAAGGAGACCAGAAGCGTGCACAGAGGACGTCAGGAAAACGAATGTGCCGGCTAACCCCTGAAGCCATTCCTTCCACATTTATCACCCTGCTTCCAGCGGAACCGTTCACTGATTACAGAGATCGACTCGCTGCAGCGTTCCGGGTCGTTAATGTGAAGGTTAGATCACTCACCGGCCAAACGCTGTGCTGGAAATCTTCCTGTTAGGGCTGAAACAAAACGCAAACTTCAGTGGGACACTCGGCAATAGAAATACTGCTTTTCACTCAAAGAGCCCAAATTCCTCCCCCATGAAACAACAGGATATCTGGATATTCATGCATGCAAAGCATTTTTCCAAGATTCCTTCTTGCAGCACTGTGGCTCATCACATGTACACCGACACGGAAAACTCAGAGGCAGAAACTCCACTTGGTTAAGATACTGTTACTATAGCAACACCATGGGTTCCCCCTTTGATGTGGGTGCAGCTTCTGGTGCCAGAGTGAAAAAGAGGGTGGGATTTGGGTGGAAGGCAGCCGTGGATTTCAGCTGCACCAGCAGCTGAAATGTTTTCTGACCCTCTTACAGTTGATTAGATTATTCTTGTCACTGGTGCAGTTTGGGACTAATCCTCATTTAAATTCAGAGAATAACCATTTCCCCAATAACAAGCCAACACAAGTCCAGAAAATGTTGCTTCCTATCACCAGTCCTGACTCTAATTTCTGTTCCAAAAGGAAAAACAACCACAACAGTGGCAGACTGTGGTGCATAATAATCAAAACTCATTCACCAGCACTGTAGGAGTTCCTTTTGTGTAGAAGGCCTGTTATGTTTAAAAGAGACCTAAGAAACTAAATGTTTTACCATTTTATTCAGGCTCGCTCATAATTAAACCCCAGTGGCCTCTTCTACTGATGGCTGGAATCGTTTCTAACCAAACTGCTGTCACGTTCCCTCACTGTTCCTCAAAATCCGCCACGTGACGATGCCGCGGCTGTTAGTGTCGTAGAGGTAAATGAAAAGCGTCGCTGCCACCGTGTTGCAGGTGTGCGGTACCTGTTGGCCTTGAGATTTCGGAGACGGGCTTCCAGATCGTTTAGCAGATTGACTTTCTTGCAGCACTGAGAACAATAGATGTCCAGCAGCTCGCTGTTATAAAGATGGCGCATCTTCTGAGGAGTGTGCCCAGCGCTGTGACGACAGAGGGGCGTTTACATTGACATCTGATGCATGCGGGAAGTTTTCCGTTCTGGTTCTGATTGTGTTCTAGATACAGGTGAGTCCAGTGCAGCACCCACCTGGAGGGAAGCGAGGATCCCAGGTCGGAGAAGCCGTTGGTCCGCGTGTCTTCTTCCGGGCAGGGGCTGCTGGGAGTGAACTCCACATCCTCCGACTCCCCATAGTCCTCAAACTGCTCTTCCCCGGAGACCACGGATGCAGATGTAGAGCAGGTGGTTTGGCTGGGGTTTGAAGACCAGGATGTAAAGATGGTGTTGTAGATGTATGAAAGGCTCGGCCCATAAATCGGAAACCTGAGAACTGGTCACAGTTGCATCTTACCCGTTCTGCCTTGTCGGGTCCACAGACTCGGGGCTGTTACCGTTCTCCGCGGTGCTGTCCATCTCGTACTCTCCGTCAGCACCGTCGTGATAACCTCCACATTCGGGGTAAGAGCGCGTGCACATGATGACAGGAGGACCCAGCTTGGCTTCACCGTTCTAACCAAACAGACGGGTGTCAAACAGGTAGAGCGAGAGCAGCGACTCAGAGGCAGCGCCCTCGTCCGCCACTATTCAGTGATCAGCCTCGTTCTGCACATCAGCTCCAGTGTGGATGAGTAAATATGTTTATTAGTAAGTGTGTGCGGGCCTAGCGCCACTACGTGACCTAAAACACGTTCATAAGGAACTGTGGGGGACATGACATGTCTGTGTTATTCATATTTTATGTCTCTGGCTGGGCCAGGAATGGGAAAGGTACATTTTTTCGTAAATTTAAAAAAGAAAAACCCCACCTAATAGACAGCACATGAATCTACTTTCACACATGTCATCCTTCTGCTGGGCTCCTAGTTATTTTTTACCACCATTATCATCACCCAGAGGCCAGTCTGTAGCGCTCGTTCATCAATGATGCAAACGTTTTTGTCTGTAATTTAGGTAAATGACAATATGATTGACTAGAACACGTTAGCAACACAAATCCAGCTCAGCCCTGAAAAACAAGGCTCAGTTCTTCAGAGGAAGCCATCAGCGTAAAGGAAATGTTTTAGACGTAGTTGTACAAATCAGCAGAACGACCCGGAGAAAAGGACCAAATTTCACGGACCATTAAGCTCGGCCAGTGGACGGCGTCCTTTTCAACCTTCTTATAACATAATCCTGACAGGATGCTGTCAGTCAGCTTCAGCCTGCAAACCGCCAGCCTGGAAATCAGCAAAGTAGCTGCCTCCGTATTGACCAATCTAGACCAAAGCTTTCTCCCGGTCTCAACACACAGACGCACACACACCTTACCAATTAAGAGCACGTGACGCCGCATGTCTCCTGTCCAGCCCAAAGCCACCTGTCAGTGGGTGTTCCCAGATAAACACATCACCCTTCAGCGTGACGGTAGCTTTAAAACGTTCCACGTTCTCGGTGGCGGAAAACACCGTTACATCCAGACACAGACGTGCATCACTGCAGCTCATTGGGAAAACACACCGAGACAAAGCCACACCCCTCTCTCCTCTCCTCTCCGGCTCTCTCTCCTGTTGCTAAGCAACAGTTCTCAAGTGGTGACATGTACTGCAACACAGTACGCGTAGACATTTATAATAGACTGCGTCTTCATAAAAGTGTTTGCTATCGGAGCAACTCCCCTTCCAGAGGTCCTGAGATGGAAGTGGTAAAATGACGCCGACAGCCAGGTTTTTGATTCCGGTGTCTGGATGAGATGCCAGCCGGCGTACCTGGTACACGTAACCGTTGTCGGTCACAGAGGCCTTGCTGGAAGCCACACTGCGGGGGCCCGCTGCCATCTTCAGCAGCTCCTCGCAACCTCAAAGAATCACAAAACGGGTAGAAGGATTAAAGAGCACGGAAACACAAAGACTCAAACACAGAAATCTGGCTCGCTCTAAAAACTGCAGTCCTTTGGTTGGAAAAGTTTAATTATTCCTTAATAACTTTATCAGTCACACTTTTTGTGTGTTTAGGTGACAGGTCTCACCTTTAATGGCGAACACGCCGTGGCAGAAATCTTTAAAGTTGATCCTCCCATGAGCATTAGGGTCCAGGCACCTGGTCAGCTGTTTCACCTGAGAGAAGACGGAAGCCTCATCATGTGGAGACTGTTCCAGACGGTCGGAAACAGGCGAGTCACTCAACGGCAACAGTGGAGGCTCTCTGGAATTACTTTGTGCTTAACCTTTATTTTTTTTTTTTTACACACACACACACACACACACACTGTTTCCCTTTCTGTTCTGCCAGATTGTCTGTCAGTAGTATTTCTCCATTTGGCCGTCAGGCGTTTGTTATCTAGTTGTTTTTTATCGTGAATGCTTGCCCAGAGATTCTGGCCCCTGTCCTGATTATTCACACACACACACTGAGCTACTTCTGTAGGAAAGAACCGTTTCAGGTTTTATCCTTTTTGATTAATCAGTCCTCCTTCTTCCTCCTCTCCCACCCCGGGAAGCTCGTTTATGTGTTTGTACACTCCCTTTTGTTACAGGAAAACTACACAAGTGCAGGTGCGGGTCGGGTCAGTGTTCCGAGCTCTAATCTGGAGACACTTTAGTGGCCAGCCCTGAGCTTTGGTGTTTTCATTAGCCGATCGTTGGAGAAATGGATGAAATTGAGGCACAGATTGGAGTCTTTGGAGGGACGGTGTGTGTAGAGGCACAAGCTAAAAGGTCAACCACGCCAGAGCTCAGCGTCCCATCCCAACGCCATCATGGCGAGACTTGAAACGAATACTGCATGTGAAATATGTTTTACAGACATCTTTAAGCAATATTTGTTAGTAATAATATTAGTTTATCACAAATTCTGCATAAATGTAGTTGGTGGCACTAATTTTAGATTCGGATGGCACACTCTTCACCCTCCAGTTCTCACCTCAACCATCACATCTGCCTCCAACTCTAACACAGGAACACACGCTCACACACACACACGCACGCAGAATCAGAAAGCAAACGCACACATTAATCCACTATTTTTCAATGCATTTCAGATCAATAATTTTTTGCAGTTTTAATGTAGAATTGCTAACAATGTATGTGCATAACAAAAACCTGGGGCTCCACGACCAGGTGAGGAACAGTCTGGTGGTCACTGTTCGACCCAATCAGCATGCATGTGCTGCTTCTGGAGACGTCCGCTACGGAAACAGTGTTTTAAAACTGAGCACGTTCTCCCTGGCTGAGGATTATTTGATATCTTGCTCGCAGGCCAATCTGCTCAGCTTGCTTGAGAAGCTCATCACCATGGTAACCAAGAACACAGAAAAAACAGAGCTGCAAGAGGGGAGGAGAAATACAGAAGAAGTAGCTTCCTCGGTTATTTTTAGGGATCCTTTCAGGGTCATCTGCCGCCATGACAGCGTAAAGAACAATCCACTCTAACGCTGTGACTGCTCACCTCCAACGCTGCCAGTTTCATATGGCGAAAACAAGGATAAGACGCAGTTTATTTTTCCAACGATCTGACACCAGCTGCTTTAATTCTGGGCGGACGCTGGCGAGCGCAGAATCAGATCAGAATGCGAATCATGGACAAACGTCACGAGGGAGGCCTGGCAAAACTAATGGGTGCCAACCTTGAGAGGGACTCTGAGCCTCAGGCTGACGCGCATGTGCCAGCTATGTCAGTTCAACAAAAAACACAATGTTTTCCTCTTAGGAGAACCTGTGTTTTTGGTATCTTCTTAAGCACAATTCAGTCTCTTGAAATTTTTTCTGCGGCATTAAAAAAGGTGGAAACACAGCATGGAGGCCTGCTGAATCAGCATTTAGAGTTATACTACTATCGCACTGGAAGAGCTGTACAGAAAAAAGAGAAATTCACATCCTAGTGTTTCAACTAGGAGTTGGATCAATTTATCTAAACAAGTCAGTTCAGAATATTATTTTTTATCTGGTCCATATGTGCTTAAAAAGAATAATAAACTGCAGAAAATATTATTTCCTTTTCAAAATAAGAGAGTCTATTTTGTATACATATATTACATTTATATTTTGGACAATTAAAACTAAGCATCACTTGCTTGGAAATAGTCTTTTGGTTATTATAGTGACATATTTCATACCAAATTTGCAATATTTGAAACACAACTAAGAAAAGAGCAAATTGAAGTGCAAAAAGCTTCACTCCAGCATCGTTTTTGCACAGATCATGTGACATTTGAAGCGTAGCTGACAGGTGTGTTTGAGCTCATTAGGCCCCCCAGGTGCCACTTGTTCCCTTATTCCCGTTCTAAAACAGGAAAGATGCGTCGCGGCTTGTTAAACACACCAAATGCGCAGAGCGGCCGCCCGGTAACCGGACTCACCTCGTCTCCTTGGCCGAACTGGAGACCGAGGTCCTCCAAGTGCTCCACCCGGATGTACCCGTCAGCATCCTCGTCACACACGTCGAAAACCTCCTTGAGTCTCCTCAAAAACTGCAACAGCTGTTCCTGGTCGGAGAAGACGCGTCCTTCCATTTTAAAGTCGCGTCTTCCCAGCGTGAATCAGCCGTTAGAGGGCGGATTGCGCCGCCGTCATCCCGGAGCTCGGCCCCGCCGGGCCGACCGCTGCCAGCGCCGCTTCAGCCACACGAGCGGCGACGCGCGCTGGAAGAGGCGCGAGCTACGGAAAAGGGCGACGGTTTACGACTCGGGCACGAGGCGTTGCGTCACGAGCCAGCTGCTAATTAATAATACAGGTGTGACGCCACGAGACTCGAAGCGGAAGAGAAGTTAAGCCACGGAAAAGGCAGTTTTAGCCTTTTTATCTATTCACGTAATGGAACAGTGAAATATTATTGGAAAGAAAAATAATCAAAATCAAATCTTTATTATAACTGTTGTTTTTTTTTTTACGTAATCTTAGAGCATCTTTTTTTAATTAAATATATGAGGGGGGGACTAATAAAAGTAAATCTGTGCTAAAAATTTTAAATCAACGCAGAAAAGCACCGAATGTTTCCATTAAAGCTGTATTTATTAAAAAAAAAAAAAAAACCATCATGTTGCATAACATCTCAATATCTGCAGCAGCACACACCAGGTTGCCGCATACTTAGAGGCTTACGTTCCCTTGACATTATTTACAATTCGGACTTTATTATCCAAATATAAAACAAGCATAATTTAATACAAGTGTGAATTTATCGTCACATTTTGCAAACAGAAGAAAAATAGTTGCAGGGTTTTATTAAAAAACATATTTATAAGATCTAACCCCACAATAACTTGGCTGTACAAACGTTTAATCATTACTTTCCAGGGAATGCCTGCACCACTTTTGTTAAAACAGGGTATACAATTTTAAAATAAATTTAACACCGGTGCAGTTGTAATACTAATATCTACTTTCTGCTTTGCAGCGGTTGTGCAGACTGATGGTGTGTAGAAGCCCAGAGGAGAATATAATCAGTTGTAGACATGTTCCTTAACTGTAACGAGTGAACCAGTGACTCTCTGAAGTCCACTACCAAAGGAGTGCTGGGGACAGAGCCAATCTGTCTGCCAGGCTGGGTACATGTTCATAAACACCCTTTGGAAAGGCTTAGATGATCAACCTGGGTTCATGCAGACAATCCCAGCGTTCCACCAACTGTGAAAGCAAAGAGAACTGTAGTTTACTGAAAATACAAATTAGAGCTGTTTATACAGGTAACAAAAAAACAAAGTACCATATCACCTCGTTTTTTTCTGTTAGCGGTATGAATGCAAACATTTGGTGACCTCTGTATGACACCCTACTTAAATGATGTACGCCCTTTGATCTGGCTACAGGTCACATTATTCTGGTCTCACAAAATCCTCAAAGATTGACCTGTACTAGTTCGCAACAAGAGAAGATGGTGGGGAAGAGCCCGCTTTGTCAGGTGTATCAGATCATCCCGTCGTAGTTACTGATGAAGGCCTACCCGAGCATCTCTGGACACTGCGTATTCCACTATCTCTGTGCCGTCTGGGTTTTGGTAGACCAAGTCAAACTTGCCAGGTTCCGCAGGGGCTGATGCAAAGGCAGCACATGAGTGGCAAAATCATAAGCAATCTCTAAAAAAACACCTTCTCAAACAGTCAACAGTGTGTCAACAACAAAAGGGAGCATGAAAAACCTGGAGGAGAATCAGCTTTTACCTTGAGAGACCGCTTGTAGTTCCAGCTCAATCTGTTGGGTGGCGTGGTCAAAGCTGATCATCTTTCCCACCTAAAAAGGTACAATTATTATTAGTCAGTGGTTATTCTGGCATAAAACGAGCTTATTTTTATAGTCACTGGAGCAGGAATCAGCACATTCACCTTGTAGTCTGAAATCTCTGGCGAATAGCTGTCAGTTAACTCCAGCACCTGTAAACACCCAGGAGGAAAGCCGTCAGTGTACGGCCAAGAGAAAATGCATCACAAATATTTTGTCATCAACTGCAACATTTGCACAAATGACGCCAATTAGGTTTGTTTTGAAATAATCTGCAGTGTAATCAGGTGACGTCTTATTATTTGATCCATCTAAATCCATTCAAAGGGAGAGAAAAAGACCCCGCACGCTGCAGCTTTTCCCTGAGGAGACTGGAGACTCGTTTTACCTTGAAGGCAATCTTCTGTCCCACTTGTGGAGGTGCAGCTAGCAGAGGCATTGAGCTGTAGTCTACTGGAGTACTTTCCACTTCGTTCTATACACACACACACACACACACACACACGCACACGAAAGCAGCCATATTCATCAGGGTCTCAGAAGGGACTCGTCATTCTGAAAACCCTGATAACCAACCTGAAGAACCACGGACGCGTTGGTGAGGGAGTCAGTCTGGTAGGACGGTGTGACGGCCGCGTGGTTGTCGTGGTGATCCCAGGTGCCGTTCTGCTGTGGGAATCCCCCTCTATTACCACCCCTGCCCCTCCGTGCGCAACCATCGCGCCTATTATTTCCACGACTGCCCAGTCCTCTCCGGGAGCTCGGAGCGCCCACACCAAAGCCTGGGGGCTGAACCGGCTTGCGGATTACAAACTGGATCTCCTCTTCGCTGCCGGAGCTACAAGGTTTTGATGGCTGCTCCAACGTGCTCGAGGCCCCTTTCTGTGCACGGCTGCTGGGCGGCTCGGCGGGAGGAGTCGGATGAGAAGCTGAGGCATCATTCTGTCCTGGCGGCTGTTTTTGTGATGGACAATTATTACCGGCAGCTTCATCCAGGGATAACTCTGATGAGGAAGACGAGGGAGGACGCTGTTTGTTTTTCTTGTGTTTGCGGGAGGATGCGGGGGCAGATGGGGGGGTGTTGGGAGCCTGTTTCTTAGGAGCTTTCTCCTCTTCGCTACTGCTGCTACTGGGATCTGAGGAGGAAGCACGCTGAGCCACAGGGGTCTTCTTCACTTGAGCGGGCTGATCCACTCCAACTGGAGCGATGCTGGTAGACGCAGCAGATTTATCTTGTTTCTTAGTCTTCCTTTTCTTCTTCACTTTGCTCTTTGCTTGTAACTTTTTCTCCTTCTCATCAGTAGATGTCTGCTTCCCTTCCTGCTCTTCATCTCTCCTTTTCTTCTTCAAATCCACACTCACTTCGGTTTCCTCTGTGGGTCTCCGTCTCTTTTTGGGGCTTTTATTTTTTCTTTCTCCACAGTTGATGCTGTCTCCATTTAAAAGATTGACACGTTCTACTTTGACCCTAAAAGAAAATAAAAACTATTACCAATACAAAATATAGACACACTGCTTGGATGAAACTAACATCAAACTTGTAATACAAATAGTTTCAAAGGCGTTAACATATTTAACTAGGAGAGTCTGACGTCTACATTTTATGATGCTGTCTGAGAGTTGATGCTGACCGCCGAAAGTAGATAAACACAATACACACAATACACACATGGGTTTGTGTTGGGTTTTACTTTGTCTATATTTGTTGCAGCACAATGCGTTTAGGAGAAATAGGACGGATGGACAGGTTATCTTAGTCCGGCATAACTGTGTTTGTTTGGGATACTGTCACACTGATTTACAAAACAGGAAGAGAACGTGGGTTGAGGTCTTCTTCACGGTTTCGTTTCCGATATGGATTGCACCAGTTATATACAAATATATCTGGAAATGACAATAAAGCTCACTTGACGTGACTTAAATCAACTCATCAATATTAGTGACGCTGTGGGGCCCCACAGTGACCGAACACAAACAAAACATTACACAACCCTGAGGACACGCGTGGTTATTAACGCTCAACACCTCCACTATAAGCCCGACTAAGACAAAATCTCCCCCATCCATCCATCCATCCATCCATCCATCCCTCCCTCCCTCCATCCATCCTGTTTCTCCTGAACGCATCGTGCTGCAACAAACACGGAGGAAGTCTGGAGCCCTTGCCCCACCTGACGCTGTCGTTGTCGCGCACCACATAGATGCTCTCCGTGTGGGGCAGGTAGCAGCTCTCGATGAACAGGTGGAGGACGCTGCCGCGGCTGAAGTCGAACTGCTCTCGGACCACGCCCTCCAGGTCCGCCACCACGCGGCACGTGTCCAGGTCCACGAGCAGCCAGCACATGCGGCAGTCGGGCAGCGCCGGCGGCGGGTAGTCGAACTCCAGGCGCACGCGGATAAAGTTTTTCCCGCGAGCAGCCATCGTCAGCAGCGCGAGCGGCGAGATTCCCGGAAGCGACGACGCTATTTCCGGTGCCGGACTGAATATAGAGTGAAAGTACAGGATCGCCCCCTGCTGACATGGAGGCCTAGCACAACGCTTGAGTAGGCTGTATAGAGGATTTCTAATAATTAGGGAAAACATGATACCAACACAATAAAAATAGTGTAATAAATAAATAAAATAACTTATTTTTTAAACTATAAATACACATCTTCGGGCAAATAGACAATTCACCTTCTATCCGTTGGAATTCGCTCTACGGAAACATTAACCAAAACACGTTTCCTATCAGTTGATCAATTTGTAGTTATCAAAACAAAATATTTACATCATTGAGATAACTAACTTAGCTGTGACGTCCAAACAGATGCTTACCATTCCTAATGTATATAAATATAATAGAATCACATGAGATTTTTAAAAAAGGAAACGGTTAATGTGACGGATTGGAAGGAAAACAAAAATAGTGCGAGCCCTTTAAAATGAGGATGTTGAAGTCGGTCAGCTGACTGGAGCGGTCATGTGACTTCTTGGTGCGAAATCACAGGGACCGTCAAAAATTTCCGCTTCAACCATGGTTCCGACCGGTTCCACGGCCAGTTGGATTTTACTGGCCATTATCCTGAATATAGGTATGCTTTTATCGTTATTTTATGGTCCAGTCTGTGCAGTCCGTTCATACAATTCAATTAAATCACATTCTGTTTCGCGTGATAAAGAGGACTGCTTAAGACACGAAAGCGTCAAAAAACTTTTAAGAGTATTGTTTTGTGGCATATTGGAATGATTCTGTAGGCTCCCGTTAAGCTGAAATTCAAGTTACTGCATTTGCAGAAACAGCGTGAACTGTTTTTATCAATATTTAAAAGTGAAACTAAGTTCAAAGGGGTGAAAAATAAATCGTCGTACAGTATCGCCACAAACATTCATCTTCATTAGCAAACGTGTTCAAAAGTCAGTCACCGTCCTGGAGTTTGTTTTTTTTCTATTATTATAATATTTATTTAGATGACTAGGAGTCATGTGATTTCAGCAGGTGTGTTTCCTATGAATCCCTGAAGGAATTCCCAGTCCTGTGGTTGGCAAAGAGGCCTGGAACTATGTGAAAGTGAGGGATGGGGCTTCCATGTTCTGGTGGCTGTATTATGCTGAGAGCCAGTCTGCAGACTTCAGGGACCTGCCCCTGGTGATGTGGCTCCAGGTAGGCCACCGTATCAGACGGCACATTTGGTTCCAGGTTTCCCACCTAAATGTGATGCCTCTACTGCTCCAGCACTAGCGTTCAATAACATTTGTCCTTCTTTTGATCTTCAGGGTGGACCGGGAGGATCTGGAAGTGGTTTTGGAAACTTTGAGGAAATCGGACCGTTGGACAGAGACTTAAACCCCAGAAAGACGAGCTGGGTGGGATCACTAGTCCGCTGTTTTGGTCTTTAGGCGGCGTCTGCTGCGCGGCTTCACTTTGGTTGTGTTTGTTCTGCTCGCTCAGGTCCAGGCTGCCAGCGTGTTATTTGTGGACAACCCCGTGGGCACCGGCTTCAGCTACACAGAGAAGTCTGACGGCTACGCTACCGATGTGGCCATGGTCGCCTCGGACATGCTGGTGCTGCTCAAGCACTTCTTCACCGAAAAGACCGAGTTCCAGGTCCGCCGGGCGTGTCCTAAAACCTATAAACATGGATTCTTCTGACGCACTGGCGTTCAGATGTTTTTTAAAGAACTGAACAAAGACAAATCGATAAGTGATTGATTACATTAAGCAAGACTGGAGTTATGCCAACACGATACACTATTTTATCTCTGCAGAGCATCCCCTTCTACATCTTCTCTGAGTCCTATGGAGGCAAGATGGCAGCTGTGATCTCCCTGGAGCTCACCAAGGTGAGACCAGAGCTTTGTTGCAAGTGAATATTCTCCGGTTTTGGCTCATACATTACAGGAAATCGAGTAAGAATGCAAATGTTTGGACCTGAGCACTGCAGGCTTCACTCTCTGGTTGTAATAATGAACATTTTTAACATTCTGCCAACCGGTCTGCTTGTAGGCTGTATCCCAGGGGACCGTGAAATGCCGTTTTGCTGGTGTCGCCCTCGGGGACTCCTGGATCTCTCCCCTGGGTATGGGGCGCTCTTCGCTCCTTTCCATGTTTATTGCAGCTCCTAAGGAGAAATGTCTCACCTAGATTTTGGAAATTTTTAAAACATCTAGCACACACGTTAAAGGAAAAAAAAAAAAGAGCTAGATGGGAACTTAATCGTGTTGTTGTAATATTATATTCAGTAAGTGTTCAAATGGCATCCTGATATCTAACTTTCGTTTTAATCCTTTACAATGGTATCAGATTTGAGGAGTTAGATGCCAGTACTTGTCGGTATGGCTAGTGAGGTCTAAACAGTTTTAAAAAAAAACTTTTTTTAGCCGCTACAGATTAATCCGAGTCCGTTTGTCAATCTTTGACTAAAACGAACCAACTTCTGCTTCCTCACAGACTCTGTCATGACGTGGGGACCCTACCTCTATACCACTGTGAGGGACCAACGCCACACCTTCTTGTTCTTGTTGTTGTTTGGGAATGAGAACGTCTGTGGTGTCAACTCTCCGCTCTGCAGTCCTTGTTGGATGACGTTGGCCTGGCAGACGTGGGCAGCGCGGCGCGGGCCGTGCAGACGGCCGTGGAGCAGCAGCAGTTTGAGAAGGCCACGGAGCTTTGGTCTGTGGCAGAGACGGTGGTGGAGCAGGTCGGTCCGACGAGGAGAGGACGGGGCGTGAGCGCGCCGTAGCTGGAGGGGTGGCGCGGTGTGACCAACTCCTCTTTTCACGGCAGAACACCAACGGAGTCAACTTCTATAACATCCTCACTCAGGATCCAGAGGAAAAACTGGGCCAAAAGCTGGGTATTTCCGCAGAGAATTTCATCGGTAAGACACAGTGAGCGGCTTGAGGCAGGTCTCCTCCTGGTGTTCTGTGCTCATTTCTTTTTTTTCCCAACCCCTCCGCAGCCCTGCAGGTACATCGCCACATCCGACCTCTCCACAGGCAGACCCTGAGTCAGCTGATGAACGGGCCAGTCAGGGAGAAACTGGGAATCATCCCCGAGAATGTCACCTGGGGAGGTACACACACACTCGCACGCATCAAAAAAAAAAAACAAAATCCACATTGGCCTCATCTTGTTTCCAGGCCAGGCGGAGGAGGTGTTCAGCAACATGGCGGGAGACTTCATGAGGCCCGTGGTGGATGTGGTCGACCAGCTGCTGAGCGCCGGGGTCAACGTCACCGTCTACAACGGGCAGCTGGATCTGATCGTGGACACCATGGGTGCGCGCCGGCGTCCACGCGAGCAAGGCCTTTCCGCGTGCACGCTCACAGATGTGAATGTCTGCAGGTCAGGAGCTGTGGGTGAAGAGGCTAAAATGGGAGGGGCTTCCCGGGTTTAACAAGATGAAGTGGACCGCCCTGTATGACCCCAGCAGCACAGGCGCCACTGGGGCTTTTTACAAGACCTACAGGAACTTCGCCTTCTACTGGGAAGAGAACGTGGGTTGAGGTCTTCTTCACGGTTTCGTTTCCGATATGGATTGCACCAGTTATATACAAATATATCTGGAAATGACAATAAAGCTCACTTGACGTGACTTAAATCAACTCATCAATATTAGTGACGCTGTGGGCCCCACAGTGACCGAACATAAACAAAACATTACACAACCCTGAGGACACGCGTGGTTATTAACGCTCAACACCTCCACTATAAGCCCGACTAAGACAAAATCTCCCCCCATCCATCCATCCATCCATCCCTCCCTCCATCCATCCATCCCTCCTCCAATCAATCAATTCTGTTTCTCCTGAACGCATCGTGCTGCAACAAACACCGGAGGAAGTCTGGAGCCCTTGCCCCACCTGACGCTGTCGTTGTCGCGCACCACGTAGATGCTCTCCGTGTGGGGCAGGTAGCAGCTCTCGATGAACAGGTGGAGGACGCTGCCGCGGCTGAAGTCGAACTGCTCTCGGACCACGCCCTCCAGGTCCGCCACCACGCGGCACGTGTCCAGGTCCACGAGCAGCCAGCACATGCGGCAGTCGGGCAGCGCCGGCGGCGGGTAGTCGAACTCCAGGCGCACGCGGATAAAGTTCTTCCCGCGAGCAGCCATCGTCAGCAGCGCGAGCGGCGAGGTTCCCGGAAGCGACGACGCTATTTCCGGTGCCGGACTGAATATAGAGTGAAAGTACAGGATCGCCCCCTACTGACATGGAGGCCTAGCACAACGCTTGAGTAGGCTGTATAGAGGATTTCTAATAATTAGGGAAAACATGATACCAACACAATAAAAATAGTGTAATAAATAAATAAAATAACTTATTTTTTAAACTATAAATACACATCTTCGAGCAAATAGACAATTCACCTTCTATCCGTGGGAATTCGCTCTACGGAAACATTAACCAAAACACGTTTCCTATCAGTTGATCAATTTGTAGTTATCAAAACAAAATATTTACATCATTGAGATAACTAACTTAGCTGTGACGTCCAAACAGATGCTTACCATTCCTAATGTATATAAATATAATAGAATCACATGAGATTTTTAAAAAAAGGAAACGGTTAATGTGACGGATTGGAAGGAAAACAAAAATAGTGCGAGCCCTTTAAAATGAGGATGTTGAAGTCGGTCAGCTGACTGGAGCGGTCATGTGACTTCTTGGTGCGAAATCACAGGGACCGTCAAAAATTTCCGCTTCAACCATGGTTCCGACCGGTTCCACGGCCCGTTGGACTTTACTGGCCATTATCCTGAATATAGGTATGCTTTTATCGTTATTTTATGGTCCAGTCTGTGCAGTCCGTCCATACAATTCAATTAAATCACATTCTGTTTCGCGTGATAAAGAGGACTGCTTAAGACACGAAAGCGTCAAAAAACTTTTAAGAGTATTGTTTTGTGGCATATTGGAATGATTCTGTAGGCTCCCGTTAAGCTGAAATTCAAGTTACTGCATTTGCAGAAACAGCGTGAGCGACCTTTTATCAATATTTAAAAGTGAAACTAAGTTCAAAGGGGTGAAAAATAAATCGTCGTACAGTATCGCCACAAACATTCATCTTCATTAGCAAACGTGTTCAAAAGTCAGTCACCGTCCTGGAGTTTGTTTTTTTCTATTATTATTAATATTTATTTAGATGACTAGGAGTCATGTGATTTCAGCAGGTGTGTTTCCTATGAATCCCTGAAGGAATTCCCAGTCCTGTGGTTGGCAAAGAGGCCTGGAACTATGTGAAAGTGAGGGATGGGGCTTCCATGTTCTGGTGGCTGTATTATGCTGAGAGCCAGTCTGCAGACTTCAGGGACCTGCCCCTGGTGATGTGGCTCCAGGTAGGCCACCGTATCAGACGGCACATTTGGTTCCAGGTTTCCCACCTAAATGTGATGCCTCTACTGCTCCAGCACTAGCGTTCAATAACATTTGTCCTTCTTTTGATCTTCAGGGTGGACCGGGAGGATCTGGAAGTGGTTTTGGAAACTTTGAGGAAATCGGACCGTTGGACAGAGACTTAAACCCCAGAAAGACGAGCTGGGTGGGATCACTAGTCCGCTGTTTTGGTCTTTAGGCGGCATCCTGCTGCGCGGCTTCACTTTGGTTGTGTTTGGTCTGCTCGCTCAGGTCCAGGCTGCCAGCGTGTTATTTGTGGACAACCCCGTGGGCACCGGCTTCAGCTACACAGAGAAGTCTGACCGGTACGCTACCGATGTGGCCATGGTCGCCTCGGACATGCTGGTGCTGCTCAAGCACTTCTTCACCGAAAAGACCGAGTTCCAGGTCCGCCGGGCGTGTCCTAAAACCTATAAACATGGATTCTTCTGACGCACTGGCGTTCAGATGTTTTTTAAAGAACTGAACAAAGACAAATCGATAAGTGATTGATTACATTAAGCAAGACTGGAGTTATGCCAACACGATACACTATTTTATCTCTGCAGAACATCCCCTTCTACATCTTCTCTGAGTCCTATGGAGGCAAGATGGCAGCTGTGATCTCCCTGGAGCTCACCAAGGTGAGACCAGAGCTTTGTTACAAGTGAATATTCTTCGGTTTTGGCTCATACATTACAGGAAATTTAGTAAGAATGCAAATGTTTGGACCTGAGCACCGCAGGCTTCACTCTCTGGTTGTAATAATGAACATTTTTAACATTCTGCCAACCGGTCTGCTTGTAGGCTGTATCCCAGGGGACCGTGAAATGCCGTTTTGCTGGTGTCGCCCTCGGGGACTCCTGGATCTCTCCCCTGGGTATGGGGCGCTCTTCGCTCCTTTCCATGTTAGGACTTTTTAAAACATCTAGCACACGTTAAAAAAAAAAAAAAAGAGCTAGATGGGAACTTCATCGTGTTGTTGTAATATCATATTCAGTAAGTGTTCAAATGGCATCCTGATATCTAACTTTCGTTTTAATCCTTTACAATGGTATCAGATTTGAGGAGTTAGATGCCAGTACTTGTCCGTATGGCTAGTGAGGTCTAAACAGTTTTAACAAAAGCTCTTTTTAGCCGCTACAGATTAATCTGAGTCCGTTTGTCAATTTTTGACTAAAACGAACCAACTTCTGCTTCATCACAGACTCTGTCATGACGTGGGGACCCTACCTCTATACCACTGTGAGGGACCAACGCCACACCTTGTTGTTGTTGTTGTTGTTGTTGTTGTTGTTGTTGTTGTTTGGGAATGAGAACGTCTGTGGTGTCGACTCTCCGCTCTGCAGTCCTTGTTGGATGACGTTGGCCTGGCAGACGTGGGCAGCGCGGCGCGGGCCGTGCAGACGGCCGTGGAGCAGCAGCAGTTTGAGAAGGCCACGGAGCTTTGGTCTGTGGCAGAGACGGTGGTGGAGCAGGTCGGTCCGACGAGGAGAGGACGGGGCGTGAGCGCGCCGTAGCTGGAGGGGTGGCGCGGTGTGACCAACTCCTCTTTTCACGGCAGAACACCAACGGAGTCAACTTCTATAACATCCTCACTCAGGATCCAGAGGAAAAACTGGGCCAAAAGCTGGGTATTTCCGCAGAGAATTTCATCGGTAAGACACAGTGAGCGGCTTGAGGCAGGTCTCCTCCTGGTGTTCTGTGCTCATTTCTTTTTTTTCCCAACCCCTCCGCAGCCCTGCAGGTACATCGCCACATCCGACCTCTCCACAGGCAGACCCTGAGTCAGCTGATGAACGGTCCAGTCAGGGAGAAACTGGGAATCATCCCCGAGAATGTCACCTGGGGAGGTACACACACACTCACACGCATCCAAAAAAAAAAAATAAAAATCCACATTGGCCTCATCTTGTTTCCAGGCCAGGCGGAGGAGGTGTTCAGCAACATGGCGGGAGACTTCATGAGGCCCGTGGTGGATGTGGTCGACCAGCTGCTGAGCGCCGGGGTCAACGTCACCGTCTACAACGGGCAGCTGGATCTGATCGTGGACACCATGGGTGCGCGCCGGCGTCCACGCGAGCAAGGCCTTCCGCGTGCACGCTCACAGACGTGAATGTCTGCAGGTCAGGAGCTGTGGGTGAAGAGGCTAAAATGGGAGGGGCTTCCCGGGTTTAACAAGATGAAGTGGACCGCCCTGTATGACCCCAGCAGCACAGGCGCCACCGGGGCTTTTTACAAGACCTACAGGAACTTCGCCTTCTACTGGATCCTCAAAGCTGGTCACATGGTAGGATGCTGGCCTCCCTTCGCCTCTGCTTCAGAGTTTCCATTAAAACCTGCTTTTGCTCTGGTGGCAGATCCCCTCAGACCAGGGACCGATGGCGCTGGAGATGATGAAGATGATCACTCAGCAGGGTTAATCCATCCACCGGCGCCGCTCTGACAATCACAGTTTTTGCTTCTTTTGTCTTCCTCCGTGGTAAACTGATCGTATTTGCAGCAAAATTGACATCAACAATAAATTGGGCTTTTTTTTTAATCCTTTTTTTGTAATTGTGATTGTATCTGACATCAAAGATCTGCACAGGAACTTGTAGCCACTCCACTAACCTTGTTGCTGAGCTGGCATCAAGCCCTCCGCTGCCTATAAAAACACATCTGCCACGTCACCACCCCGCCCACCCCCACGTCAGGGCAGGATTTGAAGCTCTACTGTGGGGTGTCCTCGCTGTAGCTGAGGCTCCTCCTGCCCCAGTGGCTCTCTGGAACCAGGAAGCCCCTCCTGATCACGGGCTCCACCACCAGCTCTATCAGGCCGGGCGGTTCTGGCACCGCCAGCTCCGTCACTCTATACAGAGTAGAATACGCACGGCCCAGCAGGACCAGCTGGCCCGGCGGGATCCTGGGGTCGGGTCCCCTCAGCCTTCGCCAGTACACTCTGAAATGGCGCGTGAGCTCTGTTGGGTATTTCCAGCGCAAGGTGGCGTTGAGGCGCAGGCACGGGGACGGGGACTCCGCTGAGGTACCGGCACCGTGCAGCCACACCACGTCATCGACGCACAAGCCCCGAACCAGCTCTGTGGGAGTTTGGAGACTGGCCGCGTCTAAAAGCTAGGAAAAAAGCGATCATTTCAAAAGATTGTTTGGATCATTTTGACGTGAATTAACATTGAAAAGACAAATGAAATGCTTTGTCGTGGTCTCGAGGTGTGAGCTCACTGTGATCTCTCCGACCCTGCAGGCGAACGGGGTGTCCAGGGGCCCCCCGTCCCGCTGGATGCTCAGACAGACTTCTCTCAGCGCGCAGTCCTGGAGCTCCAGCTGTGCACACCTGCATTTCAAAAAACAATGTTCTTGATTTTAAAGATAACATATGTGAAGTATAACTGGATTGTGGTGTATTTATAACCGAGCGTTACCTGATGGTCCACCCAGCTGGGTTAAAGTGTCCACACAGCTGGGAGAACTGGTTTGCTAACGGGTGCCCTTCGTCCAGAGTGTGGGGAAACACACTGGTCACTGCAGAAACAAGTACAGACAGTGGGTCACATGGAAATCCTGGATATTTCATAACTGACGAGTCAGAAAAGGAGTTACAATCGGGAAGCAGTTGACTATGTTGCCATCGACAACCTCATAACCGCTAAACCACAGCCAACAGGAGGCCACTGGGAAAATTTACTGGTATTATACTTTGACGTAAAACACTTTGCACCGTATTATACGTGTGAAAGGTGCAAGCTAGTTTCATACGGCAGTTTGACAAAGCACACAGGAGAATCTCACGGTTGCCATCATGGACGTCTGTGCTTTGGCAAACACCCGCCTGGGTTGTTTTCAGCTCCACGGCCACCGTGATCCCAGCAGACGCCTTGTAGACGAGGCTCACCAGAGTCTTTGACGGCAGCGCAACATTTAGGGCGAAGATCCTGGGAGGAGGACACAGATTGGGGTGTTTGAGGAAGCGATCGTTCAGAAAAACGAGAAGAGACTGAGGGGAGACACACACTTGGCACAGACGGGAGACGCGCGTTCAGCCGGGACTAAGCCGTCCAGCATCAGCGAGCAGCCGCCGTTCCAGGCGTCCTCCGGGCAGCCGCGGCTCCTCAGCCAGCCCTGGCCGCCCAGCTGGACCTGGTAGTACAGAGGCTGGATCTCCTGGGCGGAGAGGTTAACCCAGCTCCTTTTCTCCACACGCTGCACGCACACAACAGGAGACAAGCGCAGATTCAAAATACACTTCAGAAGATTCACTGTAAAAATGGAGGCGGAATTTGACCAACACTAAAGACAAAAGCTAAAGTAAGGTCCTCGTCTGGTACCTGTCCCCTAGAGTAGAAAGAACCGCCGAAGCCTTGGCAGAAGGAGGAGGTGAAGGGGAGAGGCGAGGAGAGCTGATGGACGCAGAGGTAGTCTGACAGGAGAGCCCAGAACCTGCAGACAGGACGCAGCTCCTTACAAACGTCTGCTTCTCCATCCCCCTGCATTAATACCTCCAAGTTGACCTCACTTGTCCTGATTCTTTCGAAATTCAGCCTTGTCGAGAGCCTCGTACACCCAGCCTGGAGCAAAGAGGGCGGCAGAGAAGTTGTGCTTCCGAATGACCTCCAGCGCCTGCGGAGGCGCACACGGTTTCCGTCTCATCCCTCAGGGGCCATCGGGCACAGCTGCTGCTCGCCGCTTACCTTGTCCGTTTGGAACATTCCGCCCACCACGTTCCCTCGCGCAAACACGTCCACCCCGACGTAGATGTCCGCCTGGCGGCCCTGGACCTCACTGGAATCCCTCATGGACTCCAAACTCTGCTCTGTCCAGTTGTAATTAGTGAAGAAGCCATCGCAGGCACTGAAAAATACCCTACGGACGCGGAGATATTCAAGTCATTTTAGCTAATAGTGCCAACAGGCGGTAAGGAGAAGTCCACTTCTGTCTACCTGTTGGTTTGGTTGAGTTCGTTCTGCCACTGCAGCTGTCCGTTCTCCGTGACGCTGTCATACCACAGCACCAGGCTGCCGGGCACGTGCTCGTGCATCCGGCCCGTCAGATATCGCAGGAACAAAGGCGCGTTCTGCACCGCGGTCTCCTGCAAGCACACGCGCACATGTGACGTACGAGACGGACGCAGGCAGGGGCTGGTCTCAACATGAACCAGAGGCCCAGCAGGGTTGGCTGAATGGGGAACGCGGACTGTTTCTGTTTCGGCGTTACCATGGCGACAGCCAGTGGCATGTGACTCACACTAAGGGGGTTCTCTATGTTAATGAGCCAGCCGTCGAAGCCGTAACAGTGGCAGATCGACACTAGCCTGTTAGCAACGGCCCGGTACGATTCCTCATCTCTGAGGAAGGCCTCGCAGGTCGCGGCCCCATCGTTCCACTCCGTGATGAAAGTACCTGGTGCCAAAGAGAGCAGGAATGTGAGCGTCAGACGCGAGGAGCGACTCTTTGATATATCCGTCTCTTTGCTCACCGAGGACGAGGACGCCATGCCTGTGTGCGGCGTTGGTCCACACGGCAGGAGGGATGGTCACCATGTTGTGTGTAAAGTAGTTAAAAATGTCGATGTACTGCCAGTGATAGAAGGCATACGGAGCCTCTGAATATGTGCCCTGGGTAAACCTGAAAAGGAGAAAACCAGCATTAAAGCACATGTAGCTCATGCAAAATTACTAACATTTAACATAAAAATAAAAATCAACAACGATTAACAAAACAATATGGGGCGGGGGGGGGCAAATATGATGCCTCATATACTGTAATATTAAAAGTAATATTGTGGGGTTTTTTTTATTTCCTGCTACACTGAGATTCTTACCTGTCATCCAGGTAGCCTCCCATCATGTCATGAGACACCAAAGTCCGACATTTACAGCTGGCCAGAGGAGGCTCCCGGGGGGCCAAAGGGACCGTGGCCACGTTGAAAAGGCTCGCCTCGTTCTGTTCCCACGACAACAGCTCCTCCAAAGTTTGAAGACCACATGTGATCGGCTCAGTGGTGTCAGGGTCATAATGCTTGACTGGGAAGCCCATGAAAACGGGGAGATAAATGATGCTTTGAACTCCTGACATCTCACAAGATGATGATCTAAAGTAAATCAGGAAGAAAGGTCTGGAATAAAACCTGGTAGAGGCGAGGGAGTGTACTTGATTACTTCACGGATACTGTCGGAATCCACCGGAGGATCCAGGCCAGACTCCAACCTGGGGACAGGGCAGGGTGGCGACGTTAGCCTGGGAAAAAGAGAGAACCTTTCACTCTGTGACCGGATGAATGCGGGAGCAGTTTTGTGGTGGGGAACGCCCCTGATGGGCCCCTGAACGACAGCTGATAATCTGGCAGCAAATGAGGATGGGAGGTTAGCTAGAAGTCCTGCTTGATGGGCAATTGGAAGAGAAAATATTTAGAAGAGCCTGTAAATTGGTCCAGCCAGAGATGGACGATGAAGCTCCAAATGGTGTTTGGCCCCACCTTCTTGAGAGAACATATTAGCATGCTAGGTGGAGCTTTTGGACATATTCTTGAGAAGGCTCTGCGGGCCGGATTCAATAGTTCACCGGGCCACATGTGGCCCTCGGGCCCTAATTTGCCCACCTCTGCTTTAGGTGGCCTTGTTGGAGTAACACAGTCCTCTGTGCCAGCTACCATTTTATGCCACAATTTTATTACCACAACTGACAATGACATAAGCCAATATCAATTTGGACATAAATTAGGGCAGCATTACAATAAAAATACACGGAAATTACGGATTTTAATGAAACTTGTTGTGTTGGAAATGCATTATTTACCCAGAGAGACAGAAAACACAACCAAGCATTTACAAGCCAACATAAGCATAGAATAGTCAGTTTAGCGTGCGCTTTCTACAGCCTCCCTCTATAGTAATTCCTAAGTGCCACCGTGCTGGATGTTTACTAACCAAAAATATAAAAACGAAAGTGCAACAAGAATCTAGAAGTTAAGTAAAGTAAAGGACGTACCGGCTCGCCTCCTTTTTATCCGTTGCGTGGACAGTCTGGTCATTTGTTCCTTCTTCGTTTTCCTTTCCAAATTTGCTTTCTGCTACAGCTGACGCCATTTAGGCAGGTTTAATTTAAACCGACACCTGAAAATGAAGGATTTAAGAACCACACGCCAACAGCAAATACGGAAGTGGAAAAATGGTCCGCGTTTAGGACGGACAGGCGTTTTCCTGTGGCTTTCCTTCAAAATAAAAGCGCAGCCTCGACCCAGCTGTTATGTTTTCTGTTATTTATTTATTTATTTATTTATTTATTTATTTATTTATTTATTTATTTATTTATTTATTTATTTATTTATTACTTTTAAGACCTGTCCTATTACACAGTAATGCTAAATGTTTTTTAATTTCTTTTTCATTCTTGCTTTTTTCGAGTCATGCAACGTTATTTTGTTCTGCACCGTATCGTTGGGTGACATGGTGTCTAAAGACAAAATTACTAATGTCGGACGTTTCTTCAGTTTCTTATAGCTTAGATTACACTCTTCAAGTTGAGTATTCAGCAAAATATCTCATTCACTACACAGATATGAGTTGCTAAATACCCTGTAGTTATACTGTCGATAATTTGGGAGGGGGGGGGGAAACCCGACACACACACTATATTACTGTAGTTTTTAACACTCCTCGATATCTCAGTGTATTTGTTGTTTGTTCTGTGCGTAAAAGGGCGCACGGGGGCATTTGGACAAAGGAGCCAATCCCTTGTTACGCAAGCCCGAGCTGGTTGATCTGGTGGAGACTGGCCCCTGCCAGGCAACAGCGGAAAAGGCAACCCTGAAGGAAAGGAGCAAAGATGGAGGTCGGTTTTTAAATAAAGAGATTTTCTACCGCTTCGTTCCAAATGTGTTTTTTTTTCTGAAAATGTTGGCCTGGTCCATTTATACAGTACTGCTTTATTTACTGACTAAAGAAATTCTTTAATTTCTTTAAATTCGGATCAGGGCCAAGAGGTTTTGATAACAGAACAAAATAAACTATGTGACCATGCTGCTCTGTACTGATTAACTCCAATCACAGACAAAGGATTAGATGTGCGCACTTTGTGCTAATTTGGAGCGTCCATCAATAAAGTAATGCATCCCTCAAAGAGGCAGAAGACTTTTTTTAATTGAAGTTATTACAATAAAAAACAAAAAATGCATGTGTAGGCCTACAGAAAATTTGATCTAAATTAGCTTTTTGGGGCCACAGGACATAAAAACTAGAGGATAGAGACATTTGATGGCGTTCCTTTCCCTTCCTGAGTAACGCGCAGCGCGGTTCCCAGCAGTGATGGCGCCCTGGTTATCTTTGTGCTCAGAGGCTCTCTGGCGTCGCAGACAGGAAGTGACGCCAGACCCGTTCAGCTGATAACCGAGCAGGCGTCTATCGGAGGAGAAGCAGGGGAAGCTAGGGGGGAGCTCCAACCGTAGCTTCATAAAAATCCAGCTTCATCCTCTGTTTATTTAAGCGTGTCGTTTTTTAAATCAGCGAGAGCATAAAGTACACACTGAAACCTTTCTGAGGACCTCCGTATTGTCGCAATATGTGGATCGTAACATTTTAAAACAAGTGGCGAAAGATTGTTCGGGCTCTCATCCGGGAACGACAGAAGACGCGATCCCCCAAAGACGATTTTTAAAGTGTCGAATGTTTTGCCAGTTTTTTATTTGAACAAATCTGTTTTTGTTTTTTGTTTTTCTTGAATCTATTTTTGAATTTTTAAGCTAGCGAGTGTGCTTGCTAGCCAACCACAGATTGCTTACAATGGAGTTAAGAGTGGGAAACCGATACAGATTGGGCAGAAAAATTGGAAGTGGATCATTTGGAGACATCTACTTGGGTACGTAACAGTTCGCTAACTTTGTCACCAGGCTGCGACTATGTTTCTTTTATTAAAGTCGGACTTAAAGCTCTTGCTGTTTGTCAGCTGATGGTCTTTCCGGGTTTCCTTTCCCAGCACATAATCAGCTGTTCAGCGGTAGCAACATTAGCCTCCGCTTCTCTCTGTTAGCTAGGAGGTTAGCAGAAAGAAGACTGAGACTCTGAAGCGATTAGTAATAAACAATGTAATACGCCAGTCTGTTCAACACAAGAAGATTGGTCGTTTTCTCTGTTAAGTAGTTCTGGAAGTAAATCTGTTTACGGAAATTGGCGTCTCCACGGTCCAACCTCGAACACCCTCCAACGCAAGTTAGCCCCAGTTCCTCTTTGGACTGCAGTCGATCTAAACTAAGCAAATCGTATACTTTCCTAAATGCCATTTAACATTTACCCCGCTCACTGGTGCAGGAAGCTCTGTTTAAAGTGTTTGGCCCTTTTACGTGAGCGGTCAGAACTGCAACATTGGTCTTCAGAGTGACCCCGAGGTTGGTTGTCCTCTTTTACCAGGACGACCAACCTCTGTCTGCTAGCTGGACCTGCCTGTAACAGTCAGACAGGACGTGTCCATGTGTTACTGGGGCTTTATTTCCACAGCGCCTGAGGCAGAAGCTGATTGATTGATTGGGTGTTTGTGTCAAACATTGATTGTTAGCTTTCACCAACAGCCATGTAGAGACATAGATGTTAGGTGCACCCAAAGGCTCCAGTAAAGGCGGAATTAGCATGGCTACCATCGGTGAGTTAGTCTTGGATGGTGGGATGCTGGCACAGATCTGCAATCTTCAATTTGATTGTGATTTAGTGAGCCAGAATAGCATTAGTGCGAGTGCAACTGAGCAACCTTCAGATATCTACAGGAAGCGTTTGCTGCTGCTGGACTGAGCCATCTCCATTGTCAGGTATCCTGTGGTTGCCAGGTTTCAGGTCGGTGACACTTGACAACAGTGGAGAACAGCTGATGATCACATTTCTGGGCTTAACACTTAGTAATCTCAACAATAGACTGAAGACATTGTTAATTCATGAGGCGTTCTCACTGAGTGATGCTGCTGTCTGATATCTAAGCAATCCAAACAGAAAAACACCCGATTGTGGACAATGACCTTTGGATAAAATTTGATTTGGGATTAATGGTGTTATGCTGTAAGATCTTGTGATTTATTGGGGTTACATAATTTCAACTGTCATAAGTAAATATCCACATAATAAATAATAGGTGCTCAATGGCTTTGTTTTTATTTTAGAGCTAAACATTTTGTCATCTCAATTTGCCTATAATAGTTTTTTGGGGGTGTTATTATGTATTGGTATTGGTTGTGTCATTAGAAATAATGCCAGATCTGTTTGTTTCGGGTGCAAACCAAATGCAGGCTTTACTTCAACTCATCCTAAACTCCCCCAGTTGTAGATGCTACTGTGATACCAAAGTATATTCTGATAAATATAGTGATTCCTGGGAAGTCGTCTCTTAACTGATTAAATTAGGCTCCATTTGTCTTCAGTAAGCTGCTGATTAAAGTGATAATGTCATCTGGCAGCTGCCTGCCTATTAGGCGCTTTCCCTGTCCTCTAAGCGCCTACTGACTCATGTGATGTAACTGTTAATCACCCAGAACAAGAATGTGGTTCTCCTGAAACCGGCCCTCCACAGTGGACCTCTCAGGCCGGCGCTGGGCGTTTGGCTAGTCTTGCGATCGTCTTTGGTCGCTGGCTCAGGGAAAGATGGACGAGTTCCTGTCCTCTGTGTACTTGTCTCTGTACAACGTGTTCTTCTGTGAGCCACGACCACAAAGTTTGCGTTACACCGTCAGACACAAGGCTGGGGTTGCACAAAGATCTCCTGCTGGATGTGCACGATACCCCACGTGCATGATAAATAAAACCTAATTCATGTACACGCCCAACGCGCTTGTTGGATGGTGCTCGGGTGTCTGCACACGTGTTTGGCAGAGCTCACCACAGATGTTCTCTGTGTCGCTAGCATCCAGCTAGAACGCAACTCCCACTCATTCCGCCCGACCTGATATGCCCAGGAATGAGGGAGCAGGAATGGTTTGCTTCTGGACGGGCCGTATATCACGCTGTCGTGACATGCGCTCTGCTCGTATTTGCTGAGAATACTCCCGACGCCAGGCAGGTACCTGTTTGACAGGGGGTTGTGTAACAGATACTGTGCGTGTGGCGTCTTGTTAAAGTGAAACTAAAGGGGAGGGTAGATCTGTGTGAGCGTCGACCAGTGGCTCGGTGTGACAGCGGCCGCAATAACTCAAAACACAATACAAAAGTCACACTTTGCTGGCTGCGGCGCCCTAAACTGGGCTCCGGTGGCCGCTGCCTTTCTGGGTTCCCTGTGATTGTGTAAGAGTTTTCGTTTGGTTTTTTTGGCCCTCAAGTGTGTGACGTCAACTCAGGCAGCTGCTTTTCCTAAACATGAGGAGTTGAGTAATATTCTTGGTTGCAACACCAATGCATTGTGCTTTTTTCACTCTTTACGATAGGTTTGCATGTTGTTAGGCTGCTTGTGCGTTCTAAGCTTCACTGCTGAACTTTTGAACTAAACTGAAGTCCAAACATGGGAGCCTGGTGGCAGCGGGAGCCGTGGAGAGTCCGCTGGGGAGTCAGCGTCCTCTTTGGTGAATGTAGCAGTGTAGCTGCATTATATGGGCCTTTCAGTCACACAAATGAGTCAAGTTGTATTTTATTTCTTGTCATTTTAGTGCAGGATCTGTCAGGACATGTGGTGGTGGTGGGGGGCGGGGACAGGGACTTGCAGCCCACTGCAGTATACACACTTCTGAGTGTGAAGTGGGTGGGGCTGTTGTTTTAACATTTTTTTACAGAACCAAAACTTAAAGTAAATTTACCCTTTTTGCCTTGTTTACTCAGAGGTAGTATTTTATGCTGTTCTTTTTTAGTTCTTCTTCCAAGCTCCTGTTGGTTGTAAATGAAACACACTGTCTAGGGTCCGATCCACATGCCAACAGTGTTGGAAAAGGGTGTGACCAGAGTTGAACCAGCGAGATTTAAATTAGCTTATGCAATAACTTGTTTGCCTGCATGACTGCAGTAGCACAGGAGAAGCTTTACACCAGTGTTTTTATTTTGGGTGATTTTTTTTTCGTCAGGTTTTAGGTTTTTGTCACACAGCAAATCAGCATTAAACTCACTTCTGACCGTAATTGTGTTTCATTCTGGTGGTTTTCCCGCACAGATGACGTAACACAGAGAAATCGATGATACTCCATTTTTGTGGCTGTATGTGTACGTGTGTGTGTGTGTGTGAGTGTGTGTGAGTGAGAGAGAGTGAGAGTGAGAGTGAGAGTGGGGTGGGGTTGGAGGCCTTATGTAACCGTGTTGGTTTGCCTGTGTTTATGCAGGGGGAACAGACCCGATAGCCATTATTGGGTATTTTGCCAGTAAGACAGGCTAGCTGTGTCAGACTCAGTCACTTCAGTTAAAACAACTGATCTGATGTTTGAATATTGTCCTGAAAGCACTTGTTGTTGTAAATTTGGTTAATTTCTGCTTAATTTGTTAGAAACCCACTGACATTTTTTGGATTTGAAGTCTTTTTGACCTGTATGTCCACTGGCAAGTCTTCCTGTTTTTTTTTTTTTAAGTTCATGTCAGGGAAGTAATTTGTCTCTCCGTCTGTCTTTTTTTCTCTCTAGGAACTGACATCTCTGTGGGAGAGGAGGTCGCCATCAAGTTGGAATGTGTCAAGACCAAACACCCACAGCTCCACATCGAGAGCAAAATCTATAAGATGATGCAGGGCGGAGGTATGGTTTGGTTCACATTCAGAATTCCTCCAAGCCGCCCCTGTGTTGTCTTGGCTGTGAGTTTAGGGTCACTGTCTGGGTGGAAGGTGAACCTTCAGCCCACTCTGAGGTCCTGAGGGCTCTGGATCAGGTTTTTAAAAAATACTTTAGTTTCCATTTGAGTCGTAAACTGTGTTTGTGTGAGAGGAAATCTGAAATGATCAATTACAGCATGCAAACATTTCAATCCATAGTTGTTGCACGGAGGAACAGTCAAATCATTCATCTGACTGTCTGCAGAGCAAACAGCTGACTGCACACATGCCTGTGTATTCCTGGTCCAGAGCAGCCTGGTTTATTTGGGGGGTGGGAGCTGACCCAGACTGCAGGATGCATTTGCATTGGCATGTGTATAAATAGCTGATGCCGTATGCGTGTGCACTGCAAGGTGCTGAGCTCTTACACTGAGCGACTGTCTGCCTGTAGAAGGAAACGCCAGATGGTCTCCTCATCATCGAAACATCAGCCTGGTACCAGCTGGTACTGAACCAGCCCCTTTAGCTGTCCACCTGTGGGTCAGGACATGGACACTGTCCTCAAGTCCGCTTTAGACTGGGGGTTATTTCTCCCCCACAGATTTGTAAGCTTTGTGTAAGCCGTTGTTCTCCCTCACAAGCCTGTAAGAAAGTCCTTTTGTTCAGAGGTCATCAGGGATGGATTAACCCCACATATCTAAAGTTGGTAATGTCCCGCTCTCCTTCCCAGTGGGCATCCCCACAATAAAGTGGTGTGGGGCTGAAGGTGACTACAACGTGATGGTGATGGAGCTCCTGGGGCCCAGTCTGGAGGACCTCTTCAACTTCTGCTCCCGGAAGTTCAGCCTCAAGACGGTTCTGCTGCTGGCAGACCAGATGGTAAGCGAGTCAAAGAAATACTGTTCATGCGTATGTCTTTTTTTCTCGAAAGGTTTGTAGGAGCTCAGCGCTCATCAGGACTTGAGCGTTGTTGTATCTAACCCGGGAACTCCTCCTCTCTCAGATCAGTCGTATCGAGTACATCCACTCCAAGAACTTCATCCACAGAGACGTGAAGCCGGACAACTTCCTCATGGGCCTGGGCAAAAAGGGCAATCTGGTCTACATTATCGACTTTGGCTTGGCCAAGAAATACCGTGACGCTCGCACGCACCAGCACATCCCCTACCGCGAGAACAAGAACCTCACCGGAACGGCCCGCTACGCCTCCATCAACACACATTTGGGTATCGGTAAGTTGGGTTTTTTATTTTTGTCCACGTGTCCTTTCTCCTGATGGACCCGTGGCCGCCGATGTGACCTTGCTCCTCGTGCGTCCACAGAGCAGTCCAGACGAGACGACCTGGAGTCGCTGGGATACGTTCTCATGTACTTCAATCTGGGCTCTCTGCCCTGGCAAGGCCTCAAAGCAGCCACCAAGAGGCAGAAGTACGAGCGCATCAGCGAGAAGAAAATGTCCACGCCTATTGAGGTCCTTTGCAAAGCATATCCATGTAGGTCTCACATCCTGTTTTGTTTGTTTCCATTTGAAGATGGGATTCATGATGATTCCTGGTGTTCTTGTTGAAGGATTGTCACCTAATTGTCTTTGTCTTTGTTTTCCTCAGCTGAGTTTGCCACGTACCTTAACTTCTGCCGCTCTCTGCGTTTCGACGACAAGCCCGACTACTCGTACCTCCGCCAGCTGTTCCGGAACCTCTTCCACAGACAAGGCTTCTCCTATGACTATGTATTTGACTGGAACATGCTCAAATTTGTAAGTAATGCGTCACGCAGTTCTGAATCACCAAAAAAGAGGGAACATGGTTAAAGAATGCAGCTTTCCACTTGTTACTGTCCACTTCTTGATTATTTGCTTCCACCAACCACATTTTGTGAAATCTTGCAATACGGAGAAACCTTTCCCGACCATGTCCGATTGCCGTGTTTCAGGGAGCAAACAGGACCGCAGAGGACGCAGAGCGGGAGCGTCGCGAAGCGGGAGGAGCGGCTGAGGCAAAGCAGGAACCCCGGGGCCAGAGGCATGGCCTCAGCCTCAGGAAGAGCCAGGGCAGCACAGGATGTGGCAGCCCCCTCCCCGCTGAACCCCACCTCACACACAGGTCAGCACAGTCCAGGATGAAGATCCAGTTTCAATACTAGACCGCGTGTAAACGTTGGGTCCTGGTTTGACTCTTTACTCAAGGCTTGGAGAAGGAGAGGAAAGTGAGCATGCGTCTTCATCGTGGGGCCCCGGTGAACATTTCCTCCTCAGACCTGACAGGACGCCAAGACACATCCCGCATGTCCACATCACAGGTAACAAACCCCAGAAAGGAAGTAGAGGAGACTACTGGAGAGGAACTGTAGTCGAGAGCAGATGTGTCAGCTTCTGCTTTGTTCCCACAAAAAACAAAGCACTTTCTGGTTCAGTTGTAACCTGTTTGTGGCCTTTCTGAGCAGAGACAATTGAATAACATCTAACAGTAATGAAATGTAATGAATTCAGAGACTTTTGTTTGTTTTTCCCACTCTTGTGGACTGCCTGCTCCCAGGGGAAGCTAACGAGAGCAACAGGCAGCCATCTCTGGATCTGGGGCCGTTGGCCACCAAAGGCAGATGGCGTTTTAATGCAGCTGCGTTTTTAGTCAGACCAGAGCCTGAATATTCAATATAGCCGTCATCACATTCTGTCGTTTTAAATGGAATTAAAGGCCTGGACTTATATTGTTCAAATTTTTAGAGACTTGCTAAGACATTAAAGCAACTACCTTTGAATAATAATGTTGATTTTCTTGTACCTTACGTACGTGTAGGTTTTGTTGTCGTGTTTTGTGTTGTTGCCACGGTGGAGTGACCGTTCTTCCTCCCGCAGGCTCTTTCCAGGGTCACTCCCAGTGGCCTTCAGTCTGCAGCTCCTCGGTGAAGCCCTGCCATCCACCTGTGCACCATGGAGGCCTGAACATCCACCGCCGGCAGCACACACGCACACACACACACACACACACACACACACACACACACACGCACGCACGCACGCACACACGCACGCACGCACACACACACACACACGTACACAGAGAACTCTTATTTGACACAGAGGACTGCCGACCCTTTGCACACGAGTCAGGCTGAGCATTTGTTCACTCGAAAGTAGAAGAGGTGCAAAACCAGGGGTGTGTATGCGCGTGTGTGTTTGTGTGTGTGTGTGTGAGAGAGAGCGAGAGCGAGGGTGGAGTAAGATGTGGTTGTCCTAACCAGCTCAACCCAGCCTCCCCCTTCTCACAGTGAAGATGTGGAAACACTCCCCACATGGTCTTTACTATTGATAAAGCCATGAGTCCTTTTTCCTCTGGCTTATTTTCCTTCTTTTGTTGTTTAAACTTTGATTCTACTAATTTTATCATTACCAGTTCTATTACACCAGCTCGACTGGACAGAAATCTGGAGCGTTTGAGATTTAAAAACCATAAATCTGTTTAAACGTGGGACTATAAAAGCAGGAAGACACACGCTGATCCATCAGGGCCATGTTAAAAGGACGGTGCCTGAACACTTTTATGTCCCAAAAGAGTCCTTTTTCTTTTATTTTTCTTCTTCATTTTAATGTGTTTTAGTTTTAACCATAACCTAGACTGGGTGAAAGCCTCTTTGGTTTAAAATTGGGACAAAGAACTTTTAATGTTCTATTTTTAGAACTTAACCAGTATAAGACATAAGTTGGGTTCTTTGTTGTGTTTTGTATTTTAATTTTTTGTCCTCCTCAGGTTTGCTGGTAGCAGGATGTTGATTTAAATCCAAAAAAAACCCAACGCAGCACACTGTTTGTGAGTCGGGGCTGTGAGCGTAGTGTGCTGCTTGTGAAAGCTGTGAAGGGAGCAGTGACGTGGTCGCGGGGGGGTGGTGGGGCTCGATTTGTCCACGTTGGGTGGATGAGATGTTTTAAATCCAGTACATAGTGATGTGGTTTTGTGTGTGTTTGTGTGGTTCTGTTGTAGGCTTATGCAAGCTCAAGTCGGTGGGGACGACCGCGTCGAGGCCAGAACCCCCCCCCCCCCCCCCCCAGAAACTCACTTGACCATCTAACTGTCCACTTCCTTTCCAAGCATAACCCGCAGCCATTTCCTGCTTAGAGCGTTAAACACCTGCAAGCCGATAGATGGGTGTCGAGCAAACTTGTAGCTGACGGCGGTTTGCTGCCTCAGCTCAGGCAGAAATGTAACGTTTGTTTTGTTTTAATCACTGATAATGTTCTGACTTGAGCCTGGGGGCGGCTAGGTACTGGTAGGTGATGGTTCTCAAAGCTCCATCAGTAGTTTGTGTGTCCATTTTCTAGGTTATCTTAGACGTGCGTCCTCGAACAAGGGAGAGCGAGGCCACATCGTCCAACGATGTTGGATGATGGTGACGTCAGTGAATGGAGGGACCTGACGGAGGAACAAACACTGGTGATTTCAGTGTTCCTTTCCTCTGCGTGATGATGTGCGGCGCCACTTAATTTCAACGACAGCTTTAAAACGCACGATGGCGATCGAGCGCGTGGGAGGCTCTTTACGGTTGTAACGGCGGCGGGATGTTTGTTGACCACAGAGCACATGCTGGCCTGTTTAGCTCACCAGTCTAGGCTGTCATCTAAGTATTGTTCCACGTGTAATCTGATTTGACGACAGTCATTTGAAAAGGAGAGGATTAGGATTAATCATCGGGCCTCGTGTTACCGCGGCAGTCAGTCGGCCTCATCCGGGTATGAGGGGAGCGGAGGGACGGTCCAGGGGGGAGGCGGACCGCTGCCGTCAGGCTGAATGGAAGTGGAAGCCGGCCCAGTATTGAGGATCACAACTACACTGGTGCCGTGGAACTGGCGTGGCTGGACCTGGCGACACCTTCCGGCCTTGGAACGCACCGATGAGGAGGTCAGCCCGCTTGAAGGTAGAAATCTGTGTGGTAGACTGGGTTGCCAAAGTATTGTAGTTAAACGGGGAGGGGGCTGTAGTGGGTGTTTGTACACGTATTGTTCTGTTGTGTATAGGATGTGCCTGCTCTGTCCGCCACATCCACGATAGTCACTGTACGCTTTTGGATGCTGATGCTGATGACGTCAGTGAACGGAGGGACTTGAACTGCCTCGGTCCATTAGAGCTCTTGCTAAGAAAGTTTTCTTAAAATATGTAC
The DNA here is from genome assembly GCA_000180735.1 of Tetraodon nigroviridis. Taxonomy (NCBI): domain Eukaryota; kingdom Metazoa; phylum Chordata; class Actinopteri; order Tetraodontiformes; family Tetraodontidae; genus Tetraodon; species Tetraodon nigroviridis. The sequence goes on from CAAE01014784.1 coordinate 99,086, forward strand.
ATCACGTACGGGCTTAAAAACCAGTTAAAAAAAGCAACGGTTAACTGGTCTCACTGATGATGGCTATAAATGCAAGTACACTTTATCTGGGAGAGTAGTTTTATCAGTGTGTCATGCCTGCTTCTCGGTTATTTCTTCTTTTGTCCAGGTTTGCTTTTAACTGTGCAGTGGAGACGGTCTCATGGCCCACACGGCTCTTTCTTACTGTGGAATCATGGGAAATTTCTCTCCCACCTTAAGAATTTGCTCCTCATTTGTAATGCCACTGTTTTTGTGTATTTTAAAACCGTGTAAATAAATTAATAAGTACTTGTATACATTTTTCTGTGTTATTATTTTCATTGGACTTTGACATCTTGTTTGGTTTCTTTATCTCTGCGCCCTCATCGGTGGCCTGGCCGCTGCTGCCCCCTAGAGGCAGGCCGGAGAAGCACACCCGCCTAACGGGGCCTCCAGGCAGACCATGGCCGCCTGTTTCTGCTCATCACGGCTGTTTCTGTCTGCACATGTGTCTTGAATGTGACCTTGGAGTAATTGACCAGATGTCATCAGCTCGGATTAACTGAGTGGACCTGGTTCTTTTCTGGGGTTAAACTGGCCTTCTGCTGCTGGCAGCGCCCCCTTCTGGACCAAATGTCAGCGCGTCCGATCCATTTCTGGCCCGGTGAAGCTGCTCAGCACACCCAGGAGCCTCCCGCAACACCAGAAACACATAGTAGGTGTTTGCAGGGAGCTGGAATATGCATTTATTACTCTATTGGTGATACTTTACCGACCTTGGCCTCGTCAGACTCCAGCACGCCAGAGTATGTAATGACATGGAACCGTGGTTAATAAATCCAAGTGGGCTTTTGAAACTGACTCACGTCCAATTAAAAACAATAAATATGTGCGGTTTTGAGGGCTTTTCCACGCTGGGTGTCACTGTGGAACCACTCGCTGGCCGGTTACATAACGGCTCAGGCTGCATCTCCCTGCAGGTCCTGCACAGGCAGCTGCGCACGGGATTAAAATAACAATGCAGCCACAGTGGCCCTGCAGAGATCATTACCAAACGTTGTTTTAACACACTGTGACACCAACCTGTGAGCAAGGAGGGGGCGTTTTTCTCGTATTGTAAACTATCTCTTTGTGTGCAACGTGGTACCCAGAGACAATACTGTAGAAGACTGAAGTGAAGTAATAATATGTAAGGAAAAAAAGAAAAACTGCTTGCTGTGGTTGTGTAAAACGTTGCAGGTCGACAGTGAAATACCTTCTGTTTATCAGAGAACAATCTATTTATTTCCTAATACTTATCTGTTATTTCTTAATTCCCTCTGGTCATGTGACTCACAACCACAACAGCACCGCACACACGTCAATATTATATTGTCAGCCCCACTGACATGCCCCGAAGGTGGAACACACACACACACACACACACACACACACACACACACACACACACACACACACACACACACACACACACACACACACACACACACACACACACACACACACACACACACCCCATCTTCTGAGGCTTTAATGTACCAATAACAGGAAAACAAAATGGCTGAGAGTGACAGATCATCAAAGCTCTTGACTGTTGAAAAATCACACACACACACACACACACACACACACACACACAGACATAATGGTAGTAAACGGCTCCTTACCCGATACTAACATTACAAAAAAAGTGATCTGATCTTGGATTTTAAAGCTTAATAGCTACAAAACTGCTCGGAAACATAGAATATCGCGTGAAAGTTGTTTCACTCCGACAATCCAACATAAAAGGTCAAATTTTAAAGACAGTACACGCAAAGTGAGAGATCTCAAGCATTATTTGTTCTAACTTGGCTGATTAGGATTTTTATTGATTTCAAGCAACATTCTAATTTTCTGAGTTTTTGTATTTGATGTTTTCTGAGGTGCTAATCAGCAAAATCAAAACAAAAGCTTGAAGTATATTGAGTCGTATATAAATAAATATAATATCCATCCATCCATTATCCTACCCGCTTGATACCCAGTGGTGTGGCGGGGGTCTGCTGGTGCCTATCTCCAGCTCTCTTAGGGCGAAGGCAGGGATACACCCTGGACAGGTCGCCAGTCCATCGCAGGGCACACACACCATTCACTCACACATTCACTCTCTAGGGACAATTTAGAGTCTCCAATTAACCTGGCATGTTTTTGGACTGTGGGAGGAAGCCGGAGTACCCGGTGGGAACCCACGCACACACAGGGAGAACATGCAAACTCCGCACAGAAAGGCCGGCAGCAGTTGGAAGTGTACCCACGGCCTTCTTGCTGTGAGGCAACAGTGCTAACCGCTGCACCACCGTGTGGCCCTATAAATATAATATTTACATTTTAATTTTGAAGCCGAGTTACAGAAATAAATGAGGATTTTCCCAGTTGTCCTGTAGTTCAGGTAGTTTATCGGAGGTACATTTCTGACCCTGCAGAAATGTAGTTTGTAAAACCAACAAAGTTGTTTGAAACAAAATATTCTAACCTACAAAAACGTTACTAGTCAGCAAATACAGTTATAAAAATCTAAAGAGATAAATGCTATCCAATAGCTGTGTGTCCTGAACAAGAAAACTATGACAGGAGCTTCAGAAATTGGTCCAAAATAATGATTCTTAATGGTTTAGTGGTCAGAATTAGTAAATTGAATGAATTGTAATTCTGTAAATTATAGATTCTAATCCCACACATAAATGCTTTTTGAGTGGAAAAACCAAACGTATTAGACGTATAAAACTGCGCTAGGTGGAAGTGAAAGGCGCCCGTGAGCACACATTTGAATTTTAACCGTGTTATGCAAACGCAGCCGTCCAGCGGCTCCGCCGGGGCGGCGGCACCGCCGCGGCCGAGCGTCGTGACGTTCCGGGCGGACGCGGCCGGGCGCAGCGCCCGCTGCTCCCATTGGTCCGCGGAGCGACGGAGGCCGCGAGCGGGGAGGCGCTAGGACCCGGGGGGAGGCGCGTCCCCCGGCGACGCTCCGCAGGCTGACGTGCGGACAGAAGCGGCTCCGGTGCTGAGACAGGAGGAGGAGGAAGGAGCAGCATCCCCGGCCGGTAAGACCCCCCGGCCCTGCTGGGCCCCCTCGCCACCGCCTTCACTGCTCCGGTTAGGGTTTCAGATGAGACGGACGACCGGACCCGGCGACTGGCACTGTTTTATCCCGCAGTAATTCTCACATTTTTAGCGAATTTCCCCAACTTCATGTGGCGTGACAGCCCCCCCTGATGGCGCATATTTGCTCGCGTGATGCCCGCTGGAGGTCCAGGCCAGCCGGTGGGGTAATGAGCTTACAGCTGCTAAAAAACCGGCTCAGAAACGGAATATCTATAGTTCCCCGACTAACACCCACCTTCTGTGTGTGTGTGTGTGTGTGTGTGTCGTGTGTGTGTGTGTGTGTGTGTTATGTAGCATTTAATGGGAAGAGCGCTTGATCATCCCTGAACAGCTGAGGGACCTGACACATCTCACAAGTGTGAATGAACTGTTTAATTAATTCACACATTCTCCCCTGATTTAAAAAAACGATATTTATATGAAAACTAACTAAATGTATTTATATTTATAACTAAATATTCCCCAGTGTTGTGTTTCTATGAGGTCTTTCGATGTATCCTTGTTGAACGTGCCAGACAGGAAAGGTACTCCGGGGATGGCTGTTCGTTGCCTCTGCAGCTCGAGGAGACCTGGAGGCCGTTTCGCCTAAAACCACGCGGGCGTCGGGTCCACAGCTCCAGGGGTGAACTCAGGGCCGTGCTGGGTCATAATGCGTCCTTTCCCTGGAGACAGCGCGACAGACGCAGGCTCAGGTGGTCGGCACAGCTCTTTCTGTGCAGCTCATGTCACCTTTCTCCTCTTTGTGAGGAAGAAAAGATCTTGTTACCTGGCGACAAGGGATTGCCGGCCATTTTGGCCGGGGCCCAGCCTGCCTCTCTCAACTCAGTATCAGTGCTTCAACAGGTTGTAAATTATCTGATGGAGCCGGTCGTCTCCTCCTCCTGTGCAAACACTGCTCCTTTGTCTGTATGGCCCCGTTTTTTCCTTTGCAGATGGAGCTCTTCTGAGACCTGGAACATCAAAACTCCTCTGCCACTGTTCTTCACTCATACTTAGGGTTCAAAGTGTATTGTCATGGGTGCAGTAAGGAAACAGCTTTCCCTCTTCAATGAAATTCTTCCCTTTTCTCTCTTCACAATGAATGCACAAAAGAAGTTCAAAAGATTAAAATCAAGCATAGCAGAGCGGAGGGTAAGGCCGGGGTGGTGCAGCTGCAGAAGGTGCCTCTTGTTCTGGGCTGAGATGTGTGTGAGTGGCTTTGCTGCTAAATCCCCACATCTGTCCACAGAGGCCAGTCAAATGATGAAGCTACCGCTTCATTAATCATTTAAACCGGCTGTGGCACAGCCAGTAGACACTGACCCTGTTTATGGCAGGGAAATGTTAGAATCCCTCACTGTGTGCCGATGTGTGAGGTCTACGCGTGGTTGTTTTTATGTTTTTATCATCTGCTCCTAAGAAAGGATCATCGTTTTATGACTAAAGGTGGCAAATTTCAACCCTCCCTGCAGGCGGCCCTGGACCGTGGGTTGTATTTAAAAGACAGCGGCAAAAACATCCAAATTCCATCATGTAGCGGCGGTGAAATCTGCTCAGACTCTGTTTGTATCGCGTGTTGGGCTCGCGGCCTCCTCATCCTCGCTCCCCTGTCCTGTTCCCTGAAAGGCCGTTTAAGATGGCGGTGAAGGCTGGTCAGTGCAATTATCGGTCGGATCAATAGGTCAGAGCTTCCGCCGTGATTGAGGACTCGTGCGTTGCACCCTGGGGGCCCGCGCAGACGCGCCGCGTCGCCTCCCGAGGCCACGCGTGTGTTTTGTGGTCGGGGTCTGTTTGCAGACACCGGAACTTCCCAGTATTTTGATAGCAAACGTCGTATCATTTAGCCTGGTTTTGAGGTGAAAATCGGCCACCGAGCCGTCAGTGTCCGATCTGGCCTCGGCGCTGGGGCCCAACCTCATCTCAGTGTTTTTCTCTGAGTGGAACCAGTTCTCTTCTCCCTGCAAACACATTAACATTGTGCAAACCCTCCAAGGAAAATTACTCATGCATCGTATTTTTTTTAATGTTTTAATATTCTGCGTTAAACATTTCAGTTTGTAATATTTTGTCATAATTTATCCCTTTTTAATTGCCTTAATCCTTGAAAAATCAACAGACACTAACCCTTTAGGAATACCAGGTTTAATTGTCTTTGTTTTATTCACACATCAACTTAAAATCCTGGTGTAAAAGTGCATTTTGTTTTGTAGTAGTGACACAGGAAGCTTAAGAGCTTCTAAGAGGGGCTCAGGCTGAGGATTAAATAACACGTGACCAATAATACAAACGTGTTGTGCAGTATGACAAACCCAAGAATGCAATCAGGCTTTACCATGTAGGAAACAGGCACCTTTGAATATTGTCACTCCCACACACACTCACACACACACACACGGACGGGGAGGTACTTGTCTTTCATACCCATGAGCCAGGTTTGAAACATATTTTGATAGTTTCTATTTGAACTATGGATACGTCTGCTGAGCTTTAAGAACCCATCCAGACGGACTCCCAGGATTCTAGTGAACCATCAAGGAAGACACCACTTTGCTTTTCCCAGAACTTTCCATTATTAACTGTAATAATACTATTAGAAAACAATATTCAAATAAACGAATCATTCTTTTTGTTGTTGTTGAAGACTTCTGGGAGACTTGATGTGCATCTATGAAGATCTGTGAACCCGTGAACGTCTCACCAGAACCGGTCAGTAAAAGCAGCCTCCCAGGGATGATGTGGTCAGTTTTCCTCGTTGGGGCTGTAGAATTGAAACCAATTCACCTCCAAAAGGTGTGTAGCGTCCAAGAAGCTGAAAGGACGAGTCGGCGTAGCTTGTAATAGCAGCGCTAATGTCTGGCAGCTGATATATGCTGTCTCACTTAGCTGGGCTTTACTCTGGTTTAACATAATTACACCATAATTAGAATAATACTGCAGAATTCAACCAGAGGTAAACAGTTTAGAAATTTAATCCTGTTTAAGAGTGTTTTTCCCCTCTTTAGTTTCTTTCTAGTGCCTCTGTTTGGTCTCAGCCCTGAAGCACCATGGGGGGTGTCGCGCTGGACGTGGATTCAGGAGGAGCGAAGGCTCCCGACGGAGGCTGGGGCTGGGCCGTGCTGGCAGGCTGTTTCGTCATCACCGGCTTCTCCTACGCTTTTCCCAAAGCCGTCAGCGTCTTCTTCAAGGAGCTGATCAAGGAGTTTGGGGTGGGGTACAGCGACACGGCCTGGGTCTCTTCCATCCTGCTGGCCATGCTCTACGGCACAGGTGAGCCGGGGCAGCTGACAAACAGCTGCGCTACGCTAGCAGCGCTTCCTCACAGCGCCGCTGGTGTGTTGCAGGTCCGCTGTGCAGCGTGCTGGTGAACCGCTTCGGCTGCCGTCCGGTGATGATGGTGGGCGGCCTCTTCGCCTCTCTGGGAATGATCCTGGCCTCCTTCTCCACCAGCATCATCCACATCTATCTCACCACCGGGGTGATTACAGGTGAGACCGCCAGCTCGCCAGGCTGGCCTCGGCCGAAGCCCGTCTGACCTTCGCCCTCCTCGATCAGGTTTGGGTCTGGCGCTCAATTTCCAGCCGTCGCTGATCATGCTCAACCGCTACTTCAGCGAGAAGCGGCCCCTGGCCAACGGGCTCTCGGCGGCGGGCAGCCCCGTTGCCCTGTGCTGCCTCTCGCCGCTGGGCCAGGTCCTGCAGTACCAGTACGGTTGGAGGGGCGGCTTCCTCATCCTGGGAGGTCTTTTACTCAACTGCTGCGTGTGTGGGGCCCTGATGAAGCCCCTGGTGGCCCCCAAGACAGACAAGGATAAAGACCCGGAGAAGAGCGCTGAGGACCAAGCCAAGAAGAAGCCCAGAGCCAAGCTCCTGGACTTCTCGGTGTTTAAGGACTGCGGCTTCGTCATTTACACGGTGGCGGCCTCCATCATGGTGCTGGGGCTGTTCGTGCCGCCCGTCTTTGTGGTGAGCTACGCCAAGGAGCTGGGCTACGAAGACACCAAGTCAGCCCTGCTGCTCACCATCCTGGGCTTCATCGACATCTTCGCGCGGCCCCTCTGCGGCGTGCTGGCCGGACTCAAATGGGTGCGGCCTCGCTGCGTGTACCTCTTCAGCTTCGCCATGCTGTTCAACGGGACCACCGACCTCATCGGCTCGCAGGTGGGGGAGCGCTCGGGAAAAGATCCGTCCAAAAGAAGTGTGTGAACGTACGTAAACGCATCTTTTACCCTCGACGTGTTCTCCACCCCCAGGCCAAGGACTACACCACCCTGGTGGTCTTCTGCATCTTCTTTGGCATCTCCTACGGCATGGTGGGAGCGCTGCAGTTCGAGGTTCTGATGGCCATCGTGGGGACCGAGAAGTTCTCCAGCGCTATCGGCCTGGTCCTGCTCATGGAGGCCGTGGCTGTGCTGGTGGGGCCGCCCGGAGCAGGTCGGTGATGGCGGAACAACCCGCCGAACCCCACTTTATTCCCTCCTGACGCAGCAGGTTCTATTTGGCTAAAATCAAAGCTAAAGGACTTTAAATCTCCCCATTGTAAATGCCTGTAAACAACCTGCCATTGTCCTTTGTTAGCAATTTCTTGAAAGATTGCTGCTCCGCCCCTGAGTCCCAGTGGAGGGGATGAAAAGATATTGAGTGGGTAACAGATTTAGACACCAGAGCGCTGTTCATCAGCGGGGAGCCTGTCTGAGCCATGTCTGCCCTGCTGTCCATCACTGACGCCCTCGCCACAAGGACAATGTCTGGCTGTTCCAGTAAACAACATTACTTTACACCCCGATTGCTCCTCTTAACGGTTCGTTTTCAGGAAGACCTGTAGCAAAGATGGGTTTTACGGAGGCTCGAGCCGTCCGGGACCACATTTCATGAGCGGCGGCCATCTTGTTTGTCATTAAATCAACTCCACATTTGGACCTGAAGTTCTTTTGTTTCAGTTTTGCCCTCCGTCTTCTCTCTCTCAGGCCGCCTGCTGGACGCAACAAAGAAATACATGTTTGTTTTCCTGCTGGCGGGCTGCGAGGTGGTCGTCTCCGCTCTGGTTCTGGCCACCTGCAACTTTCTGTGCATCAAGACGTCCTCGGCTCCGCCAGACAAGTTTGAGAGCATTACGATGGCAGACGACACCAAGCTGGAGGGGATGGGCCCCGCCGGAGCGTTGGGGAAGGAGGAGCAGGAGGAGCAGCGGGCCCCCGGGCCGGAGCCAGACCAGGAGGCCAAGGAGGAGGCGCCAGAGGAGCAGAAGGCGGGGGGGATCAAACTGGAGAGGGAGCTCTCGCAGGAGGAAGTGCAGAGGTTCCTGATGGAGGCACAACAAAATGGAGGCGTCAGCCCCGGTCCTGAGACCAGTATGTGACCAGTGACCCGAATCCAATTCCTTCCCTAAAACGACGTAAAAAGTGTTCTAATTAACATCGCTTACTTGTGCTCTCTGAATCATTCGCCGCTTGTTCTGGAGGTTAATGTCTGTCGTTTGCTGCAAGCTAATTAACGCCACACTGCCATATGGAATTGTCAGGAACGTCAGCGGTGTCTTGTTACTGGATGTTTCAATGTGCTGTTTTGTAGACGTCAGCGCTGCACTGCCTGGTCTGCACAGGCTCCTCTAAAAACCTCAGCTTCACTTGTAGTCACCAGCAGATCAGGGAGGGGGGCTCATTCAGTAATATTCTTTAACGTTATCGTCAGCAACCTTCACAAAAGACCAGCTGCAACGCTGGACGGATGCCGTTGAGGTGGCTGCTGCCATCTTGCACCGTGACGTGACGAAAAAAACGAAAGCCTGCTCGTCTGTGACCTGCTGCTGCTCTCTGAGCCAGTTAGAACAGGTTGTTACCAGTAAAATAATGAAATCACAGACCTTTGGGTCACAATTGACCATTGGTTTAAAGTGAATCGATTTAAAAAAGCAAAAATCTTTGTGTAAATGTGTTGTGGAGCTTTCCATCGTTTGGCGGTCCCCAAAGAGCACGATAATAGCTCGTTTTTGAGCGTGAATATCAAAGTGAAGATAGCGTGTGAAATTTGACCTTTCCCTAATGTGAAGGAGGTGTGGCGTTCACGTGACCAGTCTTCTCTGGGAGATGAGAGGCAACGTGTGACGGTCCACAGACAGCTCTGTCCCTTGGCCACAGACGGCTGCTTTTTGTGGGTCGAGCACTCTGCGCTCGTCTTTCCTGTGAAACGGTTCAGAGGTCGGTGATTGAGCAGAACGTAGCGGCCTTCCTCCGTCACCTGTGGCAGCCAGAGCTGCTCCTGCTGGGGTCCGTGGCCGATGGTTGCGTGGACGGAGCGTTGCGTCCAAAGACTGGTGCTGGTCTCGTCGTCCCGTTGTCCTTGTCCGATGCTGCGTTGTGTTTACGCTCAGCTTTCTCAGAGGTTTTGCTCTTAAACCCATTTCATCCTGCACAAATACGAACGAGCGTCGCCTACATGGTGTCCAAGAGCTGCCCAAAATAACAACTTTTATCTTGTGGACCAAAGAAAGGGCTGAGTGCCAACATTGTCTGATGGATGTTGTTTAGGCTGGACAACGTTTCAAGAAAGCAAATTTATTTGTCTTTGTTTTTTATCTCCGATAGATAGTTTGATAAGTTTGTTGCTGGGTTGCATTATATTTATCAGTCAGGTAATTACAATACTGCAAGATGCATATTCATCCATTTATTTTATAAGACAACTTTCTCCTGTTGCATTTTCTAGGGGGGGGCAGCATCCAATTTAATAAGCCCGTTAGAAATAAAGAGCCAGATTTCATGTGAGGTTTTCACTCGTGGAGAAAAGAAATGCTGCCTTTCTTTTACTATCTACCTGTAAGAACTGCTGCATAAAGTCTTTATTTTTTTTATTCTAGATTTCTAATGCTTACTCTGTTGCTTATTAAAGGTTTTCTTTGCTGTTAAAGAATATTTTATCATTCTGTAAGAATATATAAAGCTGGATCTCACGCTCTGTTGTACAAGAAGGTGATTGTGATTTGAATATTATATTTCTGTCATAAGCCTGCAGTCTCATTATGTGTCATTTATGTGTGTGTGTGTGTGTGTGTGTGTGTGTTACAACACACATATTAAATCAATAAACAATTTGGTGAAGACGAAAGTAGAAACAAGGAAACATCAATTAAAAAAGCACTTAGATAATGTCTGCAAAGCTTCAATTCCATGATAGCTGAGCTTTCCCTGTAAAGGATACCCAAATTATTGATTAAAAACAAAAGAGGTGCCTTTAAGAGTCAGACACTATTAGCTCAGCGTAAAAACTAGTGATGCAACTTCAAGAACAAGGTGAAACCTCTCAACAATCAGCTCCATCTTCCGCTGCTGTGAACACCCAGGCAGAATCGAACGGTATTATGAATAATTTATTTTAAAAAAGAATATGACAACAGCAGTGTAACCAGAACACAACAATCCAAGTACTTATTAAAGCAAATATTGTAGAAAAAGCCTGAAGTGTCTATATTCTAATGCAGATTGTGCTGAATTGGACTCTGAGTTGTTTGTTTTGAGTTACACAATGGCAGAAATAGCACAACAACAACAGTCATATTAAAGTGATTAAAATGACTCGAAGGAAACGTTGCCAAGCAGAATAAGAGTAAAATAAAATACCGGTATATATATATTTTTTTAATTCAAAAGTCAATAAAATTTGACCAGCAGGGGGCAGCCGCGGACCGATGAAGGGTTTAGGGCGTTTCCAGATCTAAAATAGAAGAAGTTTCCTACCGGCGTTATTTCACTGTTACACACGCTCGCAAGGCGCTGCGCCGGGATTCCCTACAAAGCAAGAAAATTCACAGGTGACACAAACTTCTAGAGGAATAGATAAATGCCATCATGTGCAGTTAGTGTGTAAACTGCGGTAGGTGTGCTGCTCTCCTGGGAAAGTCGTTTGGTACTTTGTGTGTTTGTGGCGCTTGTGTGCTGTCATGTGCTCCATGTCATCGACTAGCTTGTTCAGTCGCAAACACGTTAGCGCAGCAGTCTCAGGTGGACACAGTTAGGGACAGAAACATTAAAAACCAGCGGTGTTTCAGTGTTCTGCTAAGCCCTGTTAGGTTCGGCCTACATTGTGCAGTCAGATACACCCTAGACTACAGGCAAAATAAAAATGACTCGATGTAAAATCATTTAAATCACGTTTATTAACTCATCACTGGTAGTTTTACCTTGCCCAACTTGATGTAACGTGCCTCAAATATAAAAAAAGAATGGAAAAATAATCCCTTCTGTTTCTAAAGTCTCCTGATTAATGTGATCTGGTCTGGATATTATTAAGTTACATTTGTAGTTAATAGGGATAGCAGTGGGGTTTTTTTTTGTGTAATTCAGTGTCTCTTCTTTCGGCAGTGGGACCAACTGATGGCCAAGCTCCAGGGCTTTGAGTTCTGGAAGAAAACCCTGAAGGAAGCATGCTTTGTGGTGGCCCCCATGGTGGACCAGAGCGAGCTGGCCTGGCGCCTGCTCAGCCGCCGGCACGGCGCGCAACTCTGTTACACACCCATGTTCCACGCTCAGGTGTTTGTTAGGGACGCCAACTACCGGAGAGACAATCTCTACAATGAAGTCTGTGAGGAAGATCGACCTCTGATCACACAGGTGGCAACCGAGCATACGGTTGAATTCCGTTTCACGATGGTTTCTTTCTATGAATGTCAGTGTTTCATTTTCTGTGCGTAGTTTTGTGCCAATGATCCGGAAGTGTTTGTCCAGGCAGCTCTGCTCGCGCAGGACTACTGCGATGCCATTGATCTGAACCTGGGCTGCCCGCAGATGATCGCCAAAAGAGGTGGGAAGCGAGCGAACTAAGGCCCTTTCATGTGCAATTCAAGCACACTGACTTTTTTTTTGTTTTTAAGGGCATTACGGAGCGTTTCTCCAAGATGAGTGGGGGCTGCTGGAGAAAATGGGTAAGCTGGATTTCATGTCAGGGTTCTGGAAAAATACACATTCAGAATTTATCCGTGGAATTCCACTTTTTTTTCCGTCTCATGCGCTCTTGTTTGCTTGGTTTCCAGTCCGGTTAGCCAGTGAAAAGCTCTCTGTGCCCATCACATGTAAGATCCGTGTCTTCAAGGAGATGGAGAAGACGGTCCGCTACGCCCAGATGTTGGAGAAAGCTGGATGTCAGGTGGGAATACAATGATTCTCCCCTCCCCCCCCATTTAAATTATATATTAATCAGTAAATGAGGTTTTTCTTGCAGGTTTCAATTGTTTTTGTTAATCTCCTTAAAGCTTTTGACAGTCCACGGCAGAACCAAGGAGCAGAAAGGAGCCATGACGGGTGTGGCTAGCTGGGAGCACATTAGGGCAGTCAGGTGAGCCGCCACCCTTGCACTCGCCCCTCCAAGTCTCTTTTATTGTGCGTCTCCATCGCCGTGCTGGTAAAAGAGGGCTGTTTAACGCCCGTGGTGTTTCGCCGCAGGCAGGCCGTGAATATTCCAGTGTTTGCAAACGGAAACATTCAACACCTGAGCGATGTGACGCGCTGTCTCCAGGAGACGGGAGTGCAGGGAGTCATGAGTGCAGGTTAGGAGTCGGTGTCGTAATGACTTGTTTTCGTCCATCTTTAAAGTCTGAGCACACGTTTTGCATCTCGGGGTGACTTTTCAGAGGGGAACCTCCACAACCCAGCCCTGTTTGAGGGGCGCAGCCCTCCAGTGTGGGAGATGGCTGAAGAATACCTGGAGGTGGTCAGAAAACACCCGCCCTGCTCTCTTTCCTACGTACGAGCCCACCTGTTCAAGCTCTGGCACCACACGTACGTGCGCCTTCTCCAGTTGTACCTGATGTCTCTCAGTGTTTTTTATTTTATTTTGTTTTTTTTAATCAAAGTCACCAAATGTTTCAGCAGCTGGGATGGTTTTAAAAGTCAAAAATACATTTTGAGGAAACTCAAAGGTTCCCAGGCACATTAAATAAAGGTTATAAAGTAGCTAAATATATCAAACATTAAAGCAGATCTGAAGAGGATCCTGACGTGGGTTTTGAACGTGGGTTTTTATTTTACGTGACGTTATTTTTGTAAGATGCTGAAACGATGTGTTTAGTGGGGTCTGGGTCGGTTCTGGACGTTAACTCTGGTTGGTGTGCAGCCTCCAGATCCACCAGGACCTGAGGGAGGACTTGGCCAAGGTGAAGACCCTGGACGGGTTGGCTGATGTCAGCAAACAGCTGAAGCAGCGCTGCCAGGTAGCCAACGCTAACCCAAGTCACGGTTGAGTGATGTGCCTTTTCAACAGCCAGCAGCCACTCAGCCAGGCAGATCAAACCCAAACGCTGCTGCACTGTTACTTTGTGTTAGTGAGTTTTTAAGGGTGTGTCTGTTATTTATCAGTTTTATTATTTGTCTAATCGGCATAGAGAAAAGCCAGGATTCAGATAAAAAGAAAGTTTGTTATTGTCTGTAAGTCTTTTATTACGAGGTTAACGGGTTTATCCAGTTGCAGCTCTGATCTTCCTCTGTGTTGGACAGAATGAGCATGAATCCCCATGATTGTGCAGGAGGAGATCGCCAGCGGAGCAGATGCTGAAAAGAGTGGAGATCTGCCCTTCCCCCACTGGATCTGTCAGCCCTACGTCAGACCGCTGTGAGTGGCGGCCATTTTGGTGTTCTGCTCGCTGCCGGAACCGCCGACGCCGACGAGTTCAGTGCTCTGAGAACACATCCGCGTTTGTTACTTCCAGCCCGAAGGAGCCGCTCGCTAATGGGGACAGTCAGGCATCGGAGGCCAAGAAGACGCTTTGTCAGAAGAGAGCTTTAGAGGACTCGGACGAAACGTTGTCCAAAAACAAGCAGAAGAAACGATCCCGAAACCCCAACAAGAACTTTTCTCCCGAGCAGAAACGTGAGTGAACACCAGTGGAAGTGGTAAAAAGGTTCCTGCCCAAGTCTGACTCGCTTCTCCCTCCCTCCTGCAGCCAAATACGTCAAGTGTGAGCAGTGTGGGAACCCCAAGGTAAACCAGCCGGGAGCTGGTGTGTCCTCAGCAGGCGGCGCCCGGCGGAATCCACGCGTTCGCTCAGTGAAAGAGCCAAGGAATCCTCACTTTTGTCTTTTTGCTCTTCAGGGAAATAAATGCGTCTTCGGCCTGTGTCGAAGCTGTTGCAAGAAGAAGGCCTTCAAAGAGGTGGCAGACTGCGCAAGTCAGTCCTCACACACACACACACACACACACACACACCGAAGCAGGAGGGTCAGTAATGGAACTGTGCCTCACGGCCGACAGGTCATGGTCTGAGGTTTAAGACCAAAGCAGACAAACGGAAAGCCGAGGAGGAGGAGGAGAGGAAGGAGAACGAGACCACGGACGGCTCTGCGACAGAGGTGAAGAAGAGCAGCGGTGGTGACGGCTCCCCCCAGTCTCTGCTGGATCCGCAGGCGGAGCAGCAGCCGCAGCAGCCGCAGCCAACCCGGCTGCCTGTGTGAGCGCCACCATGGCCGCTGCAGGCACACCACCACTTTCAGACATGATCCATCAGCTCGGAGGAGGCTCGTCGTCACGTCCAGCCAGGAAGCGGAGTCGGCGCCAGTGTGTGAGTGTGTGTGTGTGTGTGTTTGAGGGGGGCTCATCATCAGTCCAAGGGTCATGAATACACACACACACACACACAGCTGCTTCTCTACAGTCGGTGTGTGGAACACGGGCGGGTACAGAGCAGGCAGAAGCCGGCCGAAACCACTCTATTTTTTCAAGCGAATTTCTAACAATCCTTGTTATTTTTTTTTTTTTTTTTAAAGAAAAGTTTATTTTAAAGCTTTTATAAGAACATCTAAAGTTGTTACAGAGCCATTAAATGCTGCTTTAATGGGGAAATGGCTTGTCCTGGAGGGCTTTTCATGTCATTCCTTAGTAAAGGAGTCCTTTAAAGTCTAGCTTGGGTTTTATTTTCCAGTCAGGAGTCTATCTGAGGCAGAGATGCCTTCCAGAGCGCTGACCTCTGTGCCTTCTGGGGACAAACACACTCTTTATAGGAGTGTGTTTGGAAAGCTGAGTTCATTTGAAACGTGCCTCCTTATTATGAGCCTAAATCTTTAGAAAATCAAAGCTCGGAGCCCCTCTGGAATCTGTAACTTTCTCTGAGTCGGTTCCTTGACCCGTTTTTAACATTTTCCATCAAAAACTGTCGTCTGTGTCCGACTCGTTAAGCAACGAGACATGAAACTTGTCTTACTCAACCTGTGATTTTAGGAAACCTGTGAAGATACTAACATCAGCTTCCATCGTAACGTGCTGGTCACAAATAGTTTAAACGCCCTAAACCTGGTTCAGATTCGCGTTTGAACTTGACTCATTAAATCTCTAAATGACATATTCGATTTCCCTGAATATAGAAATAGATTCTTGGAGTGGATGAGTGAGATTTAACCCAGGTGTAAAACGGACGGAGGGGACTAGCAGATGATGCTTCAAAGCTTTATTGCAGGAAAAGGAGGAAGTTGTCAGCAGAAACCAGAGCGAGGCTGCTGGATCTGCCCAAGCGTGCGGAGGAGGTGGAGGAGGAGGAGGAGGAGGAGGAGGAGGCCTGCGCGGCTCTCACTGGCCGATGTAGCTGTTGATGTACTTCAGGTACTTGGACACCTGGGTGAAGACGCCGGGCTGGTTGGGCAGGGCGCACGCCCCTGGGCTCCCGTAGCTCATGATGCCCACCTGCACGTAGCCACGGCCTCTGGAACACAGCAGAGGACCGCCGTAGTCCCCCTGGAACACACACACACACACACACACTTTCTTGAAGCAGGAGTCCACCCAGGAATGCAGACGCATTGTGCATTTTTTTAGGCTTGAATATGTGTCACCTTCCACAAGCAGATCCGCCCCAGAGCTGATCACAAGTTAAAAAGAACTTTATCATGAGAGTAATTACCAATATTGAGATTGCCTCCGTGAGGCCTTGGATCCAGCTCTTCCCACTCTGGTTAAATTGCTTTTCCATCCCTGAAACTGCCTCATACCATCATCTGCTCTGCCTCCAATTCGTTTTTCATGCCGACTAATAATCTCCTTTAAGCCGTCTCTGTAGGTTATTGATTTCTTTAGGAATAAATGCGCCTGTAGAGGATTTTTAGGGATGTAGCCACACTAGCTGCTCGCTCACCTTGCAGGGGCCACTCCCCCCTTCCATGTCTCCTGCACACAGCACGTTGTCGGTCAGCTCGGGATAAGTCCGCTTGCACACACTCTGAGGGATGATGGGGAGCTGCAGCTGCTGCAGGGTTTCAGGATACGGCAGCGGACCTACGCAGAGATGCATCACTGAGGAGGAGGAGGAGGCAGAGACGATGCACTGCTGAATCTAGAGGACTTACTCTCGTTCCCGACGTCGCCCCAGCCGATGATCCAGCAGGCAGAGGAGGTGTCGAAGGTGTCGCCAGCCTCGGGCAGACTCACGGAGGCAACCTCTCTGGAGAATCTGATCTTTTTCAACAGCCTGACCAGAGCCAGGTCGTTCACATAGCCGTTGCTGGAGGCTCTGAAGCCAGGGTGAAGCATGTAGGAGCGGATGCCCATGTACCCCACAGACGCCTTGCGCAGGCTGTGGGAGCCGACCCAGGCCATCGACCGATGTGTTTCAGGCTTAGGGTTCCTGCAAAGCACAAACATCTGTTTTTGGTCATCCTGAGCATTTATCAGATGACTGAGATTACATTTATGTAGTAAAAACAACAGGTTACCAACTGTGGAACTTCAAATTCTACCTTCTACACACCCATTTTTAACAAGGTGACATTTTTGTTTAATTCAAAAATCCCTGTGGTTCATTCTTGATGGACTCTAGTTGGACTACTTACTTTATTTTTAAATCAACAAGCACTTACGTGGCCCAGCAGTGTGCGGCAGTCAGCAGCCACTCACTGTTGAGGATGGTGCCACCACAGCGCCACTTGGTGATGCCGTCAGATGTGATGTTGAGGTAAACCATCCACGGCCAGGCGCCCTTTCGGGCGTCCTGTCCCCCGACGATGGAGCTCCCTACATCAGCACCCTGGAGAGAACCTTAAGGGACACAAAATACTGTTGATGCAAAAACAACATCCGATACTTTCACAAAATGTTATTTTATGTCGTTTTTGGTTGAGTAACGACCGTGTTAGGGGTTAGGGGTCGTAGTGGAGGTCCTGGAGTAACTGCACAAGCTGAAAGCAGCTTAGGCAGCAGGTGTGTTTAGATACTAGAAGGATATGAGCGACGCCACCGATGTGTGTAATTCTCACCTCCAGTTTGGTGGAGCATCGCAATCACTGAAATGACTATGTAGAGCTCCATGACGATCCGGGCCGCCTCGCTCAGCTCGGAGCCAAGGAGCTGCAAGCTTATATACACAGCTGCACATGTAAAAAAGGGTGATTTTATCAACACCGTCAGTCCCCTTTTTATTGTGCAACTCCTTGTTTGCTTTTTGCATGATTTCTTGATCCTTACAGTTTATAAAAATTTGATTGCATGGAAAAAGTCAGAAGAAACAGACTTTTAGTATTGTTTATTTTTATTGATATGTGTTCAGGGATTTTCGTGCCACACCAGCAAACATTTATACATGAGATGGTGGGACTTTTGCAGTCATATAGTAGATAATGTTGGGTTTACCATTTCCCCCTGTGTTAGTATCCTCCCTAACCTAAAACATGTGCGAAAACACAACACAAATGTATGATTAAAATAGTATGAAACCTAAAATGGATTGCAAATAATATAAAAAATAGTATCTTAAAATGGTTTTGCTTGAGCACTCTTTAGTATTATTAGTAGGTCATGGGCATTTGCTCAACATGCACCAACAGGAGGCAGGAGCAGTGACCGTGAGTTTCTTTTGATGGTTAAATATTGGATTATTTTTCCTGGTCACATTAAAAAGCGGCGCCCGTGTTCCCGATGAATCCCCGTCCTCCTGCGGAACAGAAATATCTAGTTTGGTTTTCTGGGGGAGTCATTTGGCTGATACACCACACTTATTTATTGTTGAAGTTTCCGTGCAAGAACTGGCGAAACGGGTTAAAGGCTGGAGGAAACTGCAAAGTAGAACCATGTTTGTGAACGGACACCGTGCTGTGTTTTGAGCTGTTAAATCGGCGTTGCTTCTGCTCGGGCTCTGTTCCGCAGTCATGGACCGAAGCGCCAGCGTCAACGCAGAAGCGCCTCGGCGGTCTGACGGCACCGGTGGGTCTCCGGACCGGGACCACTCCGACTCTGCCCGGGCTCTCCGACTCCCTCAACGTATTTATCTGGGTTTTTTTTTTACAGATCGTTGTACAAAGTGGCGCAACTGGATAGGATTCTGGTGAGTTTGTGTTTATCTCTATCTTATCTTTGCGCCTCATCGGTTGCAAAACCCGATCAGCTGACAAAGCGACCACCTAACAAATATGCAAAAAGGTACCACGTGGTACATTAAAATGTGTTAAATAAGATAGTTTTGTTAGCTTTAATAAAAAACACTGGTGCAGCTCTAAAGGCATTTTATGTCTCTTTATTTTCACATGTCCATCACACCTTTGCTGAGGTTTTCAGTCCATCTGCTGGGCCGACCAACCTGAACCCCCATCTCCCCTCTGCAGGTTCCTGGGTCTGTGTAACAACTTTGCTTATGTTGTAATGCTGAGTGCTGCTCATGACATCCTCAGAAAGCAGGAGTTGGGAAACAGCACCGCAACTGTGAGAACCGGTTTTCTGTTTGCACTCATATCTGCTTGAGCCTTGATCGTAATCTGAGCTCAGGTTTCACAGCCGCTTTCCTTCTATTTCTGTGTCTGTGCAGGCTTCAGCCACATCGCCCGTGGATCTCCAGGGGAGGAACAGCAGCAACGCCAGCCGCTACGACTGCAACCCCGTCTCCACTGCGGTAAACGCGCGTTCCCAGGACAGCTGGTGCTGACGGGGAATGAATAGGTTCTTCGTTTGTGACAAAGCCCAGTCATTTAAAAAAAAAAGGAAATGAAAGCAGAAGCCTCTGTCACGACATGCTAATGTTACGGCTTTCCCTCAGGCTGTGCTCTTAGCCGACATCCTCCCCTCACTCACTGTCAAGCTGGTGGCTCCTTTTGTGATCCACGCGGTGCCTTATGGGTAAGCAAGAGCCCGCGTCACAACTTAAAGACCTGAGATAAATGACAGACAGATGAAATCCTTTTGCAACGATTCCTCTTCTCCTCACCATGAGTCCTGTTTAAAACCTGTTTGCTGGTGACCTTCCGTGGTCCTGGTCGCACCGGCGGTTAGTCCGACTCATTTTTGCCAAATGGCCTTTCTTTGTGCTTCCTGCAGCATCAGAGTGATGATCTGCGTTGCCATGACAGCGACGAGTTTCCTCCTTGTGGCCTTCTCTTCAGCTGTGTGGATGAGTATTCTGGGTAAACCCTGTCACATGATTACATGGATGATCCAGTTGGGCGCAGCTGCCCCAGAGGCCCCATCATGGCTCCTCACTGGAAAACGACATCACTCGTTATTCAGCCAGTAATAATTACCATTAATTAAACACTGGACTTGCTGAGTTCAGGAATATGAGTTTGGAAGAAGAAAATGGAAGATAAGACGCCTAAGCACTAGTTTTTTCACTTAATAGTCCAAGTGAGGTTTGGTAAAATCATTTATTCTTCTTTCTGTATAAAAGAAACCCAACGTTGTTGTTTGCAGGAGTGATATTTGCCAGTTTGAGCTCTGGACTGGGAGAGCTGTCCTTCCTGGCGCTTTCAGTCTTCTTCAGCAGGTAAATGTTTCTCTGCATCTGCTTAAAAGTGGATAAAACGCTTCCCTGACAGAGTCTGTTTCATCAAAAAGGAGTGTTTGAGGTGCTCTCATCCAGACGGCACCGCTGCCGCTGCAAATGACCTTTCATTTGAAGGGCTTTGTTTTCCCAGGGACGTACTGGGAGGCTGGGGCTCGGGCACTGGTGGTGCTGGTGTGGCCGGAGCCCTGCTCTACTCAGCCCTGACCCAGTTAGGCCTTTCACCTCGAGTTACACTTTTCATCATGCTGGTGATCCCGTTTTCCATGATCCTCAGGCACGTGGGGTTTATTCTCTTCCCAGTCCACTCGTTTATTCCTCTGAAGAGGCTGACTGAGTCCTCCCCCCAACAGCTACTTCTTCCTGCTGGTTTTTCCGGCGGCGGTTCCTCAGTGGAAACCCTCGGAGAACGATTGCCGGGTTTCCTGCTCCGAGGAGAGGGAGAGGCTGATAGAGGGAGAAGACCAGCGGGGAGAAGAGGAGTGGGACGCATCCAGGCCCGGTAATCTGGAAGTGGCCCCGTTTGAAGGGCCAGTAAATGTCACAAACGCTTCCTGCAGTTGTGCAACACAAACCGGTCAGATCTGATCAGCTGGGTCGCCGAGGCAAAAGTGGCCCTTATCTTTATTGAGATTAGACACGCAGCAGGAAACAGAAAGGCTAATCCAGATTAAAGCAGATAGGTGCAAGTTTTTAGTTTGCAGGTGATGGTCTTTTTTTTTTTTCTTCTAGTATCGAGTATTTATATTCCTGAGGTAGAGTTTTACTCATAAAGACACTTCATGGTCTTTCTCCTCCTCTGCTGCTAATACAATACCCCCCTTCCCACCCTTCCAGGGGCCGCGACCCCTGAACCCATCAGCCTGTCAGAGAAGTGGGCCATCATCAGAGTAAGGAGCCGTCACACTGTAGCTGCCAGGACGTTTCCGGGTGCTGATCCTCTCATTCCTGTGCTCAGGGCTTGTCCAAGTTCATGTGGCCCCTCTGCTTGGTCTATTTTGCCGAGTACTTCATCAACCAGGGTTTGGTAGGTTCCCTCCTGTCTTCCTCCTGTCCTCCTCCTGTCCTCCTCCTCCTGTTCCTCACCAGCAGGTGTTGACTTGGGTCGCTCTTCCTTTCCCAGATGGAGCTCCTCTATTTCCCCAGTTTCTTCCTGAGCCACGCTGAGCAGTACCGCTGGTCAGTCCACCTCACAGAGTATCACCACCACGGATTTACACTGTTGGAAGCTGCACGTGTGTGTGTGTGTGCGTGTGTGTGTGTCGCTCAGGTACCAGACGCTGTACCAGGTTGGTGTGTTGCTGTCTCGATCCTCCCTCTGCTGCTTTAAGATCCGGAAGCTGTGGATCCTGGCTCTGCTGCAGGTCTGAGTTCAAGAGTTTTATTGTCGTTTACAGGCTGACTTTTCCGAATAATCCCATTTCCAGCGTTAGCGTTGAGGCTAGCTCAAACACTGCGTGCTTCTTCAAACACAGACGTTCTTCATGTCTCTTACTTGTTATGTGCAGAGAACCTCCTGTTTTAGCCTGTCTACCTAAAGGTTCTGAAGATAGTTCATTTTTAGGCGTTTGATATCAATGACGCCAAATTGACTGTCTTTTGACTGATATGGTCCTGTGGGACCACAGAGACCACCGTCAGACTCCAGGCCTGACCTCACGGGGTTGTCCCCCCCCAGGTCCTGAATGCGGTGCTGCTCCTGCTGGCCGTGGGTTACCAGCTCCTGCCCAGCGCCTGGCTGGTGTTCGCCATCATCCTGTACGAGGGTTTGCTCGGTGGAGCCGCGTACGTCAACACCTTCTTCTTCATCAGCGCCGAGGTCAGCACCCGTTTCTCTCCACTCTTGGTTTGGATTGCTGGTTGTGAAGCTGCCCTTTTGTCTCTGCTGTTGCAGGCTGAAGACAAACACAGGGAGTTCTCCATGGCAACCGCCTCTGTGGCAGACAGCGTGGGTATCGCTCTGGCTGCGTTAGCTGCGTTCCCTGTGCACCGATATTTCTGTTCCCTGTGACCCAGCCCACACGCTGACCTCCAGGATGAGTAAGCACGGCGCTGGCGTGTTGCTTGTTTTTTTTTTTTTTTCAAAGTTGAATTTATTTTTAGTCTGGCATGATTTTAACACAGGTTTGAGTTGTATTCTGGAGGGAAAAAGGCCCCGAATGCAGCACCGAAGAACTGAGGGGGTTTTTTTAATCCACGTATGGAAACAAACATTTACACAAGTTTCCAACACAAGTAAAAAAAAAAACAGCCTTAATTTTGAGAGATATTATGATGTTGACACATTTGAGTGTTTTGCCAACACCAACACCCCACAAAAGAAATTGTTCTGTCTTTTTTTTTTGTTAATTTTTTTTATCAAACTGGACTGATTTATTTCAAACTTTAACTAACATTTCTGCCCTGTGTTGCAATTCATGCGACCAAAAGTGGCGTCCGAAGGTCTCTTCTGTGGATTATTGTTTTTATTTTCTGTAATTATCGAAAATTCTGGAAATAATTCAGACATTTGTATTGTTGTATTGTTATGTTAGAAAAGAATCTCAGATGAGCAAAATGCATCATCGTGAAAGGTTTTATGATGTTTTTATTTGTCTATTAACACTGTTAACATCTGATGAACATTAATTGAATGTGCACTTTGTTTTTATATTTCTGATCTTTGCACAAAATCAGTTTTACTGTAAAGTAAACTTGATTTAATTACCGGTACCCAAAAAGACCAGCATATTAGATTTAAGCCCAGGTAAATACATTACTATGTCCTTTGTTTTTGAGGATAAAATCTTAAGTGCAGCGTTTCTGTTTACTTGCCGTTCTGACGGTTTATTGCCTGTCTGTTGCTCTTTTTGGTGTGTTTTGTTTGAATTCTGATGTCTTATCTTTGCTGAAATACTCTTCAGAACATCTTCTAGAGATCACAGAAAATATTTTAATTTATGATTCAACTGTTCCAATGATTTTATTGTCCTTTTGTTGTATCCTGCTTTGTTTGTTGTTTATCAGAGAAACCATCTGTTGTGTCGTTTTTTTATATGAAGCTGTCCTGACAATCCGTCTCCGTTTTGGAAAATCAATGCTTTTATTGTCAAAAAATGGGGTCAGACAATTACCTAAAGCTGCTGGAATATAAATAAATGATACATTCTGTTTGTTTAGTGCCAAAACCAGTAGTGTCACTTTGTTATCAACTGTAAACCTATGAATGTGACACAGGGTCCAGGTCCGGGGCCAGATCAGATCATATTACTGCTCAGTTTAATGGTGCCTGGTTACCCCTTTTCCTCCACGTTATGGTGTATTTCTAGCATTACAATGGGAGTTTTCAAGGTAATGTCTGAAATAGTTTTTTTTTTTAGGATGTCTAAATAAAATAGGCCTCTAGCTTTTTTTTTCTCCCTCAAATAAAACATTTCTGTGTTTAATCTCAATTATGAGTGTATCATTCATGATTCTAAGAATCAGTGGAACAATAACACCCTTGAGTTATTCACCAAAATCATCGGGCGATCCCTGTTTGAGGTTTATGTGAAGAATAACCTGCTATTTTACGTTTATCCTGTGTCTATTCCCTTCAAATAAAATAGTTTATACCAAATTTATCGTACTTTTTTTCGCCGTTTCGGAGAAAACGGCAGCAATTGGATGTCACGCGGTTGGTCGTTATGGTTCCCACGCGGGAGCGACGCGCGTTCGCGACGCCGGAAGTTCCTGACCAGTCAGCCGTGTAGGAGTAAACCGGCACAGGCAGCGCCGGGAGAAAAGGGTGCCGGCGACAGAATACACGATCATCGGCATGAAATATTGACGTGTGTTTCCTAAGATTGTGCCATCGCCGCTTTAATGGTAATTATATTAACTTATTTAATTAAAACGCAGGGTTGTATGATTGGCTTTTAGTGGTGTCTCGCTAGCGCTAGCTAGCTAGTGACGATGTTAGCCGATAACCGCTAACTGGGGATTGTGTCGGAGAACCGTGATTAGTCGGCAAAACTAGGACAAACGTTTAATTGTTTGGGATTTTGTGTACACGTTTTTGTTTCGTAATACCCAGACGTTTGTGGCGTCGCGTTTATCACAACTATATTAACATAAAAGTGCGTGGTTTGGCCAACTTATCAAATAATCGTATGCTTGGTGACGTCGTTAGCAGTGATGTAACGTAGCATGCTAAGAGTGGCGTTTAAGCTACGCCCTTAGGCCTTTCACGATATATTCATATTAGCCGTATTTCTACTCTATCTATATTGTAGTAAATAAAATGTTGTTCGAGTTCTTTATTGTTCTAACACATTATTTTTTCGTCTCATCGGGGACAAAAAACGCAGCGTCAGTCAGATCAAAGTTTTCAGGCTGTAAATGTACCTAGCCAGACAAGAATTAGATTGAATGTTTTGAAATATGTATATTTTACAAATCTAATTTTCCATCCTCTTTTCCTCCGCAGTACAACAGTCTACATTTTCTCAAACCAGCAGTTTGACTTAGGAAGACCGCAGCTTGGTTTGGGACTGCGCTCCAGGGGAAGGGAGTTTGTTGTTTCTGCCGCCCCTGCCTGCCTGTCTGTGTGTGTGTGTGTGTGTCTGTGTGTGTCTGTGTCTGTGTGTGTTAAGAGTGTGTGAGCCACAGTGTGTAAGCAGCCCTCCCTATGTGTGTCACTATGGGGGACATCAGCGATCTGGACCGTCAGATAGAGCAGCTCCGACGCTGTGAGCTCATCAAGGAAAATGAAGTCAAGGCGCTGTGTGCTAAAGCCAGGTCAGAGCCTGACCCTTAAACCCTGAAAACAGCAGCTTTTATCACAATTTTGATAAGATTCTTATGACGGCTGCTTTTTTTTTTTTTTTTGCTTAGTTTATGCTGAGTGGAGCCCTTCAGTTTGTGTCAACTGATCTCAACATTTTAAAGATTATTGTAGCATAAATTTATCAGAGCAATGAACACCCTGTTTTTGTATCTAGTTGTTTGTTCAAAAATTTGTAGTCTTTAGATAGTTGACCACATTTGTACTTGGTAGGAACACTAAACCTACATATGGTTTAAAATCGTAACTCCTCATAATTATGCTAAAAGACTTTTTGACAGGGCACCTTAACTGCTTTTACTCTTCAGAATGTTTTTGTAATGTTCACCTGTTGGAAGCTGTTAGAGTTTCATTGCAATTTAAGCCAAATATTTCTGTTTCAGAGAAATCTTGGTTGAAGAAAGCAACGTCCAGAGAGTAGACTCTCCTGTCACAGTAAGTCACATTTTTAGTGAACCGTCCTTTCTACCAGCTAAAGGTGAAACTGGTTTGAATGGTACATTTTGATTGAGAAAGCTAACTTTGTTTGTTTTTTCTTTTTCAGGTGTGTGGGGATATTCATGGCCAGTTCTATGACTTGAAAGAGTTGTTTCGGGTAAGTGTGCTATGCCTCATTTTCTGCTGGTTTTTCAGTTTTGGGATTGATTACAGATCGCAATAAGCAGCATATTAAGACAGGAGCGTGACTGTGGTGCAGTGCTCAGCACAGTTGCCACATAGCAAAAAAAAAAAAAACCAGAGTCCTGGGTTAAATTCCAGCTCAGGCCGTCTGCGTGGATCTCTGGCTCCTTCTGGTACAGAGCAACACTTACACAATGGGGTCAAATGCTGGCACAAGGTGTGATTCAGGTGTGTGCGCGTTGTGATTGTCAGGTGACCTGTATTCTTCCCTCGTTCTCTGGGCACTTGTCACACACACACACACGCAAACACGCTAGGAATCAGAAGTACGTAACACCTGTGCGGTGTTGTGTCGTTGTGTGACATGTGGATTTCTGTTTGCGTTCTGTAACAGGTTGGTGGCGACGTCCCGGAGACGAATTACCTCTTCATGGGTGACTTTGTGGACAGAGGCTTCTACAGTGTGGAGACGTTCCTCCTCCTGCTAGCTCTTAAGGTGCAACATGCTTCTTCTTCCCTCAGTAGAGCACCCCAATTCAATGAGGAGGTTTCCCATTGAGTCGTGTAGGTGAAAACTGTTCAAGTGTGTGACGGACATGCGCTTCGTTGTGCTGTCCAGGTGCGCTACCCGGACCGAATAACACTGATCCGGGGGAACCACGAGTCCCGGCAGATCACCCAGGTCTACGGTTTCTACGACGAGTGTCTCCGCAAGTACGGCTCAGTCACCGTGTGGAGATACTGCACCGAGATATTTGACTACTTGTCTCTCTCCGCTATCATTGACGGCAAGGTGAGATGTGTAACTGGTGTTTGCTCATGCCAGTCGCACTGGGAACAGGAAGTTGTTCCAGCCTGCTGGGAGGTGTGGTGAGGTCCAGCAGCGTAACCGACGCACTCCTCTGTTTGTGCAGATTTTCTGCGTGCACGGTGGCTTGTCGCCGTCCATCCAGACGCTGGACCAGATCAGAACCATCGACAGAAAACAAGAAGTGCCCCACGACGGGCCCATGTGTGACCTCCTGTGGTCTGACCCTGAAGGTAGTAGAGCTGTCTGGGCCGTCAGCAACTCGTTTTTATCCCGTTTCCAAGCTCGTTAACACTTTCACTGACCGTCAGATACCACTGGCTGTGGGGGTCAGTCCCAGAGGTGCTGGCTACCTCTTCGGCAGCGACGTGGTGGCCCAGTTCAACGCCGCCAACGACATCCACATGATCTGCCGCGCTCACCAGCTGGTCATGGAGGGGTACAAGTGGCACTTCAACGAGACCGTGCTCACCGTGTGGTCGGCGCCCAACTACTGCTACAGGTGTGTGAACACACCGGATGGCTGTGCTTTTATCCCGAGCTGCCCGTTTCCAACTGAAACCTGTCGCTAATGCTAACCGGTTCCCTGTCGGACCACCAGGTGCGGTAACGTGGCCGCCATCTTGGAGCTGGACGAGCACCTGCAGCGGGAGTTCATCATATTCGAAGCAGCGCCACAAGAGACCAGAGGCATCCCCTCCAAGAAGCCAGTAGCCGACTATTTCCTGTGAAGCGTTTGAGCGGGCGGCCAGCGCGCGTCGAAGCATCCGGTACCACCAGCCACCCTCCATCCTGCTGCTGGACGGTTCTATCGGTCCTAACTCTGAGTCGCCGAGACAGGAAAATCTGCCAATCCACGTGAAGTTGGGCACACCCATGAAAAGCTCTTTTCCTTTTTTTTTTTTTTCGTTCTTTGTTTTTAATTTAATACCACACACTGCCCACGTCTGAGAGAGCGCTCACTGTGAACGGTGTGGAGAGCAGGTGGATACTGGACCCATGACTGTTGTCATCCTCCACTGAAAAACAAGGCCTACTTCTCTCTTCCTTCCTCGGCCTCCTTCCATCTCTCTGTTCTCCTCTTGCTCTCTGTAGATACTCTTCCTCCCAACCTCACCTCTACCTGTCTGAATTATTTTTTTTTTTAATGGAAAAGTGTCCTGTCCTTTAGTTTTAGAAGTGTTGGAAGGTTTTTTCTTATAAAATATGCATATATGGGAAATCTATATTCCTTTAAGTCCTTTAGTGCATATTCTGTCTTTTTTTTTTAATATGAATGTTCCTGTCGTACTAAGTGCAGTTCGAACTCTCCCTCCCACACCTCTTTTTTTTAATTTTAGGTTCTGTCGTTTATCACTTTGCTCGACGCCATCACACAGTTCCAGATTCATGACTGGAGTCCAAAAAATAATCACTTTTATGTTCTTGCTTAATTCCTTTTAATCTACAAATCTCTGTAGGTTTGTCATTTTTGATATTGTGAGAATAAAGTTTTTGTATCAATACCAGTTTATTTTGCTGTGCTCTTTAATTACAGCCTGTTATTTTAGAACTAGTAAACCCTAACTCCCTAAACCTTAACAACTTGTTTTCCTATTTTGCTACTTGGATAAGAATAATATAAAACTGATTTACTGTGAGGAAGCCGTAATTGAAGCCAAAATCCAACATTTAAAATAAATCCCAAATTTTAAATGCGCAATGTTACGTACTGACCAACAGAGGGCGCCTCACCAACGCTACATATAGAACAACGATTTAAACGTAACAAAATTCAGACACACTACAAATATAAACGAGGAATATAAAACAAAAAAATGTCATATTAACTATCACGCCACATAAAACAAAATATGTGATATTTACTCTTCTGCTACTACAGCTTTTCTGTTCTTTGAACCCCGAAGCGGGGAGAAATGAAACCGGGCAACAGCGCCCCCTGCCGGGCCGGACGTCTGCTCCAGGGAGTGCTAGCGCCGGGATCTCCGGCCTGACGAGTTTCACGGCTCGTTTTACAAGATCAACCAAAACCTGCCGCACGTTTCCGTCGCTTCTAACGAACCGGCAGTGGAGACAACACCCAGACGCCCTCTCCCCTCCTCGGCATTCCTCCTTCTGCAGTCCGAGGGACGGTCTGGACCGGCAGGTAGGCGTCGGTGCGGCTCCGGCGGCCGGAAAAACCCCGCTGTTGGGCTCAACTTGAGACGGAACTGTTTTAGTCAGCATTCACCCGATCTGATTTCACCAGCTTTAACAGGACTTTTGCGAACCAAGATGCGTTGAATTGGGTCTAAGAACAGGCATAAATGCGTGGGTTCGGTTAGATTTCTCCCCTCGTGGGACTCGATTTTCGGGCGGCGTCCTTGTCTGACACCGCCAGAAACTCCAGGAAAAAAGGTCCATTTTTTTAACTAACTTCACCAATAAAGGACGCCACGAACCAACATGTAACAACTGGGTTCACGATTAGGAGGTTCCGACAAATTTAGTCATCACTTTTGGTAGTTTTTAAGTCTTGCAAAAACCCTCCCAGGTGTGTTTCTGCTCATTGAGGACTGGTCCTTGTGGTTGCATTCAAAACGTTTTTACAGGTCTTTTTAAAAATTTTTTGAATGAAAAACTTCAGAAAAATCAAAAAAGAATTATATATTTTTTTACTCTGAGTCATTTGACCCTTGTGTATTTTAAAATGCATCAGCAGCCACAATTAGATTCAAAGTCAGACAAAATAAATGATTATTTACGGTTGAGATTCAGGCAGCAGGTGAGCTTTGTTCAGGACACGCTCCTGCTAAAATGAATCAATAAGGCTGGTTTTCTGGCACAGATAAGGTATGACAGTCGGCACAGTTTATAGTTTTCTTTTTGAATATATAAACTACACACTTTGTTTCCACCCAGCCTTCACTCCTTCCGCCCCCTCCAGACCTGACATCTTCCTTCCCGTAAAGAAACACAAAAATAACAATGTGGTAGGTCTTGTTTTATTTTGTTGCTTCCTCCAGAGCAGGTGAAGCCAGACTCAAGCAAGAAAATTAATTTGTTATCATTATATCGCAAAAAAATGGTTGATTCAGCACACCCTTCTATGTGTGTGTGTGTGTGTGTGTGTGTGTGTTTCTAGTGAAAGGATGGACACTCAGAGTCAGGTAGTGGAGCGGCTGCGGTCCTCCTTCGGTTCGGGGGTGACGATTCCGGAGCCGTTCCGCCAGGCTCAGCTCAAGAGGCTGATGGCCATGATCAAAGAAAACGAGCAGCTGATCATAAACGCGCTTCACAAAGACCTGGCAAAGGTGAGTCCGTACCTGCAGACACACGTTTAGCCATGAGAGCGGTGGAGACAGCGGCGTCTCACCCCCGGGGTGTGTGATAATCCACCAGCCGAAGTTTGAGGTGGCTCTGGCTGAGATCGACGGGACCGTCAACGAGCTGCACCACGCCATCGTCAACTTATCCAGCTGGATGAAGCCAGAATACGTCAGCAAAAACCTGGTCGGTTATTCTAGTGGCGCGTCCACTGGTGACCTCCTTTGTAGGGATGTTTTCACGTATTTGTCTCTCGTCTTGGATGCAGGCGACCAAACTGGATGAGTGTTTTGTCCGAAGAGAGCCTTTGGGAGTGGTGTTAATCATCGGCGCTTGGAATTATCCTCTGCAGCTCATTCTGAATCCACTGATTGGGGCCATTGCTGCAGGTATGCTGCCTGGTGCCGTCACGTCCGGATATCTCCAAATCAGCTCTCGTTCTTTCTTTATCACGGCGGTAGACATGCGTTTTTCTCTTGAACCTGACCTCTGAGTGACTGACAGATTCTTTGAGTGTTTCCTGCCATTGTGAGCCGGGGAGGAGGTGCTAGGTGTGTCTGCCGAGGGTGCGCTCCCCCGTGCTTGTGTGGAGCAAGGGTGACGACATGCACACGTTTGAAGCTGGGAGGTTTGCGCGCGCGTTGACGCCCGGTGGTGGACGGCCAGGAGCTCCAGGACGAGGAGGGGCAGGGCTTGTCATGACTAAAACCTGTTCACAGTGGTCTAAGGGAGGCTTGGGGGGCTGGTTAAGGGGAGAGACCTCCTCCCTGAAGCTCCTCTCCAACCTGGCGACAGCCGCGGACGTTGGAGTTTGTCCGCCCGCTTAAATCTCCAAGAAAAGCAGTCAGAATGATCCGATTGTGTCTAATTTATCCCGTCTTTCTTCTCTCAGAGCATTCATGACTGGACAAGAGGGCAACAGGCTGAGATAAAACGAGAGAATCGATTCGCTGTGTTGTTAAAATGCAGAATAATGAGGCAAAACGCATCCAAGAACATGGATTCAGTAATCAAACAATCCACTGCTGAAACTGAAAATTAGCCTGGCTTTTAGCAGTCGGGGTGTTTTTATTCATGTAGTAAAAACTAAAATGATCCACTTTCTTGGTTTTGTGACGTCACCAATTCTTTGTACCTGCCTGTAAAGTCTGTATGTTAGATTCTGTTTTAGCAAAGATGACCACAAACCCTCACGTTAAACTTTAGACTTCATATCGTTAACATGTGCAGCTCAAGTCTGGCTTGAGTCTAGGGTTAGCGCCGCGGTCACACCTGAGCTAGCTTTAGCGCTGTGTTACAAAGTTGGCCGATCTTGTGTTTTTCCTGACTCCAGCATGAACAGTAGCGGGAGGGTCTGGCTTCAGCTATGAAGGATGATGGAAAAAACCCAAACTATGTCGCCGGGTGCCTTCTGGCGGCCGTCTTCTGTGACATCATCAATCATGACTCGGCGCCAGAAAAACCATCAGTACAAGAAAGTCGGAATGTGTGATCAGTGTGTCCTGCTGTTGACCTCCGTCATACAGGACGCACAGACGGGCACAAACTGCTCTTTTTTGTGAAGGCAGGTGACGTGATGGACATTCCTCGTTTATTTGTCCTAACCTGGACTGTTAGCTTAGCGTCTTAGCGGCGAGACGAGCCGCTGTGCTCCGGGGACGCTTCCTGTCCTAACGGACTGACGTTGTCGTCTTCGCGCAGGAAACTGCGCCGTCCTCAAGCCGTCGGAGGTGGCCCCGGCCACAGAGAGCCTGGTCGCGGAGCTGATCCCCAAGTACCTGTCCCAGGTATGTCCCAGAGGTCAGAGGTCGCCGGTGTGAGACGTGTGTGATGAGCTGGGCCTGTGGCTGTGGCAGGACTGTTACGCAGTGGTCCAGGGTGGAGCAGAGGAGACCCAGGCTCTTCTGAAGAACCGCTTTGACCACATCTTCTACACGGGTAAGAACTTTGGTGAGAGGTTGGAGGTCACGATGGCCACCAAGGCCCTTATCTTAAGTAGTCTCATGTCTTCTGAGGACGTTTCTGTTCTGCGTTTAGGCTCCCAGAAGGTGGCACGCGTCATCCTGCAGGCAGCCAGCGTTCACCTGACCCCAGTGACCCTGGAGCTGGGCGGCAAGTGTCCCTGCTTGATATTTGGACGCGTGGACATCAAGGTCGCTGTCCGCCGGTTGGTTTGGGCCAAGTTCTTCAACGCCGGCCAGAGCTGCGTGGCTCCGGACTACGTGCTCTGCTTGCCCGCCACTCGGGACGCCATTTTGACGGTGCTGAAGGAGACGCTGGAGGAGTTTTACACCGAGGACCCTCAGGGGAGCCCCGACTTCTGCCGCATCGTGTCCCCGCGACACTGGAGCCGACTGATGGACCTCCTGAAAAGGTCTAACGGCAAAGTGGTGGTGGGAGGAGAGAGCGACCAGGAGGACAAATACATCGGTGAGCCGGAGCTGCTTTCCACTCTCCTTTTTTTGATTTTTTCTGTTTTTAACTCCGGATCTAAACTGTCTTTTGTCCCCGGGACCTTCTCAGCACCCACAGTTGTGGTGGACGTGGCAGAAGACGACGCCCTGATGCAGGAGGAGATTTTCGGCCCCATCCTGCCCATCTTGACGGTTGACTCGGTGGCGCAGGGGATAGAATTCCTGAACGGCAAGGACAAACCGTCTGGCGCTCTACGTCTTCTCCGACGACTCTTCGGTAAGCATTCGGCCTCCTGCCCTTGGGCAAACACCACGGCATTTATACTGAACGCCAGCTTTACCCTTGTGAAGATTGTGAACACGGTGCTGGAGAGGACGAGCAGCGGAGGATTCTGTTCCAACGACGGGATCATCCACCCCACCCTGC